>CM068386.1:59624992-60120506 GCA_034770075.1 Aralia elata | reverse complement strand
CAGGCGCGGTTCGCACTGTCTGTTAAGATTTGCTTCCCACTTCTTAGTGTGACAGTTTGGCACTGTTCGCTGTACTGTCTCTCTTGGGGTTAACTTCCGTGTTACTCGGAAGAGATCCTTGAGGTCTTATTGTTTAACATATTGGACCATTTGACCCCCTGATTCTCAAGATTGTCTGATAGCAGCTCCGCTTGATTCTTTAACAAGATATCATTATTCGCCATATACTTCATCAAAGGAGCTCTTCCAAAGTCAGGTGTTCTTTTCTGGTTTGCTGCTGGGTAGCTACCTGCTGGTGTTTGGTTATGAAATCCTTGGGGGATAGGTGCATGGTCTAGGAGCTTGCTGATGATTCTGATTATTGCTCCTATGACAAATTCAGGATGAGTTCTTTGCCCACGGATTGTAAGTATTTTGGTATGGATTTTGGAGGGACGTTTGGTAGCTACCCACAAAAACTGCACTGCTATTCGGATTAATGACACAATAATCTGTAGAATGTGCAACCCGCGCATAGACAGCTCACACACATAAGCCTACTTGCTGAGTTTTTGACTCTGCCATAACATCGATCTTCTTAAACATAGCTGCCATTTGAGCTTTTTAGGCCCCCCTTTAAAAAATAGTTTTTTTTATTTGTGACTGCATCTACTTCTAATAGCCCGACTACCTTGTGTTGATTACATCCTCGCAGTTGGCCATTAATAGTTTTTTGCTGCCATTTGTCTCCAACAATTCAAAAGCCTCATCAAAACTTTTAGCCATAAGTTTTCCTCCGCGCGACTGCATCTATGCTTGTTCATGAGTATTACTAACTTAACCCATTGGTAGAATGTCTGAATCTGTAGGCCACCTTTGGGTACCCCATGAAGCGGGTATTCTTCTCAATAAAGTTCTTTGAACCTCTCCCAAGCCTCATACAGTGACTCTCCATGTTGTGTGCTCAAAGGTAGTAATGTCCTTTCCTCATCTTGGGCAGTCTTAAGCCGGGCGAAAAGAATTTCGCTAGAAATTTCTTGGGCTAGGTCCATCCTAGGTCGTAATGGAATCCCGGTGCAAGTGAATGCAACCAACTCTTTGTTTGCCTTATCCCTCAGAGTAAATGGAAATAGACGTAATCTAACCGCATCATCTGTAAACCATATGGTATTTTGAATGTATCACAAACTCTTAAAGAAGGTCTCACTAAATGTTCATTCAGATCATCATTGGCCCAATCCCCAAATTGTACCGAGTTCTGAATCCATCTAAATTGTACCCGGTTAATCTCATAAAGTGTTTTGTAGTGATCGCTGGCCTCGTGATGCTTGACCTTGGATCTCATTTATTTTAGGCATGGCATAGTCCCCTCAGTGATTTTCTGCTCCTTTGTTAGCCATTTTCTATTTCTTGATTGTCTCATGGCCAAAACTTTCTCAATTATCAACTTTTGTATTAACTCAATTTTATCTAAACAAATCGATTAAGCGTTATGAGGATTTTCTGAAAATTAATTAATTACTTCAACTAAAACTAATTACCACAAGTTTGAAAACATATTTGTAAAGACTTAAGACAACAACTTCACTTATTGACTTTCACTTTGTTTCAATACAACTTCCTTATCAAATTATGATAATTATTTCGGATTGTTAATCGAAAACTCATGCAATATCTATGACCATCTCTCGGACGTAACCATAAACAAATCAACATTCAAATCCACTGATTTGATAGATTTAAGATGAAACACCCTAGTTAAACTAATTCACTATAATCTCTATGTGAATTACAATTAAAAAGGGATTAAAAGTTCAGGTTTGAAAATAGTATGCACACAAGCCAATCATATTTGATATGATGTAGTTCATATACTTTGTAATTCTATTATTCATTTATTAATAAAGGAATTGATTTTCTTAAAAGGCAATTTCATAATTATCTACATAGTGCTTGTTATATTAAATATGTGATAAACCCCTAGTTTTGAGCCAATGCTTTTTAGGAATCATTTGATGGTTGATCCATGCTAATGAAGATCTAATATTCAAGATAGCTCACAAACTTAAAATTGTCCTCTGGGTTCTAATCGTTGGGATTACTAAAATTGGGGATTAAGTGAATCCGGATAGATTAGTACATACGTTTATGCTTTGCTCTTATGAAGAGGATGATTTGATCTCATAATCCATTTGTGTGGAGACACTAAAGCAAGTGATGTACGGTGCTTATTGGTGAAATAAGTTCACTGAACGTGACCTTCGCTAAGGAATACCCATACTAAATGGAGTTTTACTCGCCTGTCCAATAGGAGATTTCCTCCCCCTAGTGATAGTAGTACAAGTGATCCTTGGACTTGAGATCATCATAGTATCTTGTGTAATGATGAGTTATTTTTACTTTGACTATGTCCCTTAAGACCTTGTTGGGTATATCAAAGGGTATTGATTGCGAGTATAATTGGTTATACATGGAGATAGGTGAATGATCAACAAAGAATCTACCTCGTCTAGTAAAAGATGTGAATGTCCTATGTGATTCGATAAATGATAACTCAGTAGTCCTTGGCCAAGGCAGAATGAAATTAGAAAGGAGTTTCTAATTTGCATTAATTAGAGTTATGCATTTGGGAATCGAAATACATATAATTAAATAAAATAAGACTTGACAGTAAATCCATGTCTTATATTTAGTTGGGACATTGTATGGTAGAAGGATTGAATTGTACGGTAACTATTTACTCAAAGGTTCTTTTGTGATTAATGTTGAAATCTATATTATCTGGAAAGTCGTTGATCGCTAAGGGGGCTTACCCTTATTGTAGAATAAATATTATTTATTTAAATGAATTAAATAGTTTTAATTTATTTATTTAAATAAGATTAGAATTGTTCTAATTGATTTATTCACAACCGGTTTAATATGGAGAAACCTAAAGGGTCACACCGCAAAAGGAAAATATTTATTTAAGAAGTAAATGGCATAATTGTAATAATAAGTTAAGTGTATTTAATTTACTCTATGGAGATAGAATAAATTAAATAGCTTAATATTTATTATTTAATATTTTGGAAATATTAAATATAAATTAATAAGAGGAGTCTTATTATTATTATTACTTTTACTATTATTTAATTCCAAATAGGGATTGGGAATTAATTAATAGAAGTACTCTCCATGGATTCCTAATTGGATTAGGAGCATTATTAATTAAAGGAGTTTAATTATAATACAAACCCACTAATCCTAAATAGTTTAGGGAAGGGCTATTCCTACATCTATAAATAAGAGGGGTCTTATCATAGATTAGGGTTACACACTCTTGCATTAGATTGTGGAGAGCAATTTCTATAGAGATAGAAACTAGGGTTTTGCCAAATACCCAACTTCTTGAATAACTTGTTCTTCCTTGGTGGATCACCTCTAGAGGCCAAACACTTGGGTGGCTAACGTTGATCAAAGGAAGGAATCACACCGTAGTATTTGAGGAGAACACGAAGGACTAGGAGTTGAACTTGTACCCGAGGAAGCTTTGTTCTACGAGGGTATAATTCTTATTCTCTTTCTCTTTCGTTTACATCGTTAATTGAGCACATAGATTGATCTTGGTGATGGTTTGTATAAAATTTTAAAATCTGATTTTATCGCGCTTTCCAGCACTATTCATGTAATTTGATTGCATGTTCGCGTTATATACAAACCTAACAGTGGTATCAGAGCCTAATCTTGTGCTAATTAATCGATTTTGATAATTCTATGTATGCTTGATATGCGATTGGATCGAATTTTTTGGGCAGAAAAATTTTTTCTGAATCAGCGAAGCGGCGCAAGCTGCGCCGCCTCCAGTTCATTCTGGAGCGCAGCTGCGCCGAAACCCAGAATCGTTTTTCCTAGGGAGCAGCGCAGCTGCGCCGTGGCCCAGTTCATTCTGGGCGCAGCTGCGCTGGTAAGCAGAATCTGAAAAAATATTTTTTCTTTCTTCAATTACAATAAATGGTTTATTTAATTTGATAAAAGTTTAAAAAAATAAAAGAGTGTTATTTTATCTGGAATAGGATTTCAGATTGCTAAAATTAAAGGAGTTTAATTTGGATTTGGTTTTTGATTAAAATAAAAGAGTTTATTTTGTTTCAAAACTAAATATTAGCAAAACTTTTGCCCATTAATTGATATCAATGCATATATGGAATGGATTTATTATTCATGAGATGAATGTTATTTATTGATACATATAGAGATATGTATGATAATAAATAGGGATTGATTATGGACTGTTGACCAATGTGTGATTGGATTTATTTTAGTGGATGTTTCAATGTATGGGTTTTTTATAAATGGGGTCTACGTACCTCGTCTTCTCTAATTTTTCTTAATGTAAATTCTATCTCCCTCCTATGTACTTCCCCTTGACTGCTGATCAAGGTTTCTATTTATTGTAAATAGTTTTTTTGTAATAGGACTAGTTAGAATTAATTTTTTTGAAGAATTAGAGACAAAGGAGCAAGGAGCGCTTGAAGACCCGTTTGTATTGGAGCCCGGGTTTAAATGTAATAGTTATATTTAAATTTAATTCTTGCACCCTAGGTTTGACCTTTTGGTTCACTTGGTGGCTCTAGTGAACCAAACTAGAATAAAAGTCCATAATCAATCCGGGTAGAATATAGTATTCTATATGTGCATGCTTACTATATATATATATTATATATTATCCAACATGCTTCGCATGTAAAATAATATGACGCGTATTTTATATATATATGTGCATGTGCGCTAAACAAGATGAGACTAATAATAACAAACCCCTCAAAGAAATCATATTAAGTCCTAAGCGTTCAAAGATATTTGGAATATCGAACGTCGCCTTCTAGCATGGTAAAACAATAGAGTATTAAATATTTAATATGAGTTTGTTGTGTCACCACAAGGCAAGTATTAAAATATTTAAGATGTTGCTTTATCACATTTGATGCTTATAAATAGACTGAACGATGCTGTTTTGTTGTGTCACCACAAGGACAGTGTTTTTCTTTCGAATATATGGAAGTGCTAGGTTGGACTTAACTTGGATAATTTTGATTCGGATGTGTCACCACTTGATCAAAATAATCTAAGAGGCAAAATACAAGGAGTTACATAGTGATGTAATTGACAAGAGTTGTCTACCTATTTATTTATATATCGCTTGTTGTGTCACCACAAGGCTATATACATTTGAAATGGGATCCTTAATCTCACTAGCAAATATTTAATTAGATTTGCCGAACTATATAATGAGGGTAATATAGTTTGATGAAAATAGTGGGTGATAACAATATAAATTATAGACATAATTTTTTTTTGTAATTAATTAAATGAATGTATGCTAAAATGTTGTCTATTTCACATGCAGAATTTAAAAATGTCAAACTTACTATCACTGCGTAGCATACTTGATGCTAACAAACTGACCGGACCGAATTATACTGACTGGTTAAGGAATCTGAGAATTGTTCTCACTGCTGAAAAGATTTCTTATATCCTAAATTCGCCAGTCCCTGCAAGTGTTGCAGAAACAGCCTCTGAGGAAGAGATTGCTACTTTTAGAAAGTGGCAAGATGATGCAATCTTGGCTCAATGCATCATGCTCGCATCCATGAGTAACGAGCTTCAGCGTCAGCATGAAACTATGGATGCTCCTACTATATTGCTGCACCTCAAAGAGTTGTATGGTGAGCAAAGTAGGACTGCTAGATATCAGATATCTAAGGAGCTCTTCCGATCTCGTATGACCGAGGGCACTGCTGTTGAGACTCATGTCCTTAAGATGATTAATTTGATTGAACAACTTAGACAGCTTGGGTTCGTGATGGATGGGGAGTTAAGCCAAGATTTGATCTTGCAGTCACTCCCGGACACCTTCTCACAATTTGTTGTGAATTTTCACATGAATAAGTTGGACGTCAGCTTGCCTGAGTTACTTAACATGTTGAAAACTGCTGAAGGTCACTTCTCATCCAACAAGAACCAAGTCTTACTAGTGGATGATTCTTCCAAGAAAAGGAAGAGACCCAAGGTATCTTCTGAAAAGAAGAAAAACAAGAAGGCTAAGGGAAAGGCGAAGGGAAAGGATAAAAAGAAACCTGATCCAGATAGCAAAGGAATTTGCTACCATTGTAATAAGCCAGGACATTGGAAGAGGAACTGCAAGGAGTATCTTGCGGGCCAAAAGAAGCTTGGAGAAGCTTCGACTTCTAATCTAGGTTTGTTCATGATTGAAATTAATTTTTCTGAAAGTTCAAAATTCTACTTGGGTATTGGATACCGGCTGTAGTTCTCACATATGTAATAATATGCAGGGACTAAGCAGAAGTAGGAAGCTGAACAAGGATGAAGTCGTCCTACGAGTTGGAAATGGAGCAAAGGTTGCTGCATTGGCTGTAGGGACTTATTGTTTAGCACTGCCTTCGGGCAAGTTCATTAGTTTAAATAATTGTTATTATGTTCCAACACTCATTAGAAACATTATTTCAATTTCTGTATTGGATATGGATGGTTTTGATATTATAATAAAGAACAACAGTTATTCTATTTATAATAAAAATGTTTTATATGGTGTTGGCAATTTACTGAATGGACTTTACATACTTGACTTGCATGAAAATATACTTCAAATTGAACAAACTAAGAAAAGAAAAAGAGATGATGTTAATTATACCTTTATGTGGCACTGTAGACTCGGTCATATCAATGAAACAAGATTATCCAAGTTGCATAAAGATGGGCTTTTAGAGCTATCTGATTACGAATCATATCCAACTTGTGAATCTTGTCTCATGGGTAAAATGACTAAATCCCCTTTTAGTGGAAAAGGAGAAAGAGTTACAGAGTTGTTAGCGTTGGTACACACAGACGTTTGTGGACCTATGACAACGAATGCACGAGGAGGGTATTCTTATTTTATTACTTTCACTGATGATCATTCTAGATTTGGATATGTGTATTTAATGAAATACAAATCTGAATCGTTTGAAAAGTTCAAAGAATTCAGAAGTGAAGTAGAGAAACAAACTGGTAAAAGTATTAAAATTCTTCGATCGGATCGAGGAGGGGAATACTTAACCAGTGAGTTTCTCAATTGTCTCAAAGAAAATGGTATAATCTCACAATGGACTCCACCAGGGACGCCACAGTTGAATGGTGTATCTGAAAGGAGAAATCGAACATTGTTGGACATGGTTCGTTCCATGATGAGTTTTACCGACCTTCCAATATCCTTCTGGGGTTATGCCCTAGAATCGGCTGCATACCTACTTAACAAGGTACCTACCAAATCCGTCTCAAAGACTCCATATGAGATATGGATAGGGAGGAAACCAAATCTTAAGCATGTTAAGACTTGGGGTTGTCCAGCTTATGTCAAAAGGTTTGAGCATGATAAGCTGAAGACTAGATCCGACAAATGTAGATTCGTGGGATACCCTAAAGAAACATCAGGGTATTATTTCTATCATCCTACTGATCAAAAAGGTGTTTGTTGCGAAACACGCTGCCTTCTTGGAAAAGGAGTTTATCCTTGAAGGGGTCAGTGGGAGTAAGATATATCTTGAAGAAGTTCAAGAACCACAAAATACTCCGGATCAAAGTCAGGTACCTAACCAAGTAGAAGAACCTACTGTACCACAACCTATTCGTAAATCTGGAAGAGTACCGAAGATACCTGAGAGGTATGGATTCATCATAGAGGATGATGATGAGGTACGCATCATAGATGATGATGATCCATTGACTTACGAAGAGGCTATGAGTAGTCAAGACTCAGAGAAATGGCTAGAAGCCATGAAATCCGAGATGGACTCCATGTATGAAAACCAAGTATGGACTTTGGTTTCACCACCTGAGGGCATTAAGCCTATTGGGTGTAAATGGGTGTTTAAGAGAAAGACTGGAGCAGATGGCAAGGTAGAGACCTATAAGGCCCGACTGGTTGCAAAAGGTTTCAAACAAAGACAAGGAGTTGACTATGATGAAACCTTCTCACCAGTAGCTATGCTCAAGTCCATTCGGATTTTACTTGCAATTGCAGCTTATTATGACTACGAGATCTGGCAAATGGATGTGAAAACGGCCTTCCTCAATGGAGAGCTTGAGGAGAATGTATATATGATACAGCCAGAGGGTTTTGTTTCAACGGTTGGAACAAACCAAGTCCTGTAAGCTACAACGATCCATTTATGGATTGAAGCAAGCTTCTCGAAGGTGGAACATCCGTTTTGATGAGATAATCAAAAGGTTTGATTTTATCAAGAACGAGGATGAACCATGTGTGTACAAGAAGGTTAGTGGGAGCGCTATATCATTCCTTGTATTATATGTTGATGATATATTACTGATAGGGAATGATGTTCCTATGCTACAGTCGATCAAAATTTGGTTATCTAAACACTTCTCCATGAAGGACTTGGGTGAGGCATCCTATATTTTGGGGATAAAGATCTATAGAGATAGATCTAAAAGGATGCTGGGCTTGACCCAAGGAAAGTACATTGACTCGATGCTAAAGAAGTTTAGCATGGAAGATTCCAAGAGAGGTCTCATGCCGATGAGCCATGGAATACATCTCTCCAAAGAAACAGGCCCCAAAGACACCTGAGGAGAGAGACCGTATGAGTAAGATTCCTTATGCTTCCGCAATAGGATCTATCATGTACGGTATGATATGTACTAGACCAGATGTCGCTCATGCACTTAGTGTAACCAGCAGATATCAGTCGAATCCAGGAGAAGAGCACTGGAAGGCAGTGAAAAACATCCTAAAGTACTTGAGAAGAACTAAGGATGTATTTCTTGTCTACGGTGGGTCTGAATTGAAACTAGAGGGCTATACAGACTCAAGTTTTCAAACGGACCAAGATGACAGTAAATCCGTTTCAGGGTACGTGTTTACCTTAAACGGTGGCGCAGTGAGTTGGAAGAGTTCCAAGCAGCAAACAGTTGCTGATTCGGTGACAGAGGCAGAGTACATAGCTGCAAGTGAAGCTGCAAAGGAAGCTGTTTGGATGAAGAAGTTCATAACTGAACTTGGAGTGGTTCCTAGCATTAGAGGAGCAGTACCTTTATTCTGTGACAACAACGGAGCTGTTGCGCAGGCTAAGGAACCCAGGTCTCATCAGAAATCCAAACACGTGTTGCGGCGGTTTCATTTGATTAGAGAGATCATTGAAAGAGGAGATGTCACCCTGGAGCGTGTAGACTCTCAAGACAACATTGCAGATCCATTTACTAAAGCTTTAACTCAACAGCAGTTTGATCGTCACTTAGAGAAGATGGGTATTAGATACCATGGCGATTGGCTTTAGTGCAAGTGGGAGATTGAAAGTAGTATGCACACAAGCCAATCATATTTGATATGATGTAGCATATACTTTGTAATCTTATTCATTTATTAATAAAGGAATTGATTTTCTTAAAAGGCATTTCATATTATCTACATAGTGCTGTTATATTAAATGTGATAAACCCATAGTTTTGAGCAATGCTTTTTAGAATCATGATGGTGATCATGCTAATGAGATCTAAATTCAAGATAGCTCACAAAACTAAAATTGTTCCTAATCGTTGGATTACTAAATTGGGGATTAGTGAATCCGGATAGATTAGTACATACGTTGCTTGCTCTTATGAAGAGGATGATTGATCTCATAATCATTTGTGTGGAGACACTAAAGCAAGTATGTAGGTGCTTATTGGAGAATAAGTTCACTGAACGTGACTCGCTAAGGAATACCTAATGGAGTTTTACTCGCCTGTCAATAGGAATTCCTCTAGTGATAGTAGTACAAGTGATCCTTGGACTTGAGATCATCATAGTATCTTGTGTATGATGAGTTATACTTTGACATGTCCCTTAAGACCTTGTGGGTATATCAAAGGGTATGATTGGGTATAATTAGTTATACATGGAGATAGGTGAATGATCAACAAAGAATCTACCTCGTCTAGTAAAAGATGTGAATGTCCTATGTGATTCGATAAATGATAACTCAGTAGTCCTTGGCCAAGGCAGAATGAAATTAGAAAGGAGTTTCTAATTTGCATTAATTAGAGTTATGCATTTGGGAATCGAAATACATATAATTAAATAAAATAAGACTTGACAGTAAATCCATGTCTTATATTTAGTTGGGACATTGTATGGTAGAAGGATTGAATTGTACGGTAACTATTTACTCAAAGGTTCTTTTGTGATTAATGTTGAAATCTATATTATCTGGAAAGTCGTTGATCGCTAAGGGGGCTTACCCTTATTGTAGAATAAATATTATTTATTTAAATGAATTAAATAGTTTAATTTATTTATTTAAATAAGATTAGAATTGTTCTAATTGATTTATTCACAACCGGTTTAATATGGAGAACCTAAAGGGTCACACCGCAAAAGGAAAATATTTATTTAAGAAGTAAATGGCATAATTGTAATAATAAGTTAAGTGTATTTAATTTACTCTATGGAGATAGAATAAATTAAATAGCTTAATATTTATTATTTAATATTTTGGAAATATTAAAATATAAATTAATAAGAGGAGTCTTATTATTATTATTACTTTTACTATTATTTAATTCCAAATAGGGATTGGGAATTAATTAATAGAAGTACTCTCCATGGATTCCTAATTGGATTAGGAGCATTATTAATTAAAGGAGTTTAATTATAATACAAACCCTAATCCTAAATAGTTTAGGGAAGGGCTATTCCTACATCTATAAATAAGAGGGGTCTTATCATAGATTAGGGTTACACACTCTTGCATTAGATTGTGGAGAGCAATTTCTATAGAGATAGAAACTAGGGTTTTGCCAAATACCCAACTTCTTGAATACTTGTTCTTCCTTGGTGGATCACCTCTAGAGGCCAAACACTTGGGTGGCTAACGTTGATCAAAGGAAGGAATCACACCGTAGTATTTGAGGAGAACACGAAGGACTAGGAGTTGAACTTGTACCCGAGGAAGCTTTGTTCTACGAGGGTATAATTCTTATTCTCTTTCTCTTTCGTTTACATCGTTAATTGAGCACATAGATTGATCTTGGTGATGGTTTGTATAAAATTTTAAAATCTGATTTTATCGCGCTTCCGCACTATTCATGTAATTTGATTGCATGTTCGCGTTATATACAAACCTAACACAGGTTCCCTATTAGATTATATGTGGTGAATAGGTATATCTTTATCTTAAACACAAATCATGAATTCCATCGACATGCAGAAAACACAATCACAAGCTATTACGGTCAGATCTAAACCTATACTTCATCTCTCGAATTCATATAGATTATTCCGGTAATTACTGACCAAATAATTAAGCATAAACCATAATAGACAATCCAATAATAATTAACAATAATTATCCAGGAAACATATCAAACAAAGCTACACAATAAAATCCGTTATAGTCTTAAAAAGAAATTTAGTTCATAATTAAACTAAAATCCATCATCCACAAATTTAATAGCATTCAAAATTCAAAAGTAAAAGATAGAGAAGAGAATAAAAACTGTTGATGCAATCCTTGAATCTCTCTCTAGCTCTTGCGTTGATTTTCTCTTGCTAACAATTTGCTTCAAGTCTTCACAATTGGCTTCCAAAACTAGGGTTTGCAACTAATAGGTTCAACAACCTTAAAACTGATTTAAAACATCTATTTATAATATCTGATAAAAATCTTAAATGATTTAGAAGTCTGAATATAAATTACACATCATCTGCTTCATTAAAAACCAGAAAGTCAAAGCTTGATCAACTCCCGAACCAGCGCGGCCGCCCTGGAAATAAGCCTGAATGGGGCGCGACCGCGCTACCTTGGCAGATAATTTTTTTTCTAACTCTGGAGACCGGTGCGGTCACGCTGCTCCCTGGTACAATCTGGGCACGGCCGCGCTGCTTTACTTCCTGCTCTTTTTCACTTCTTTTGCTGCTGCTATGCTCAACTCTCGCCACATCAATTCCTAACATATGCAACCTACAAAAACACATAACATGCATGAAAAGTAACTATATACCAAGGAAATAAACAATAATCCGCATTAATAAGTACATGATTCGTAGGTATGAAACCTACTCATCAGTAATATACAAATTATGTTTGTACAAATCAAGTTGTTAACTCTGTGCGCAGTATATACTTGTATTTATACTTGTCTTTCCTTTATTTATAGAATGATGACAATAAGAGGGAGAAATCAGACAGAAAGAGAGAATGAAGATAGAGAAACCAACCCTACCCAACAGTTAGTTGATATACTCTTGGGAGCCTTACAAGGTCGTCAACCAAACCAACCCAATGCAGTTACCCCACATGGCACCGTATTCATAGACTTTAAACTTGTAGGTCCGCCTGAGTTCAAAGGGACCGCAGAACCCGTTGAGGCTCAAACCTGGATTACTGAATAGAAAAGTTCTTTATTGTAACTAATGTCAGCGAAGACCAAAAGACGATCTTTGCCACCTTTTTCCTCAGAGGTGAGGCGAATTATTGGTGGGAAACCAATAAGATTCGTGCAGGAGGAGGGATAGTTTCTTGGGATAGGTTCAATGAACTATTCTTTGAGAATTACTTTCCCCAATCGATGCAAGATCGTATAGAGATACGATTCCTAGAGTTGAAACAAGGGGACCTTACTGTATCTCAGTATACAGCTAAGTTTAATGAACTAGCTAGGTTTGCCCCGCATCAAGTAGATTCGGAGACAAGGAAGATCCGGAGGTATGAGGAGGGTTTGAAACCCCAGATTTGTAGTAAATTATCGGTATTCCAAGTAAAAACCTTTCCAAAAATTCTTGAAAAAGCTATCATAGCTGAAAATAAGAGTGAAGCTCTTTTAAAATTTCATAAGGAGAAAAAGAGTCAAACTGAAGGGGGGAGGTTTAAAGGAGAAGCAAGTACAGGTGGGTTTAATAATAATAATAACAAGAGAAAATGGGATACCACTTTTACTAATAATTTTGGGGGAAGGGGAAATAATTATAACAACAACAACAATAGAAACAACAATAATAAGAATGACGTTTGTGTTATATGTGGGAAAAATCATAGAGGAGTGTGTCTTAAAAAGAAGGTAACTTGTTACAAATGTGGCCAGGAGGGACATTATGACCCTAAGTGCCCTAAACCCAACAGAAGTAGGTGTTTCAATTGTGGGTCAATGGATCACATAGTTAGAAATTGCCTAAGACCTAGGAATCAAAATGGAGGGGAAACCAAACAACCAACAATAGCTTTAAACCAACAGTAGCAGGAGCTGGAGGTCAGTGTCGTCTAATCGCCAGAACATTTAATATGACGATAAGGGATGTTGTTGCTTCACAGGACGTGGTGATAGGTATCATCCCTATCAACACTTTAAATGCATATATGTTATTCGACTCTGGTGTTACTTATTCATTTGTGTCTAATAGCTTTGCTAAAAACTTGAATATACCATATGAAGACTTAGACATACCTTTCAGTGTAGAAATTGTAAATAGAGAGATAATTCCCGTTAGAACCATATATAGAAATTGTAACGTAGAAATTAAGGGACACAAGTTTCCTGTGAACCTTATTTCTATACAGCCGGGGGAATTCGACATAATTTTACGCATGGATTGGTTGGTTAATCATAATGCAATGATTGTCTGCCATCGGAAGCGTGTAAACCTGTTAACTGCGTCGAAGTCAAAGGTAGTGTTCAACGGTGGTTGTTCACCTAAACGGTCTCGATGTCTGACAGTAATGCAAACAGAGAGATTACTTAGGAAGGGTTGTACAGGTTATTTGGCATATATAGTAGATACTGGAAAGGAAGGAGCAAAGCTAGATCAAATACCTGTAGTTAGGGAATTTCAAGATGTGTTTTCCAATGACTTACTAGGTCTTCGTCCGGATAGAGAGATCGAGTTTGTTATCGATCTTGCACCTGGTACGACACCAGTTTCGAAGGCACCTTACAAGATGGAACCAGTTGAGTTGAAGGAGTTACTTGTGCAATTATAGGAAATATTAGACAAGAAGTACATACAACCTAGTGTTTCACCTTGGGGAGCACCGGTGTTGTTTGTAAAGAAGAAGGATGGAACTTTAGGTTATGTGTCGATTATCGAGAATTAAATAAGTTAACCATAAAGAAAAAATATCCTTTACCAAGAATTGATGATCTATTTGACCAGTTGAAAGAGGTCGAATACTTTTCGAAGATCGACCTACGATCAGGTTATCATCAATTAAAGGTAAAAAAAGAAGATGTGTCGAAGACAGCGTTTAGGACACGCTATGGACATTATGAGTTTCTTGTGATGTTCTTTGGATTAACAAATGCACCGACAACATTCATGGACTTGATGAACCGAGTGCTTAAATCATGTTTAGACAAATTTGTCATAGTGTTCATCGATGATATTTTAATATACTCGAAAAGACGGGAGGAGCATGCACAACATTTGAGGAGCGTGTTGGAGATATTACGAAAAGAACAACTTTATGCAAAGTTTTCCAAGTGTGAATTCTGGTTAGAACGAGTCCAATTTTTGGGACATGTGATTGACAAGAATGGGATCGCGGTAGATCCAACAAAGATAGAGATGGTTGTGAATTGGGAACAACCAGCAACTCCAACAGAAGTAAGAAGTTTTCTCGATTTAGCGGGTTACTATCGGCGTTTTATACAACATTTTTCAAAAATAGTAACCCCGCTAACCAATTTAACTCGAAACATGGTAAAATACGTCTGGACAGATGAATATGAAGAAATCTTTCAAGAGTTGAAGAAGCGTTTGAGTATGGCGCCAGTGTTATTGTAACACCCCCTTCCCGAATAGGAAAGGGAGGTCACGTGCAAATTAAGCATAACAAACCTCAAAATAAGTAAACAGTGCACTAATAACTTCAAAATATTTAATAGTTGATAATCCATCTATGTCGAATTAAATACAATTCTTCAAAGATATACAAAATAATCATAATTTACCAAAATCTAAAATCAGATAAATCTGTTAGGTCAAAGGTAGCTCTCTTCACACGAAACCCTAAATTGCCCTTGTAAACCTGCCGGAAGAAAAAACTAGCATGAGCCAAATACTCAGTACGGATATGAAGATGTACAAATATACCACAGTATATAATGTACCAAAAGAGACGAATGAACGAACAAATGTGAATTACGATCGAATTACGAATATATCAAAATTAATGAGACTAGATACAAATGATGAATACTGTCGAACAGAACTGCAGTCGAAAAAATCCAAAACAAAATAAAAATAAGGCCGAATCAAATGGTTATAAGGCAACAATTTCATACTGAGCTCAAATACAAATATCCAAAGGCTAACAAAATACATTGGTACCATGATGTATACAAATCAAACCGGATAGTACGTGATGAGTGGATTTTATACCTACGAATTAGATATTTTCTAGGCCCAATTCTCGGCTATCTTTAAGCATTTATAGCACCATTTCACTAGTTATTTCAGTATTGTACAGGAAGCGACACTAAGTAGAAAATTGTGGAATTGTGGAACTTTTGGAGGAAAATGTCAAGTACCAACAGTAAGCACCATCGCCGGGGCGACAACCTTAGGTTCATTTTCAGCGTCGGGCCGACGCCATCGCCGGGGCGACGTTACTAAGGCAATTCCTATCGCCGGGGCGACGTCGTCGCCGGGGCGGCACTTCGCAATGTATTTTTGTCGCCGGGGCGACAGGTCGGGACAAGAGATATGGCTGGCGTTTGTCACATCTGCTGGTAGTGGAGTTTCAGTGGAGCAAATTCGGGAGGATAATGGAAAAGGAAGGAGAGAGAGTAATGGGATTAGTAGCCATCCAGGGAGTGGAGATTGAATTATTGAGGCTTTGCTACACAATTTGGAGGGTAGGGTTTGAGAGAAAAAGAAGAAGAACAAAGGAACAAAGGGATTAATTATCTAAATTTCATCACTTCAAGGAGGCTAGGAGCACGAAATAGGAAGCAAGAGCAACTCAAGAAGAACTACATCACACTAATTCGGGAATATCATCACAAAAAGGGGTGTATCTTCATTTTTTGTAGTTCTTTATTCTTATTTTGTTATTCCAAACCATGTACTATAATCAGATTATGATGTTGTTGAAATTGAATATGAGCTAAACTCTTCATTCTAAGATTGCAATGGAACCCAACTTGCAGTTTAAATTGAATGCTCTCTCTTTGATTGGTAGTTAGTCATTACATGAATTGGAGTTCATAACCTTTGCTTAAGGATTAATTGCTTGGCCCGTAATTACCTTGGTAACTTATATGGAATTGAGAGAGGAAGTGTAAGTTGAGACCTAGTTATGAATTCATGTGAAAGTTAGATATTCTTTATGGATAATGTATGAGATTATGTGACATGAGTCTTATGTATTACTCTTGAGGATTGATAATTTGATTGTATTTAGGATAGACATATACCTAAATGCCACATGTATCTATTTGAGAATCATGCTTAATGATTTCTATTGTGAAAGTTAGTAATTGATAGAATGGTTAATGGGATTTTACGTGACATGTGTCTTATTAATTGTTCTTGATACGAGATTCTTGCTAGTGTATAGAATAGAAATATATCTATACACCACAATAGGAAATACGTATTCGACCATCGAGAGAGGCTTATATATACTTGTGATTTCTCGGATAACAATTCTTATATTCTAATTTACCAAACAAGAGAGAGTATGATATTTAAATGAAGAGTTGGGGGATATTGTAATCTTAGACCTTTTTATCTTGAACTTTATCCGTGTTAGTAAAACCTTGCTTTCTAAATTGTCTTTATTTTAGTTATAATCAACAACAAACACAAACCATATTGTCATTGTTTAAATTAGATTGATTTTACATGCGATTGATATTTGGTAATTATTTAACATAATTCCTCGTGGGTTCGACACTTTACTTATCTTATATTACTTGTGGACCATGTATACTTGCGCGTGTTTTATTGATTGCGAAATCGAGCAACAAGTTTTTGGCGCCGTTGCCGGGGAATTATTTTACAGTAATTTTGCCAATATTGATTATAGTTGAATTGATCTTAATTTAGACTTGTTTTTTTTAATTTTATTTACTTGATTGTGTAGGTACCCTTGATTTGTATGCGCCGATCACAAAGTCTTGAGTTATTTCCTTACGATCCCGAGATCGAGAGAAATACTCGAAGACTAAGAAGAGAAAGAATCAGGGATTCTAACAATCAAGAAACTATGGCGGCAGAGGAACAAAAAGCATAGAGAGACTATGTAACGCCGCAGATAAGTGATTTACAGTCTAGTATCACAAGACCGACAATAACTGCAAATGCCTTTGAAATCAAACCGGGAACAATACAAATGGTGCAAAACTCGTTACAGTTTGGGGGTTTGGCTAATGACAACCCTAATGAGCATTTGTTGAGCTTTATTGAGATATGTGATACTTTCAAATTTAATGGAGTGACAGATGATGCTTTGAGACTTAGACTTTTTCCGTTCACTTTGAGAGACAAAGCTAAGAGTTGGCTTCATTCATTGCCACCGGGATCCATCACTACATGGTCAGACTTAGCACAAAATTTTTTGGCAAAGTTCTTCCCTCATGCAAAGTCTGCTAGATTGAGAAATGAAATTGCAACCTTTGAACAACATCATGGGGAGTCATTGTATGAGGCTTGGGAAAGATTTAAAGATTTGCTTCGAAGATGCCCACATCACGGATTCCTTCCATGGATGCAATTGAATACCTTCTACAATGGGTTGGGATCTCACAATCGGTCTTGCATAGACGCAGCCGCAGGAGGATCTCTCATGGCTAAAAATTATGGAGAAGCACTTGAGTTATTGGAGGTTATGGCTGCAAATAACTACCAATGGCCTACTTCTAGAATGAGTCAACCAAAGGTAGCCGGAGTATTAGAGGTGGATGCCATCACAGCCTTAGCAGCTCAGATGGCAGCAATGTCAAAGAAACTGGATTCCTTGACTGATTCAAAAGTGCAGCAGGTAGCTGTTGTGTGCGAAGTATGTGCAGGGACCCATGCCAACGACCAATGCCCATTTGACCATGAGGCAGTTCAGTTTGTAAGTAGCTACCAGAGGCCGCCAAATCAGTACCAAAATACTTACAATGCTGGGAATAGGAACCATCCTAACTTTTCATGGAGCAACAATCAAAATTTTCAGCAAGCTCCTAAGCCACACCATCCACCAGGGTTCCAAAATCAGCCACAACATCATACAGCTCAAACCTCACAATCACAACCAGAGAGAAAATCAGATTTTGAGGAGTTGATATTGAAACACATGGCTAACCAGGATATCTTGATAAAAAACCAAGCAGCCGCACTTAAGGCTTTGGAAAATTAAATTGGGCAGATGGCTAGTTCTATATCAAATAGACCCCAGGGATCTCTTCCTAGTAACACAGAGACTAATCCAAGAAGAGATGGGAAAGAGGAATGTCAGGCAGTAACTCTCAGAAGTGGTAAACAAACCTTACAGGAGCCCGAATTGCAAAAAGGGGCAGCCCACTCAAGCTCCCCTCCGGACTTGACTAATGCTGATTTTTCTGAGGAAATGGACAGCAGTGTACCACCTGAGTCGGAACAGAGAGATACCACAGATAAACCTACTGTTGAGCCTACTCCAAAAGTGTATCCACCAGTACCTTTCCCTCAGAGATTGCAGAAGCAAAAGTTAGATAAACAGTTTGCCAAATTCATGGATGTCTTCAAGAAGCTACAAATTAACATTCCTTTTGCAGAGGCCTTAGAACAGATGCCTAGCTATGCCAAATTTATGAAGGGAATTCTATCTAGGAAGAAAAGGCTGAATGACTTTGAGACAGTAGCTTTAACGGAGGAATGTAGTGCCGTGTTGCAAAGAAAGCTACCCCCCAAGTTGAAAGATCCAGGAAGCTTCACTATACCGTGTACTATTGGTAACCTTTCATTCAACAAATGTTTGTGTGACTTGGGTGCTAGTATTAATCTCATGCCATTATCCGTGTATACTCAGTTGGGGCTTCCTGCACCAAAGCCTACAAACATTTCTCTTCAGCTTGCCGATAGGTCGGTTACATACCCAAGAGGAATTGTTGAAGACATTCTTGTTAAGGTGGATAAATTCATCTTCCCGGCTGATTTTATCATCTTAGATTTTGAGGAAGATAAAAACATTCCTATTATTCTGGGGAGACCATTTTTAGCCACTGGAAGAACTTTAATCGATGTGCAAAAGGGAGAACTCACTATGAGGGTTCAGGATCAAGAAGTGACCTTCAATGTATTTAAGGCCATGAAATTCCCTTCGGATGAGGAAGAATGTTTTCAAGTGGATGTTATCGAGCAAGCTGTGAATGACGAGTTTCTGAATGTGTTAAACAATGACCCATTAGAGACTGCACTTCTGGGAGAGTTTGACATGGAAGATCCAGATTTGGTTGAATATCTACAGATTTTGGATACAGTGCCACGAGGAAGCAAGTTTCAAATCCCGTTTGAATCTCTTGAGCATGCTGAGAATGTTACAGATCGGTTGAAACCATCCCTTGAGACACCTCCATCACTTGAACTAAAACCTCTGCCTAACCATCTCAGGTATGCATATTTAGGTGATTCAGCTACTTTACCTGTTATTATTGCATCTGTGCTTAACGAGTTTCAGGAAAGCAAGCTGTTGCGGGTTCTTAGGGAGTACAAATCTGCTATTGGATGGACTATCGCCGACATCAAGGGAATAAGCCCATCTTACTGTATGCACAAAATCTTGATGGAAGATGATAGTAAGCCCACTGTGGAACATCAGAGGAGACTCAACCCAATCATGAAGGAGGTGGTAAAGAAAGAGATTTTGAAATGGTTAGATGCTGGAATAATTTATCCCATCTCTGACAGTGCGTGGGTGAGCCCAGTTCAGTGTGTACCCAAAAAAGGGGGCATGACAGTTGTAGCCAATGAGAATAATGAATTGATTCCAACAAGAACAGTAACTGGTTGGAGGGTGTGCATGGATTACAGGAGGCTTAACAAAGCAACTCGAAAGGATCATTTCCCATTACCCTTCATTGATCAAATATTGGATAGACTAGCTGGACATGAGTACTATTGTTTGTTGGATGGATATTCGGGATATAATCAGATTGCTATTGCTCCAGAAGATCAAGAAAATACTACCTTCACATGCCCATTTGGTACTTTTGCTTTTAGAAGGGTATCATTCGGATTGTGTAATGCACCGGCCACTTTTCAAAGGTGCATGATGGCTATTTTCTCAGATTTGGTAGAACGCAATGTTGAAGTTTTCATGGATGACTTCTCAGTGTTTGGTGATTCATTTGACAACTGCTTGGAAAATCTAGTTCTAATACTGAAGAGATGTGTGGAAACTAATCTAGTGCTCAATTGGGAAAAATGTCACTTCATGGTGCAAGAGGGGATAATACTTGGGCATAAAGTGTCATCCAAAGGTCTTGAGGTGGATAGAGCAAAACTTGAAACAATTGAAAATTTACCTCCACCAACCTCAGTGAAGGGCATTCGCAGTTTTCTGGGACATGGGGGGTTTTACCGAAGGTTCATTAAGGATTTTTCTAAGATCACAAAGCCTTTATGCAGTCTACTAGAGAAAGATGTGCCATTCAAGTTTGATGAAGAGTGTTTGAACGCTTTTGAGCTTTTAAAGAAGAAATTAACCACTGCACCAGTGATCATTGCTCCGGATTAGTCAAAACCCTTCGAATTGATGTGTGATGCCAGTGATTATGCGGTTGGGGCTGTTTTGGGATAGCGCAAGGAGAAGGTTTTTCATGCTATTTACTACGCCAGCAAAACCTTAACTGATGCACAACTCAATTACACCACTACCGAGAAGGAGTTGCTTGCAGTAGTTTATGCATTTGACAAGTTTCGATCTTACTTAATTGGAACAAGGGTGGTTGTATTCACGGACCATTCAGCTATTCGGTATCTCATTACAAAGAAAGATGCTAAACCGATATTGATTCGATGGATCTTATTGCTGCAAGAGTTTGAGTTGGAGATTCGGGACAGAAAGGGAACTGAAAACCAAGTAGCTGACCATCTATCTAGATTGGAGAATCTGGGTCTTGATAAGGAAGACAAAGTTCTAATAAATGAATCTTTCCCGGATGAACAGCTGTTTGTGGTTCAAGGCAAAATTCCTTGGTATGCTGATTTTGCTAACTACTTGGTTAGTAATACACTCCCCCCAGACTTGTCGTGGCAGCAAAAGAAAAAGTTTCTTCATGACGTGAAGAGATATTTGTGGGATGAACCGTATTTGTTCAAACATTGTGTGGATCAAATGATTCGAAGATGTGTTCCACGAAGCGAGGTTGACAGCATTCTACATCACTGTCACGATTCGTTATATAGAGGACACTACGGAGGTGAGAAAACAGCCACTAAGGTGTTGCAAGCAGGGTTCTTTTGGCCAACTTTGTTTAAAGATGCTCATCAATTTGTTCTAAGATGCGATAGATGTCAACGGATGGGGAACATTTCTAAAAGGCATGAAATGCCTTTAAACATGATCCTTGAGGTCGAAGTCTTTGACGTTTGGGGTATAGACTTCATGGGGCCATTCCCACCCTCTTTCAACAATCTATACATTCTCTTGGCAGTCGATTATGTATCTAAATGGGTGGAGGCAGCCGCATTTCCCACTAATGATTCCAAGGTAGTGCTGAAATTCCTTCAAAAGAATATCTTCACAAGATTCGGTACTCCGAGGGCTATGATCAGTGATGAAGGGAGTCACTTCTGCAATAAGCACTTTGCTGCCCTCTTGGGAAAATATGGGGTCACTCATAGAATTGCTACTGCATATCACCCCCAGACCAATGGACAAGCGGAGGTTTCCAACAGAGAAGTGAAGAAAATCCTGGAAAAGATCGTCATTCCCACAAGAAAAGATTGGTCAACAAAGCTGGATGATGCACTGTGGGCGTACAGAACGGCTTTTAAAACACCCATTGGTATGTCACCATACCAGCTTGTCTATGGCAAGGCATGCCATCTCCCGGTTGAACTTGAGCATAAGGCATTCTGGGCCATTAGAAAGTTAAATTTTGATCTCACAGCTGCAGGCGAGAAAAGGTTTCTTCAGCTCAATGAACTTGATGAGTTCCGACTACAAGCTTATGAAAATTCAAAATTGTACAAAGAGAAGGTAAAAAGGTGGCATGATAAGAAGATTGTTGACAGAAAATTTGAGCCTGGCCAAGCGGTATTGCTATACAACTCTAGATTGAGGCTTTTTCCCGGAAAGCTCAAATCACGTTGGTCGGGTCCTTTCATTGTCAAATATGCATTTCCGCACGGAGCTGTTGAAGTTTATGGTGATAATCCAGAAGAAACGTTCAAAGTCAACGGGCAGCATCTTAAGCACTATTGGGGTGGCGGCTTCGCTCGCCAGAAGACCTCGATCACTTTAGCCGATTAGCCATGAATGGATGTGAAGTCGGGCCGAGGACTTTAAACCACGCGCTGGATGGGAGGCAACCCATTATCCTTATCCGTATCCTTTACATTTTGTTGTTACATTTCAGTTTGACAAGTGTGTATTCTTATGTTTCTAAAGTTTCTATTTTTTGCATTTTGGTTAGATAAGCTATGCTCTTATTATGCTCTAATTATGCTCTAAATGTTGATTTTTTTGAGCAGGCTATTCTGAATATGTGTGCAATATTGCTTAAAATAGGTTGGAAGAGTTAAGTTTGGAATTGGATCAGATTTACAAGAATGCAAGTTTGTGGGTGCAATAGGGTCTATCGCCCCGGCGACATTTCACAAGCCAATTCTATCGCCCCAGCGACACAGTCGCCCCAGCGACACAGTCGCCCCAGCGACACAGTCGCCCCGGCGACTCTTTAGACTTAATTTTCCTCGCCCCAGCGACGACGTCGCCCTGGCGGTGAAAATTAAGTGTATTCTATCGCCCCGGCGACAGACGCGGAATCCAGTTTTTAAAACCCCCTCTCTGCTGATCGCTGTTTCTATTTCATTCCCAATTCCTTCAGCCCCAAACTCGAAATCCTCCTCAATCCATTCGACACATATCTAGCACTTGCACGCATCCAAAATCAACCTCCATTCGGGTTCATCGCCATCCCACACGCGTTCATGCTTTCTAGGGTTTGTCAAATTGGGGAAAACTGAAACGTAAACCCATCTGCGTGCATCATAACCTTTGGAGTCCGCCTTTGACGATTTAGCGAGGTTCAGGACTGTAGCACGACTCCAACTTTGGAAAAATTCAGATTTGGGTTCATCTTTCTCGCATTCTTCAACTGGATTGTATAAGGTATGCACTGAATGTACTGGCCATTATTCGCTGCTGTGTATCGGTTTGCTTTGAGTTTCCTTACTGGTTGAACTGATTAATCACTAGCTAGCGATAGTGGATTTAAGAAATATTGGATATCAGTTTGGGATTTGCTCTGTATTAGTTTACTGTGCATTGATACATCTTGATAAAATTATTGAGTATTGTCGTTAGAGCGATTTGTGTCTGCATTGGAAATTTTTTTTTTATTATCTGCTATGAACTAAGGCTGTGGGATTGCATTGGATTTTTCACTTGTTGGGCGATTGTGCTTGTGTTGGAAATCGGGTGTCGGTTTATATATATTGTTGGTTTGGTCTGTGGCAGTGTAATTGACTGTTAGTTGGAATCAAGTTTTGGGACAGATTTTTGTGGTTCTTTGTGCCAATTGCTGATTAATCATGTCGCCAAAAAGGTTCAGGGGTGAGGGTTCTTCAGCACCACAGGCACGGGCTTATGATCACAGTAAGTTTGTCAGTGCTGAGGCCGCTGAGCGATTTGACACTTTCATAGTGGGTAAGGCTCTGACGCCCGAGCGTGGCCTGCGACCTAGTTGGAGGGTGGATGGAGAGATGGGCGATCAGATTACCGAGAGAGAATGGGACACTTTTATTGAGCAGCCCGAGGCAGCGGTGGTAGCCATTGTCCAGGAGTTTTATGCTAATGCAAAGGACACGCCACCATATA
The DNA here is from genome assembly GCA_034770075.1 of Aralia elata. NCBI lineage: Eukaryota > Viridiplantae > Streptophyta > Magnoliopsida > Apiales > Araliaceae > Aralia > Aralia elata. The sequence continues at coordinate 60,096,480 of CM068386.1, read as the reverse complement.
CTGTTACTGTACGGGGCAGGACCGTACCATTCAGCGCCCAGGCCATTAACGACTACTATGCATTGGACGCTCCTACAGTGTGCCAGTATACTGAGTTCCTGCGATCCTCACCCGACTACGACAGAATTCTAGCCGACTTGTGCAGACCGGGCACCACGTGGGTTGCTAAGGGCAACAGAGGGGGTACATTTTTTCATAGTAAGGAGTTAAGCCTATATGGTAAGATTTGGTATGCTTTTCTCTGCGCTAAGCTGATGCCCACAGTTCATGTTAGCGATGTTACAAAGGACAGGGCTGCCCTATTGTATTCTATAGTCATGGACTACGCGATCGACGTGGGTCGCATCATTGAGGGTAACATCCGCAGGATCCTGAGGAGTAATGTGCATGGCGGGTTACCACACCCATCTCTTATCTGCGGATTGTGCCGGGCTGCAGGCGTTCAGTGGACCGAGGATGAGATTATTCAGCAGCCACTGCTAGTCTTGGACCATCGCCTGATCTCCAGATACTCAGTTTGGGACCAGGAAGAGTCGCACCCGAGGGGTCGAGGATTTATTATTCAGCCCCAGGCAGACACAGTGGATGCCCCTGTTTCACCTATAGATTCCAGCTCTCAGCCGAGATCTCGTGTCAGCAGTCAACTCAGAGATATGCAAATGCTGCCGGTACGATAGAACCAACGACTTGCAGAGAGGCAGGAGCACATATTCAGCTACACCACGAGCTTCAATGCAGTTCTGGCTGAACAGTTCGCGAGGCTGAATCCTGGAGGACCACCTATCCCATTCCCCGTACCCCAGCCACTTCCCCCCTATCCACCATCTGATGCTGAGGTTGAGGATATCAACCAACCATGATCAGGGGAGTCCTCAGTTTTACATTTTGCACCCTTTAGACAATGAGGACATTGTCCATTTTAAGTTTGGGGGTGGTTTTGCTATTGGTTTTGTTTTTTGCTATTTAGTAGTCATTCCTGGTACTTCAGTTGGTTTCAGTTGGTTTAATGCTTTAGCATGGTAGTTATAGTTAGTATGCAGGTTTTCAAGTTTAAAGACAGCTTTTGAAGAATGGTTTTTATTGAAAATAATCATGCGAAATATCATCAAAATAACTTTTCTTGCTATGAATGCTTATTTCTATTAATGCCATTTGTTGATGATCATTGAACATATTCATAATCTATTTTTCCTTTTGATTTTTGGTTTCTCAGCATTATGTAGATCTGCATTTAGAAACCTATGAGCAGTGTATTTAAGGAAAGCCGATGATGACTTGGTAATCACTGTTTTAATGTCATATGCACCTTGGATCTGAATTGCTATATTAGAAATGCTAACTCGTGCCTATTTCTCTTGAATTTTTAACCCTTGGAGTTCCTAATGCACATGGTATTGTTGTGGTTACGTGAGATTTTATATTCAACTCGTTGAAACTGTTGCTCATTAAAAGATAGGATAGTTTCATTCTAAAAAAAAAATAAAATAAAATAAAAATTATGCTTATTTACTGCTTCGATGTCTGTCTTGAATGCTGGTTATAATTGAAAATGAAATATAGACAGATATGAGCAAATCTTGACTAGTTTGTCTTTGTGGCCTTTGTCATTCGAACAAGTAAGCCCGTTGGAGCGTTTCTACGCTTGATGCCCTAAAACCATCTGGTTTGGGAGTCGTTGGTGGAAAGTTTGCTACATGGGTGACATTGAAAAGCCTAATGAAGATAGACATTGCACAGGTCTAGATGTTAATAAAATATCATCAAGATGGAGCGTAAAACGCACTCGGTGATAGTTATAGAATCTAGCTAAATGGAATGTGAAAATAGAGGCTAGTGAGCATGAGAGCTGCTAGCAGCTTGGCTATTAACTGTTTTATCTTCTTTTGAGCAATGTAGTTCTAGGATTGAATTATAATCAGTGCGTGCTCTAACAGTCCTACCACACACACACGCTTAAGGGTTAAACATTTGGCGAAATTGTTGTGAGTTTCATTTCTGATAATCATTTGGTTGTGAGGTTGTTGTGTACTTGTTTTTAAATGTTGAGGCTGAATGTCCTTATCCTGACTGCTCTAGCGTAGAACTCTTGCATTTGCATTCAAATACTTGTGGCATTGTGTGTTTTTCATTTCCTTTGTTTTGCTTGAGGACAAGCAAAGTCTTAAGTTTGGGGGTATTTGATGAGTGGGTTTTATACCTACAAATTAGATATTTTCTAGGCCCAATTCTCGGCTATCTTTAAGCATTTATAGCACCATTTCACTAGTTATTTCAGTATTGTACAGGAAGCGACACTAAGTAGAAAATTGTGGAATTGTGAAACTTTTGGAGGAAAATGTCAAGTACCAGCAGTAAGCACCATTGTCGGGGCGACAACCTTAGGTTCATTTTCAGCGCCGGGGCGACGCCATCGCCGGGGCGACGTTACTAAGGCAATTCCTATCGCCGGGGCGACGTCGTCGCCGGGGCGGCACTTCGCAATGTATTTTTGTCGCCGGGGCGACAGGTCGGGACAAGAGATATGGCTGGCGTTTGTCACATCTGCTGGTAGTGGAGTTTCAGTGGAGCAAATTCGGGAGGATAATGGAAAAGGAAGGAGAGAGAGTAATGGGATTAGTAGCCATCCAGGGAGTGGAGATTGAATTATTGAGGCTTTGCTACACAATTTGGAGGCTAGGGTTTGAGAGAAAAAGAAGAAGAACAAAGGAACAAAGGGATTAATTATCTAAATTTCATCACTTCAAGGAGGCTAGAAGCACGAAATAGGAAGCAAGAGCAACTCAAGAAGAACTACATCACACTAATTCGGGAATATCATCACAAAAAGGGGTGTATCTTCATTTGTTGTAGTTCTTTATTCTTATTTTGTTATTCCAAACCATGTACTATAATCAGATTATGATGTTGTTGAAATTGAATATGAGCTAAACTCTTCATTCTAAGATTGCAATGGAACCCAACTTGTAGTTTAAATTGAATGCTCTCTCTTTAATTGGTAGTTAGTCATTACATGAATTGGAGTTCATAACCTTTACTTAAGGATTAATTGCTTGGCCTGTAATTACCTTAGTAACTTATATGGAATTGAGAGAGGAAGTGTAAGTTGAGACCTAGTTATGAATTCATGTGAAAGTTAGATATTCTTTATGGATAATGTATGAGATTATGTGACGTGAGTCTTATGTATTACTCTTGAGGATTGATAATTTGATTGTATTTAGGATAGACATATACCTAAATGCCACATATATCCATTTGAGAATCATGCTTAATGATTTTTATTGTGAAAGTTAGTAATTGATAGAATGGTTAATGGGATTTTACGTGACATGTGTCTTATTAATTGTTCTTGATACGAGATTCTTGCTAGTGTATAGAATAGAAATATATCTATACACCACAATAGGAAATACGTATTCGACCATCGAGAGAGGCTTATATATACTTGTGATTTCTCGGATAACAATTCTTATGTTCTAATTTACCAAACAAGAGAGAGTATGATGTTTAAATGAAGAGTTGGGGGATATTGTAATCTTAGACCTTTTTATCTTGAACTTTATCCGTGTTAGTAAAACCTTGCTTTCTAAATTGTCTTTATTTTAGTTATAATCAACAACAAACACAAACCATATTGTCATTGTTTAAATTAGATTGATTTTACATGCGATTGATATTTGGTAATTATTTAACATAATTCCTCGTGGGTTCGACACTTTACTTATCTTATATTACTTGTGGACTGCGTATACTTGCGCGTGTTTTATTGATTGCGAAATCGAGCAACAGTACGCACGACACATGCGTACCTAATCTGCCAGACGAATCAAATCAAATCAAATACTGGGTCGACCCATACGTATCCTGAACAAATATATCAAATGGCCAAAGCTCACACCAGAGCAACATACAAACCAAAAGGATACACCGTGGACTGATCACACCGCCATAGAAGGTGTCATGCCCTGGTGTCAAGAGGACATGTCTGTGGTACCCCCACAGGTGGTTAGCTCAAGTATACCCTAAGGATCAAACTACAAAATATAAGCCAAAAGGGGTTCAAATCACAAGGCTTGCATGACCATCTCCAAATGACATCGAATTATTTCAAATACGAACATACTTCATTATCACAAGATACCAACGATCAAAATAACTCCCAAATGTGAACAAAAATATAAAAAAAATGTAACAAACGAATAAAGTCTCCAAAACATATTGACATGTACATTTCCACAAATATCAAAATAAATAATAGACATGATTAACTAGTTTAAAAAGTACAAATATGAATTTTGTGTATCAACGCCAACATGAATATTAATTTCACAAGGAACAATTATGTGAAATAATAGCCAAATTCGAAATGAGGAACAAAACGAACTAATTAAATTTAACAAGAGTATCGCTGAAAAAGTACGTAATCCGTACCTGAATATAATACCGAAATAATTCACCAAACCCAAATATCACACCGCTAGACCTCCTCAATCTGATCTATATAATCACCAAATTAATACAATATCGTAAATTGTATTACTAACTTACAAAATTTATATTTTTATAAATTCAACCACTTTAATATTAGTACATATACAAACTGTAATAAAATAAATATATTTTAATATGCAATATAACTTAGTGTTATATTAATGATAAAAGTATAATTTTATTAATTTTATAAACCTTACGTGCTACTGACTTGATAATCTAAATAAAAAAGTATGATCTTTGTTTATCAGCCATCATTCACGCCATAATAGTATATTATTATTTCAAATATATGATATAATATTAAGTTAGTGAACTATCCAATAACCTACAAAAGTCAATATATATATATATATATATATATAATATATATATATAATATATATATATATATATATATATATATATTGCCTCATGTAGCCTGAATGAATTCGTGCGAAGATACTGCTGCACTGCCGCGATTTTTTATTTTTATTTTTTTTCTAAACGAATAACTCACGGTATCAGTATATATTACCATATCACTATATTACAAATCAAGATCACCCAATATAAGTTTAACTTGCTGCTTGACATACTAAATTATTACAACAATTATTATAACCATAACAATAAAATAAATATTTTTTTATAATTAAAATAGATTTTATAATACCTTTTGGAGATACCATTATGTCGAATATAGTCTCACAATCTTCTTCTCCAAATTTCTCTTTTTGTTTAACAACCTTATTTCGCATCTTCTTCGTTTCTCGTTGCGTCAAAACCCTCTCATTCTTTCACTTGTACATGTATTGGGAAGGGGCTTAACCTAATATATTAGTGTTACTTCTATTCCAATTTGGTTTTAAACCCAACACTTTAAATTGGGCTCAAATAGTTTTACAAACCCAAACTTAAATACTTAGAAATTAGTTTGACCCAATTAGCTTTATCATTTTTATTATTATTAACTTATTATTATTATTATTATTATTATTATTATTATTTTCGGGTATTATAGTTATCATTACCAGATAATACCGGGGGTCTTGTAGTTTATAGTGATGCATCACTGAAAGTAGTATGCACACAAGCCAATCATATTTGATATGATGTAGCATATACTTTGTAATCTTATTTAGTTATAAAAGGCATTTTACATTATCTACATGGTGCTATTATATTAAATGTGATAAACTCATAGTTTTGAGCAATGCTTTTAGAATCATGATGGTGATCATGCTAATGAGATCTAAATTCTAGATAGCTCACAAACTAAAATCGTTCCTAATCGTTGGATTACTGAAAAGGGGATTAGTGAATCCGGATAGATTAGTACATACGTTGCTTGCTCTTAAGAAGAGGATGATTAAACTCATAATCATTTGTGTGGAGACACTAAAGCAAGTATGTAGGTGCTTATTGGAGAATAAATTCACTGAACGTGACTCACTAAGGAATACTTAATGGAGTTTTACTCGCCTGTCAATAGAAATTCTTATAGTGATAGTAGTACAAGTGATCCTTGGACTTGAGATCATCATAGTATCTTGTGTATGATGAGTTATACTTTGACATATCCCTTAAGACCTTTAGGGTATATCAAAGGGTATGATTGGGTATAATAAGTTGTACATGAAGATAGGTGAATGATCAACAAAGAATCTACCACGTCTAGTAAAAGATGTGAATGTCCTATGTGATTCGATAAATGATAACTCAGTAGTCCTTGGCCAAGGCAGAATGAAATTAGAAATGAGTTTCTACTTTGCATTATTTAGAGTTGTGCATTTGGGAATCGAAATACATATAATTAAATAAAATAAGACTTGACAGTAATTTTATGTCTTATATTTAATTGGGACATTGTATGGTAGAAGGATTGAATTGTACGGTAACTATGCACTGCAAGGTTCTTTTGTGATTAATATTGAAATCTATATTATCTGCAAAGTTGTTGATCGCTAAGGGGGCTTACCCTTATTGTAGATTTATTTAAATAAATTAAATAATTTAATTTATTTATTTAAATAAGATTAGAATTGTTCTAATTGATTTATTCACTACCGGTTTAATATGGAGAACCTAAAGGGTCACACCGCAAAAAGAAAAATATTTATTTAAGAAGTAAATGGCATAATTGTAATAATAAGTTAAGTGTATTTAATTTAATCTATGGAGATAGAATAAATTAAATAGCTTAATATTTATTATTTAATATTTTAGAAATATTAAATATAAATTAATAAGAGGAGTCTTATTATTATTATTACTATTACTATTATTTAATTCCTAATAGGGATTAGGAATTAATTAATAGAAGTACTCTTTTATGAATTCCTAATTGGATTAGGAGCATAATTAATTAAAGGAGTTTAATTATAACAGAAACCCTAATCCTAAATAGTTTAGGGAAGGGTTATTCCTACATCTATAAATAAGAGGAGTATTATCATAGATTAGGGTTACACACTCTTGCATTAGATTGTGGAGAGTACTTATAATTTCTATAGAGATAGAAACTAGGGTTTTGCCAACACTCATCTTCTTGAATAACTATAATTCCTTGGTGGATTACCTCTAGAGGCCAAACATTTGGGTGGCTAACGTTGATCAAGCAAAGGAATTTAGTCGGTGGAATTCAAGGGGAACGCGAAGGAATTGGAGGTGAACTTGTACCCGAGGAAGCACGGTTCTATGAGGGTATAATTTTTATCTCTATCTCTTTCGTTTATATCGTTAATTGAGCACATAGATTGATCATGGCGATAGTTTGTATAAAATTTTAAAAAACCAATTTTATCGCGCTTCTGCTTTATTTATGTAATTTGATTGCATGTTCCCGTCATATACAAACCTAACAGTGGTATCAGAGCCAGATCTTGTGCTAATTATCGATTTTGATGATTCCATGTGTGTATGATATGCGATTGGATCGAAATTTTTGGGCAGAATCTGTTTTTCTGAATCTGCTACGCGGCGCAGCTGCGCCGTTTCCAGTTCATTCTGGAGCACAGCTGCGCCCAAAACCAAAAAGTCGTTTCAGGGGTTCAGCGTAGCTGCGCCGTTTCCCAGTTCATTCTGGGCGCATCTGCGCCGGACAGCAGAATCCGAAAAATAATTTTTCCTTCAATTAAAATAAATGGTTTATTTAATTGATATAACCCAGAAAACATTTATGGGGGTGCAGCGCGGCCTAACCCAGAAAACGTTTCTAGGGGTGCAGCGCGGTCGCGCCGCTCCTAGTTCTTTTTGGAGCGCGGTCGCGCCGGTGTGCAGACTTTGAAATTTTTTTATTTTTCTCAATTAACATAAATGGTTTATTTAATTGATAAAAATTTAAAATAAAGATGTTTATTTTATCTGGAATAGGATTTCAGATTGCTAAAATTAAATGAGTTTAATTTGGATTTGGTTTTTGATTAAAATAAAAGAGTTTATTTTGTTTCAAAACTAAATATTAGCAAAACGTTTGCCCATTAATTGATATCAATGCATATATGGAATGATTTTAATATTCATGGGATGAATGTTATTTATTGATACATATAGAGATATGTATGATAATAAATAGGGATTGATTATGGACTATTGACCAATGTCTGATTGAAATTATTTTAGAGGATGCTTGAATATATAGGTTTTTATAAATGGGGTCTGCATACTTCGTCTTCTTTAATTTTTCTTAATGTAAAATTCTATCTCCCTCCTATGTACTTCTCGTTGACTGCTGATCAAGGTTTCTATTTATTGTAAATAGTTCATGTAATAGGATTAATTAGAATTATTTTGAAGAATTGGAGACCAAGGAGCAAGGAGCGCTTGAAGACCCGTTTGTAATAGAGCACGGGTTTAAATGTAATAGTTATATTTAAATTTAATTCTTACACCCTAGGTTTGACCTTTTGGTTCACTTGGTGGCTCTAGTGAACCAAACTAGAATAAAAGTCCATAATCAATCCGGGTAGAATATAGTATTCTATATGTGCATGATTACTATATATATTATATATTATACAACATGCTTCGCATGTTAAATAATATGACGCGTATTTTATATATATATGTGCATGCGCGCTAAACAAGATGAGACTAATAATAACAAATCCCTCAAAGAAATAATATTAAGTCCTAAGCGTTCAAAGATATTTGGAACATAAAACGTCGCCTTCTAGCATGGTAAAGCAATAGAGTATTGAATATTTAATATGAGTTTGTTGTGTCACCACAAGGCAAGTATTAAATATTTAAGATATTGCATTATCACATTTGATGCTTATTAAGGAATTGAACATTACTGTTTTGTTGTGTCACCACAAGGACGGTATTTTTCTCTTCACATATATGGAAGTGCTAGGTTGGACTTAACTTGAATAATTTTGATTCAGATGTGTCACCACTTGATCAAAATAATCTAAGAGGCAAAATAAAAGGAGTTACATAATGATGTAATTGACAATAGTTGTCTACCTATTTATTTATATATCGTTTGTTGTGTCACCACAAGGCTATATACATTTGAAATGGGATCCTTAGTCTCACTAGCAAATCTTAAATTAGAATTGCCGAACTATATAATAAGGGTAATATAGTTTGATGAAAAAGTGAGAGATACCAATTTAAAATAAAGACCTAATTTATTTTGGTAATTAATTAAATGAATGTATGCTAAAACGTTGTCTATTTCATTTACAGAATTTTTACAATGTCTAATTTACTATCACTGCGGAGCATATTAGATGCTAATTAACTGGACCAAATAACACGGACTAGTTAAGGAATCTGAAAATAGTTCTCAAGGCTGAAAAGCTATCTTATGTCCTTAATACGCCTATCCCTGCAATGGTTACAGACAATGCCTCTGAGGAAGAGACTGCTACTTTTAGAAAGTGGTAAGATGATGCACAGTTGGCTCAATGCATCATGCTCGCATCCATGAGTAACGAGCTTCAGCCTCAGCACGAAACTATGGATGCTCCTACTATACTCCGGCACCTTAAAGGAGTTGAATGGTGAGAAAAATAGGACTGTTAGATATTAGATATCTAAGGAGCTCTTCCAATCTAGAATGGCCGATGGCACTACAGTACAGACTCATGTCCTTAAAATGATCAATTCGATTGAACAATTAGGACAACAAGGTTTTGTCATGGATGAAGAGTTGATCCAAGATTTGATCTTGCAATCACTTACGGACTCTTTCTCACAATTTGTTGTGAATTTTCACGTGAACAAGCTATATGTCAGCCTGCCTGAGTTGCTTAAACACGTTAAAAAACTGTAAAGAGTCACTTTCCAACCAAGAAAGACCAAGTCTTATTGGTAGATGATTCTTCCAGGAAGCGGAAGAGGGCCAAAGGATCTTCTTAAAAGAAGAACAATTTAGAGAAGGTATAAGGAAAGGAAATAACTAAGGACACTAAGAACAAGACTGATGCAGATAGCAAAGGAGTTTGCTTCCACTGCAATAAGCTTGGACACTAGAAAGGAAACTATAAGGAGCATCTTGCAAAGGCTAACCAGAAGAAGCTTAGTGAAGCTTCGGTTACAGATATAGGTTTGTTCATCATTGAAATAAATCTTTCTGTAAGTCAAGGTTCTACTTGGGTATTGGATACCGGCTATAGTTCTCACATATACAATCCAATGCAGAGACTAAGCAGAAGTAGAAAGCTAAACAAAGAGTAAGTAATCTTACGTGTGGAGAATGGAGCAATGGTTGCTACATTAGCCGTAGGAACTTATAGTTTAGCGTAGCTTACGGGCAAGTCTATTAAGTTAATAAGTTGTTATTATATTCCAGTTCTCTTAAGAAACATTATTACTTCCGTTGTTGGACAAGGAATGTTCTGGTATTATATTTAAGAACAATTGTTGTTCTATTTATAATGATAATGTTTTGTTTGAAACTGGAAGATCACTTGATGGACTTTGTAAACTTGACTTACATAAAAAATAATTTTGTAAATTGAACAAACTAGTAAAAGAAAAGGAGATGATCATTCAAAGAGTTGAATATGTGTATTTGATAAAATACAAGTTTGAATCATTTGAAAGGTTCAAAGAATTCAAAAGTGAAACAAATTGACAAAGTATTAAGATTCTTTGATCAGATCGAGAAAGGAATACTTGTGCAATAAGTTTCTAGATCATTTCAAAATGGTATTTTCTCATAATGGACACCTCCTGATACGCAATAATTGATTGGTGTATCTAAAAAGGAAAAATTGTACCTTGTTGGACATGGTGCGGTCCTAAATGATTTTTACCGACATTCCAGTATCCATCTGGGGTTATGCCCTAGAAACGGCTGCATATCTACAAAATAAGGTAAACTCAAAATTCGGCCCCAAGACTCCATAAAAGTTATGGATAGGGAGGATTCCTAATCTTAAGTATGTTAAGATAAGGGGTTGTCCAACTTATGTGAAAAGGTTTCAAAAGATAAGTTTGGGACAAAATCTGACAAGTGTAGATTTATGGGATATCCTAAAGAAAGTTTAGGGTATTATTACTATAATCCTAGACGCTGCTTTCTTGGATAAAGGTGTTTATCATTGAAGGAGCTAGTGGGAGGGTAATAGATCTTGAAAGAGTTCAAGAATCACAAAGCACTTTAAGTCAAACCGAGGGACCTGTAGATAGACCTATTGTACTACAATCGAAACGTAAATCTGGAAGAGTACCGAAGATACCTAGGAGGTATGGATTCATCATAGAGGATGACGATGAGGTACGCATCATAGATGATGATGATCTAGTTATATACGATGAGGCTATGAGTAGATGACACTCAGAGAAATGGCAAATGGCCATGAAATCCGAAATAGACTCCATGTATGAGAACCAAGTATAGACTTGGTTACTCCACCGAAAGGCATAGTGCCTAAAGGATGTATATGGGTCTTTTAAGAAAAGACTGGGGTGAATGGCAAGGTGAAGACCTATAAGACCAGACCCGTTTAAAAGGTTTCAAATAAAGTCAAGGAGTTGACTGTGATAAAACCTTATTATTGGGTAATGCTCAACTCTATTTAGATTTTTCTTGTGATTGCAGCTTATTACGAAATCTGGCAAATGGGTGTGGAGACGTCCTTCCTCAATGAAGACTTGAGGAGAATGTATGTATGATACAGCCAGAGGAATATGTTTCAAAGGTTGAAGCAAATCGTGTTTCTGAGCTACAATGATCTATTTATGGATTGAAGCAAGCTTCTCAAAGATGGAACATTCGTTTTGATGAGACAATCAAAAGAGTTTTATTTTATAAAAAAAATGAGAATGAGCCTAGTGTGTACAAAAAGGTCAGTGGGAGCACTGTGACATTCCTAGTATTATATGTTGATATATTACTGATAAGGAATGACGCACCAATGCTACAATCAGTAAAGATAAAATTGTCTAAACATTCCTCCATGAATAACTTAGGAGGAGCATCCTATAAATTAGGGATATAAATCTATATAGATAGATTTAAAAGGATGTTCGGCTTGACCCAATGACCGTATAATCATTCGATGCTAAAGGCGTTTAGCATGGCAAACTCCAAGAGAGGTCTCATGATGATGAGTCATGGAGTGTATCTCTCTAAAATTATCTCCAATAAAAGAGAGATCACATGAGTTATTATCATGTATGCAATGAATATACAAGGTCTGATGTTGATCAGTCATATTCTGGAGAAGATCACTGTAAGACAGTGATAAACATCTTAAGTACTTAACCGGTATTGAAGATGTGATCATAATTCGTGGTAGGTCTGAATTAAAACTAGAGGGCTAAAAAGACTCAAGTTTTTCAGACTGACCAAGACGATAACAAATCCACTTTAGGTAAATTGTTTCGTGGTGCAGTGAATTGGAAAGGTTCCAAAATAGCAAAGAGTTGTTGGTTTAGTGACAAAGAGAAAGTATATAGCTGTAAATGAAGCTGCAAGTTGATTGTTTGGATGAAAAGTTCATTACAGAACTATGAATAGTTCCTAAGTCTCATCTTGTATTCAAACATGTGTTGCGACACTTTCATTTGATTAGAGAAATCATTGAAAGAAGAAAAAGTCACTATAGAGATAGTGGACTCTCAAGAACAACATTGCATATCCATTTACTGAAGCTTTATCCAAACAGCAGGATGATCGTCACTTACAGAAGAAGGGTATTGGATACCATGACGATTGGCTTTAGTGCAAGTGGGAGATTGAAAGTAGTATGCACACAAGCTAATCATATTTGATATGATGTAACATATACTTTGTAATCTTATTCAGTTATAAAAGGCATTTTACATTATCTACATGGTGCTGTTATATTAAATGTGATAAACCCATAGTTTTGAGCAATGCTTTTAGAATCATGATGGTGATCATGCTAATGAGATCTAAATTCTAAATAGCTCACAAACTAAAATCATTCCTAATCGTTGGATTACTAAAAAGAGGATTAGTGAATCCGGATAGATTAGTACATACGTTGCTTGCTCTTAAGAAGAGGATGATTAAACTCATAATCATTTGTGTGGAGACACTAAAGCAAGCGTGTAGGTGCTTATTGGAGAATAAGTTCACTGAACGTGACTCGCTAAGGAATACCTAATGGAGTTTTACTCGCCTGTCAATAGGAATTCTTATAATGATAGTAGTACAAGTGATCCTTGGACTTGAGATCATCATAGTATCTTGTGTATGATGAGTTATACTTTAACATGTCCCTTAAGACCTTTAGGGTATATCAAAGGGTATGATTGGGTATAATAAGTTGTACATGGAGATAGGTGAATGATCAAAAAAGAATCTACCACGTCTAGTAATGACAACTCAGTAGTCCTTGGCCAAGGCAGAATGAAATTAGAAAGGAGTGTCTAATTTGCATTATTTAGAGTTGCGCATTTGGGAATCGAAATACATATAATTAAATAAAATAAGACTTGACAGTAATTCCATGTCTTATATTTAATTGGGATATTGTATGGTAGAAGGATTGAAATTGTACGGTAACTATGCACTGAAAGGTTCTTTTGTGATTAATGTTGAAATCTATATTATCTGGAAAGTCGTTAATCGCTAAGGGGGCTTACCCTTATTGTAGATTTATTTAAATAAATTAAATAATTTAATTTATTTATTTAAAGAAGATTAGAATTGTTCTAATTGATTTATTCACAACCGGTTTAATATGGAGAACCTAAAGGGTCACACCGCAAAAAGAAAAATATTTATTTAAGAAGTAAATGGCATAATTGTAATAATAAGTTAAGTGTATTTAATTTAATCTATGGAGATAGAATAAATTAAATAGCTTAATATTTATTATTTAATATTTTAGAAATATTAAATATAAATTAATAAGAGGAGTCTTATTATTATTATTACTATTACTATTATTTAATTCCTAATAGGGATTGAGAATTAATTAATAGAAGTACTCTCTCATGAATTCCTAATTGGATTAGGAGCATAATTAATTAAAGGAGTTTAATTATAATAGAAACCCTAATGCTAAATAGTTTAGGGAAGGGTTATTCCTACATCTATAAATAAGAAGAGTTTTATCATATATTAGGGTTACACACTCTTGCATTAGATTATGGAGAGTACTTACAATTTCTATAGAGATAGAAACTAGGGTTTTGCCAACACACATCTTCTTGAATAACTATTCTTCCTTGGTGGATCACCTCTAGAAGCCAAACACTTGGGTGGCTAACGTTGATCAAGCAAATGAATTTAGTCGGTGGAATTCAAGGAGAACGCGAAGGAATTGGAGGTGAACTTGTACTCGAGGAAGCACGGTTCTACGAGGGTATAATTTTTATCTCTATCTCTTTCGTTTATATCGTTAATTGAGCACATAGATTGATCATGGTGATGGTTTGTATAAAATTTTAAAAAAACCGATTTTATCGCGCTTCCGCTTTATTTATGTAATTTGATTGCATGTTCGCGTCATATACAAACCTAACAATCACACAAAGGATTAGGTTGTGTGTTGATGCAATATGGGAAGGTGATTACTTAAGCGTCACGATAACTCAAAGATTATGAGAAGAAGTATCCTACTCATGATCTTGAGTTAGCCGCCGTAGTATTTTCCTTGAAAATTTGGAAGCATTATTTGTACGGGGAGAAATGTGAGATATACACAGATCACAAAAGTGTGAAGTATATTTTCACGCAGAAGAAGTTAAACATGAGGCAGAGGAGATGGCTAGAGTTGATAAAGGATTTTAATTATGAAATCTTATATCATCACGGGAAAGCTAACGTCGTAGCGGATGCGTTAAGTAGAAAGAACCAAGAGAAGTTGAATCCAATAACAAACAATGAGGTACTGATAAAAGAGTTTGATAAACTTGAGATTGAGGTAAGAGTTCCAGTTAACTCTACCCAAAAGTTATTCGTTGTAGAGAGTGGTTCGACTTTACTAGATAGAGTCAGGGAACTACAAGAGACATATGAAGAGTGTTAAAAGTGCAAAACTGAAATAACTCATATAAAAAATATCAAATTCATAATAGATAAAGATGGGGTACTGTTTTGGGCAGAAAATTGTTTCCTGAATCTTCATCGCGGCGCGGCCGCGCCGCTTTCCAGTTCATTTTAGAGCACGGTCGCGCCCGACCCCAGAAATCGTTTCTAGGGGTGCAGCGCGGCCGCGCCGGTATGCAGAGTTTGAAATTTTTTTGTTTTTCTCAATTAACATAAATGGTTTATTTAATTGATAAAAGTTTAAAATAAGGATGTTTATTTTCTCTGAAATATGATTTCATATTGCTAAAATTAAATGAGTTTAATTTGGATTTGGTTTTTTGATTAAAATAAAAGAGTTTATTTTGTTTCAAAAACTAAATATTAGCAAAACTTTTGCCCATTAATTGATATCAATGCATATATGAAATGGTTTTATTATTCATGAGATGAATGTTATTTATTGATGCATGTGGAGATATGTATGATAATAAATAGGGATTGATTATGGACTATTGACCAATGTGTGATTGGAATTATTTTAGAGGATGCTTGAATGAATGTGTTTTTTTTTATAAATGGGGTCTGCGTACCTCGTTTTCTCTAATTTTTCCTAATGTAAATTCTATTTCCCTCCTATGTACTTTTCCTTGACTGCTGATCAAGGTTTCTATTTATTGTAAATAGTTCATGTAATAGGATTAGTTAGAATTATTTTCAAGAATTGGAGACAAAGGAGCAAAGAGCGCATGAAGACCCATTTGTAATGGAGCCCGGGTTTTAAATGTAATAGTTATATTTAAATTTAATTCTTGCACCCTAGGTTTGACCTTTTGGTTCACTTGGTGGCTCTAGTGAACCAAACTAGAATAAAAGTCCATAATCAATCCGGGTAAAATATATAGTATTTTATATGTGTATGCTTACTATGTATATATATTATATATTATCCAACATGCTTCGCATGTTAAATAATATGACGCGTATTTTATATGTATATGTGCATGCGTGCTAAACAAGATGAGACTAATAATAATAAACCCCTCAAAGAAATCATATTAAGTCCTAAGCGTTCAAAGATATTCGGAATATCGAACATCGCCTTCTAGCATGGTAAAGCAATAGAGTATTAAATGTTTAATATGAGTTTGTTGTGTCACCACAAGGCAAGTATTAAATATTTAAGATATTGCCTTATCACATTTAATGCTTATTAAGGAATTGAACATTACTATTTTGTTGTGTCACCACAAGGACGGTATTTTTCTCTTCACATATATGGAAGTGCTAAGATGGACTTAACTTGGATAATTTTGATTCGGATGTGTCACCACTTGATCAAAATAATCTAAGAGGCAAAATACAAGGAGTTACATAGTGATGTAATTGACAATAGTTGTCTACCTATTTATTTATATATCGTTTGTTGTGTCACCACAAGGCTATATACATTTGAAATGGGATCCTTATTCTCACTAGCAAATCTTTAATTAGATTTGCCGAACTATATAATGAGGGTAATATAATTTGATGAAAATAGTGGGAGATACCAATTTAAATAAAGACCTAATTTATTTTGATGATTAATAAAATGAATGTATGTTAAAATGTTGCCTATTTCACATGCAGAATTTATAAATGTCAAACTCACTATCATTGCGTAGCATACTTGATGCTAACAAACTGACCGAACCGAATTACACGGACTGGTTAAGAAATTTGAGAATTGTTCTTACTGCTGAAAAGATTTCTTATGTCCTAAATTCCCCAGTCCCTGCAAATGTTGCAGAAACAGCCTCTGAGGAAGAGATTGCTACTTTCAGAAAGTGGCAAGATGATGCAATTTTGGCTCAATGCATCATGCTCGCATCCATGAGTAACGAGCTTCAGCATCAGCATGAAACTATGGATGCTCCTACTATATTGTTGCACCTCAAAGAGTTGTATGGTGAGTAAAGTAGGACTGCTAGATATCAGATATCTAAGGAGCTCTTCCGATCTCGTATGACCGAAGGCACTACCGTTGAGACTCATGTCCTTAAGATGATCAATCTGATTGAATAACTTGGACAGTTTGGGTTCGTGATGGATGGGGAGTTAAGTCAAGATTTGATCTTGCAGTCACTCCCGGACACCTTCTCACAATTTGTTATGAATTTTCACATTAAAAAGTTGGATGTCAGCTTGCCTGAGTTACTTAACATGTTGAAAACTGCAGAAGGTCATTTCTCATCCAACAAGAACCAAGTCTTACTAGTGGATGATTCTTCCAAGAAAAGGAAGAGGCCCAAGGTATCTTCTGAAAAGAAGAAAAACAAGAAGGCTAAGGGCAAGGCGAAGAGAAAGGATAAAAAGAAACCTAATCCTGATAGCAAAGGAATTTGCTACCATTGCAACAAGCCGGGACATTGGAAGAGGAACTGCAAGGGGTATCTTGCGAACCAAAAGAGGCTTGGAGAAGCTTCGACTTCCGATCTAGGTTTGTTCATGATTGAAATTAATTTTTCTGAACGTCAAAATTCTACTTGAGTATTGGATACCGGCTGAATTTCTCACATATGTAATAATATGCAGGGACTAAGTAGAAGTAGAAAGCTGAACAAGGATGAAGTCGTCCTACGAGTGGGAAATGGAGCAAAGGTTGCTGCATTAGCTGTAGGAACTTATTGTTTAGCACTTCCTTCGGGCAAGTTCATTAGTTTAAATAATTGTTATTATGTTCCAACACACATTAGAAACATTATTTCAATTTTTGTATTGGATATGGATGGTTTTGATATTATAATAAAGAACAACTGTTGTTCTATTTATAATAAAAATGTTTTATATGGTGTTGGCAATTTACTGAATGGACTTTACATACTTGACTTGCATGAAAATATACTTCAAATTGAACAAACTAAGAAAAGAAAAAGAGATGATGTTAATTATACCTTTATGTGGCACTGTAGACTCGGTCATATCAATGAAACAAGATTAACCAAGTTACATAAAGATGGGCTTTTAGAGCTATTTGATTACGAATCATATCCAACTTGTGAATCTTGTCTCATTGGTAAGATGACTAAATCTCTTTTTAGTGGACAAGGAGAAAGAGTTATAGAGTTGTTAGCATTGGTACACACAGACGTATGTGGACCTATGACAACGAATGCACGAGGAGGGTATTCTTATTTTATTACTTTTATTGATGATCATTCTAGATTTGGATATGTGTATTTAATGAAATACAAATCTGAATCGTTTGAAAAGTTCAAAGAATTCAGAAGTGAAGTAGAGAAGCAAACTGGTAAGAGTATTAAGATTCTTCGATCGGATCAAGGAGGGAAATACTTAACCAATGAGTTTCTCAATTGTCTCAAAGAAAATGGTATAATCTCACAATGGACTCCACCAGGGACGCCACAGTTGAATGGTGTATCTGAATGGGGAAATCAAACATTGTTGGACATGGTTCGTTCCATGATGAGTTTTACCGACCTTCCAGTATCCTTCTAGGGTCATGCTCTAGAATTGGTTGCATACCTACTTAACAAGGTACCTACCAAATCCGTCCCAAAGACTCCATATGAGTTATGGACATAGAGGAAACCAAATCTTAAGCATGTTAAGACTTGGGGTTGTCCAGCTTATGTCAAAAGGTTTGAGCATGATAAGTTGAAGACTAGATCTAACAAATGTAGATTCGTGGGATACCCTAAAGAAATATCAGGGTATTAT
Organism: Aralia elata; assembly: GCA_034770075.1. Lineage (NCBI taxonomy): Eukaryota > Viridiplantae > Streptophyta > Magnoliopsida > Apiales > Araliaceae > Aralia > Aralia elata. The sequence goes on along the minus strand of CM068386.1, from coordinate 60,077,825 downwards.
TTCTATCATCCTACTGATCAAAAGGAGGTTGTTGCAAAACACGCTGCCTTCTTGGAAAAAGGAGTTTATCCTTGAAGGGGTCAGTGAGAGTAAGATATATCTTGAAGAAATTCAAGAACCACAAAATACTACGGATTAAAGTCAGGTACCTGACCAAGTAGGTGAACCTACTGTACCACAACCTATTCGTAAATCTGGATGAGTACCGAAGATACCTGATAGGTATGGATTCATCATAGAGGATGATGATGAGGTACACATCATAGATGATGATGATCCATTGACTTACGAAGAGGCTATGAGTAGTAAAGACTCAGAGAAATGGCTAGAAGCCATGAAATCTGAGATGGACTCCATGTATGAAAACCAAGTATGGACTTTGGTTTCACCACCTGAGGGCATTAAGCCTATTAGGTGTAAATGGGTCTTTAAGAGAAAGACTGGAGCGGATGGCAAGGTAGAGACCTATAAGGCCCGACTGGTTGCAAAATGTTTCAAACAAAGACAAGGAGTTGACTATGATGAAACCTTCTCACCAGTAGCTATGCTCAAGTCCATTCGGATTTTGCTTGCAATTGCAGCTTATTATGACTGCGAGATCTGGCAAATGGACGTGAAAACGGCCTTCCTCAATGGAGAGCTTGAGGAGAATGTATATATGATACAACCAGAGGGTTTTGTTTCAACGGTTGGAACAAACCAAGTCTGTAAGTTACAACGATCCATTTATGGATTGAAGCAAGCTTCTCGAAGATGAAACATCCGTTTTGATGAGATAATCAAAAAGTTTGATTTTATCAAAAATGAGGATGAACCTTGTGTGTACAAGAAGGTTAGTGGGAGCGCTGTTTCATTCCTTGTATTATATGTTGATGATATATTACTGATAGGGAATGATGTTCCTATGCTACAGTCGATCAAAATTTGGTTATCTAAACACTTCTCCATGAAGGACTTGGGTGAGGCATCCTATATTTTGGGGATAAAGATCTATAGAGATAGATCTAAGAGGATGCTTGGCTTGACCCAAGGAAAGTACATTGACTCGATGCTAAAGAAGTTTAGCATGGACGATTCCAAGAGAGGTCTCATGCCGATGAGCCATGGAATACATCTCTCCAAGAAACAGGCCCCAAAGACACCTGAGGAGAGAGACCGTATGAATAAGATTCCTTATGCTTCAGCAACAGGATCTATCATGTACGGTATGATATGTACTAGACCAGATGTCGCTCATGCACTTAGTGTAACAAGCAGATATCAGTCAAATCCAGGAGAAGAGCACTGGAAGGCAGTGAAAAACATCCTAAAGTACTTAAGAAGAACTAAGGATGTATTTCTTATCTACGGTGGGTTTGAATTGAAACTAGAGGGCTATACATACTCAAGTTTTCAAACTGACTAAAATGACAGTAAATCCGTTTCAGGGTATGTGTTTACCTTAAACGGTGGCGCAGTGAGTTGGAAGAGTTCCAAGCAGCACACAGTTGCTGATTCAGTGATAGAGGTAGAGTACATAGCTGCAAGTGAAGCTGCAAAGGAAGCTGTTTGGATAAAGAAGTTCATAGCTGAACTTGGAGTGGTTCCTAGCATTAGAGAAGCCATAACTTTATTTTGTGACAACAACAGAGCTGTTGCGCAGGCTAAGGAACCCAGGTCTCATCAGAAATCCAAACACGTGTTGCGGCGGTTTCATTTGATTAGAGAGATCATTGAAAGAGGAGATGTTATCCTGGAGCATGTGGACTCTCAAGACAACATTGGGGATCCATTTACTAAAGCTTTAACACAACAGTAGTTTGATCGTCACTTAGAAAAGATGGGTATTAGATACCATGGCGATTGGCTTTAGTGCAAGTGGGAGATTGAAAGTAGTATGCACAAAAGCCAATCATATTTGATATACATTTATTAATAAAAGAATTGATTTTCTTAAAAGGCATTTTACATTATCTACATGGTGATGTTATATTAAAATGTGATAAACCCATAGTTTTGAGCAATGCTTTTAGAATCATGATGGTGATCATGCTAATGAGATCTAAATTCTAGATAGCTCACAAACTAAAATAGTTCCTAGTCGTTGGATTACTAAAAGAGGTGGGAGCTGTCGTTTAACACTCCTAAATTAACCTCACTTTCTATTCTCAAATTCAACAATTAGCACAGTAGTAAGCAAGGATCGATCCCACAGGGAGTACGTGTTTTAAAATCTATTCAATGACAAAAGATGGGGGGTTTTGAAAATCAATTATCTAACTAAACAAAAGCGAGTAATAAGCTTAACCAATAAATAAACAAGTTCAGTTCTTTAGTTCAGATCCACCAAATCACAGTAATTAATCAACCAAATTATTATTACTTACCCTTCAATGAAACTATTAGCCCTAGATAACAATAAGCTCTGTTATCTGGAATTCTCCTTAGGTATTCACTGAATAAAACAAGCTCTTTACCAGATTCTAACTATCATATAACCTAAAACAAGCTCTTTAGGTTTAATGTGACAGCAGCATTAAGGACTAGAGAATTAGGCTAGTTCAAGCAATAAACACACAAGCTCGGTTTATTTAACTTGCTTCCTGATAACCTTAGTAATAATCAAAAGTTCTGACACAATCAATATTACTAATCGCTACTGGTGACAAGGAATACTATCAATTACACGTAATATTACTCCTTAATCTAGCAGATGTTAATGATCAAACTAATCCAATTAGCCATATTGAATTAATGAAATCAATCAGCATGCAAACAATTGAAATAGATTATCAGAATAAGTTTCATGCAAGAAGGAATAAAGAATAAAACTTGATTAATCAATTATTTGTAAATAAGGTTTCACCTCCCTTTAGAACTGAATATAGAAAATTAGCCTGACATGCCTTCAGTCTTCTCCAATTAGGGTTACAATTGTAGTTGTCAAGATCCCTAATAATAAATTCAAAACATCTATTTATAATCCTAAGATAATATCCTAAGTCCCTAAGAATTAAGAATCCAATCTGAAATAGAAATCCTCAAAACTTACAAAAAGTCAAAGCTGGTCAAACTTTGTCAACTCCACTATTCTCGCCGGGGCGAGAATTTTATACTGGGTTTCTTGCCGGGGCGAGAAACTCCAGAGAAGTCTGGGCCGGGGCGAGCTCTGGATCGGTTGAGGCGAAAACGGGCAGAGGCTTTCTCGCCGGGGCGAGAACCTCAATTCTTCCAACTTTTCAACTTTTTCTCGTTTTAGCTCCGATTTTCCATCTTTTTCCACTTTTGACTCTGAATTCTCCTGAAATCAATAAACAACCTAATAAGTGCATATACACAATAAAACATACAATAAACTAAATATAAAGGAATGAAAATAAATGAATATTATGCACTTATCAAATTCCCCCACACTTAGTCTTTACACGTCCTCGTGTAAACTAAAACAAAAGTTATATTGAAATCATTTGAATTCTATTCAACCAAACTCCCAAAGGTTCAAATTCAATTAGCATCCATCAAATACTAACACCAATCAACATAAATTTGTTCAATACTTCATCAATCAACTAATAACAATAACCTCATCATTCCCCACTGAACATCTATAAATCAAATCGAAACCACATAAGCATCTCCTATGATTAACATAGATACTCAAATCAATTTGTATGGAATAACAATCGTGCACACTGACTCAAAACTAGAACATGTTTTTTTTCCTGCCATTCATTTTTCTCATTCAGGTGAATGCATTTTATGCTCCATTTCACCTTTCTCATTATTTTCTTAAGCGAGTGCATTTTATGCTCCATCTCGTTGCACGTGTTTATGGGTAAGTGCATTTACGCTCCATCTCAACCCACCACATGTCTTCCTTTTGAGACAAAATGTTTTTTTTTCAGTTTTGTTTTCTCAATTTTTTTTCAAATTCCCAATTTTGTCTTCACATGGTCCTGAAACAAGATAAGTAGTTAAACAATTCTAAATCATGAAATCAGTGCACAGAGTCAACTCCACAACTAACTCAGTCAAGTAAACATGTATCTCATACTCAAGTACTCATGCAATACTAACTCAATCTAAATCAGTCAACTATGGGTCCTAACTTCATTATCATCATCTATCAATTAATTCAGCATCAAACAAATTCAATCAATGGCATCAATCTTCATTCTAAACCAAAAACCTTTGAAAACTTGACCAAACAACTCAGATTTTCAAATTTAGAGCAAACCTACCTACCCTATACTAACCTAAAAATAAAAAAAACTGAATATAACCTAAACCCCTCCCCCACACTCAAACCTTACATTGTCCCCAATGTAAGTCAATCATGCAAAGATGAAGTAACTACTATCTAATATGCAACTAAAAAAACTCAAAAGGAAAGGGATAGAAAAATCAAATCTGAGATCATGGGTTGCCTCCCAAGCAGCTGCCCTTGTTTATTGTCATTGGCTCGACATCCTTCATCTTTCTTCACTTCGTCTCCATTGGATCCTCAAGATTCATTACCTCAATATTTTCCACTTGAAAACCCTCATGAAAGGGTTTCAACCTGTGTCCATTCACCGTAAAAACTTTTCCTGTACTTGAGCTCTGAATTTCAATTGCACCATGAAGAAAAATGTTAGTAACAACAAAAGGTCCTACGCATCTAGATCTCAACTTACCCGAAAATAATTTGAGCCTGGAATGGTAAAGGAGAACTTTTTGTCCTACAATAAAGTTCTTTCGAATGAGCCTGCTATCATGAAAAGCTTTTGTCTTCTCCTTGTATATCTTAGAACTCTCATATGCATCGTTCCTCAACTCTTCCAATTCCTGTAACTGTAGCTTCCGTTGTTCACCAGCCTCGTCCATCTCCATATTGCAGTGCTTGATTGCCCAAAAAGCTCTATGTTCTAGTTCCACAGGCAAGTGACATGCCTTCCCATATACTATCCTGTAAGGTGACATGCCGATCGGGGTTTTGTACGCCGTTTTGTAAGCCCAAAGTGCATCTTCCAACCGTAAACTCCAATCCTTCCTGTTAGGGTTGACCACCTTCTCTAAAATGGATTTGATCTCTCTATTGGAAACCTCAGCTTGGCCATTACTTTGGGGATGGTAGGATGTAGAAACTTTATGCAAAATGTTGTATTTCTTCAATAGCACAGCTAGCATCCTATTACAAAAATGCGTACCCCTATCACTGATAATGGCCCTTGGTGTTCCGAACCTGCAAAATATGTTAGTCTTGATAAAATCTGCAACAGTTCTAGAGTCGTTAGTCCTGGTGGCTTTTGCTTCCACCCATTTAGAGACATAATCAACGGCTAACAAGATATACAAATTACCAAAAGAAATAGGAAAAGGACCCATAAAATCAATACCCCAAACGTCAAAAATTTCAACAACTAAGATGGGAGTTTGTGGCATTTGATTCCTATGTGTTATGTTACCGGTTCTTTGGCAATTCTCACATGCTTTACAAAATAGAAAAGAGTCGTTGAATAGGCTAGGCCAATAAAAACCACTCTCCAAAACCTTATGAGCAGTCCGCTTAGGTCCAAAGTGTCCTCCACAAGCATATGAGTGACAAAAAGTGAGAATAGATAGGAACTCATGGTTGGGTACACATCTCCTAACAGTTTGGTCAGAGCAAAATTTCCACAAATATGGGTCATCCCATACATAATATTTAGCATCGCTCTTGAGTTTTTCTTTTTGGGCTTTAGAATAACCATCCGACATATGTTGACTGACAAGGTAATTGACAATGTTTGCAAACCATGGTAATGCTGTATCAAATTTAAACAAATACTCATCTGGAAAAGAATCCTGTAAAGGTAGTGTATCTTCAACCCGCAGTAGTCTACTCAAGTGATCTGCTACCACGTTTTCAGCTCCCTTCTTGTCCTTGATCTCTAGGTTGAACTCTTGCAGCAACAAAATCCAACGTATGATTCGAGGCTTTGAGTCCTTCTTTGTCAGCAAGTACCTAAGAGTAGCATGATCAGAATAGACAATCACTTTAGTACCAAGTAAATAGGATCTAAACTTGTCTAAAGCAAATACAACCGACAACAATTCTTTTTCAGTTGTAGAGTAATTGATTTGAGCAGCATTTAATGTCCTAGAAGCATAGTATATAGCATGTAAAACTTTGTTATCCCTTTGCCCTAAAACAGCTCCGACTGCATAGTTGCTAGCGTCACACATGATCTCAAACGGCAAATTCCAGTTAGGTGGTTGTATGATAGGTGTTGAGGTTAAATGTTCTTCAATGCGTCAAATGCTTCCTTGCACTCATCATTGAACTGGAATTGCACATCTTTTTGTAGCAACTTACATAGGGGCAAAGCTAGCTTGGAAAAGTCCTTGATAAATCTTCTATAAAAACCTGCATGGCCAAGAAAAGATCGAATCTCCTGCACATTTGTAGGGTAAGGCAAAGCAGTAATGATTTCTATTTTAGCTTTATCAACTTCTAATCATGAGCAGATGCTACATGACCAAGTACTATACCTTGTTCTACCATAAAGTGATATTTTTCCCAATTTAGAACAAGGTTAGTTTCCAAACATCTATCAAGTACTTTAGTTAAGTTCTCTAAGCATGCATCCAACGAGTCACCATGGATTGTAAAGTCATCCATAAAAACCTCTATACAACTTTCAAGAAGATCAGAAAATATACTTACCATGCACCTTTGAAAGGTACCTGGTGCATTGCACAGTCCAAAAGACATCCTCCTATAAGCAAATGTACTAAAAGGGCATGTGAAGGTAGTCTTGTCTTGATCGTCTGGGGCAATTACAATCTGGTTGTAACCTGAAAATCCATCCAGAAAACAATAGTAAGTATGGCCAGCCAATCTCTCTAACATTTAATCAATAAAGGGAAGAGGGAAATGATCCTTTCTAGTGATTGCATTTAATTTTCTGTAGTCAATACAGACTCTCCACCCTGTTTGCATCCTTATTGGCACCAACTCATTGTTATCATTCGGAACGACAGTGATCCCAGATTTCTTAGGAATGACCTGGACTGGACTCACCCATTGGCTGTCTGAGATTAGGTAGATAATACCTGCATCTAGCAACTTCAGAACTTTTTTCTTTACTACCTCTATCATGGTGGGTTCAATCTCCTTTGAGCATCTCTGGTAGGTCTCGCTCCTTCCTCCAATAGGATTCTATGCATACAAACAGTCGGGCTTATTCCCTTGATATCTGCAATTGTCCATCCAAAGACTGTTTTGTGATCCCTTAGAATCCGTAACAGTTTCTCCTCTTGAGCTTGGGTCAAATTATTAGCAATTATTACAGGTAATGTGTCATTCTCCCCAAGATATGCATACTTCAAATGGGCTGGAAGAGGTTTCAACTCCAAAATAGGGGCTTGTTCAACAGAAGGTAATAATTTAGTATGAGACATAGGTAACTGAATGGACAATACTACCCCTTTATCTGCGATTTTTGTCAAAGAATGTAGTGCTGCCACAGTTTCCTTTAACTCTTGTTCTTGCTCATAATCTCCTTCTTTTCCTAACTCCAAGCTTTGTGTGATGGCTACCTCCAAGTTATCCTTGTGCAAATGGTCAAAAGATTGTTGTACTAAAGAATCAAACACATCAATAACATAAACAGGATTAATATCACTAGGGTACCTCAATGCCTCATATATATTAAATTGAATCTTTTCACCATTAAACTCCATGGTGAGGGTCCCGTTGTGAACATCAATCATTGTTCTTGCTGTTTTCAGGAATGGTCTTCCTAGTAAGATGTGAGCAGGATTTGAGGATTTATCGTCCTCCATGTTTACTATGTAAAAATCTGCCGAAAAAATCAACTCATTCACCTGTACCAATACATCCTCAATTACCCCTTCGGGGTAAGTGTTAGTTCTATCAACCAATTGTATGATAACACCAGTTTGCTTTAGAGGTCCTAGATTTAGAGAAGCAAAAATAGATAGTGGCATGACATTTATGGATGCTCCTAAATCTAGCATAGCTTTTTCAAATCTGATGTTGCCAATTTTACAAGGAATGGTAAACATGCCCGGATCTTTACATTTTGGGGGCATTTTCCTTTGTAAGACTGCAGATACATTTTCTCCTACAGTAATCTTTTCATCATCTTTTAGCTTTCTTTTGTTAGTGCACAATTCCTTTAAAAATTTTGCGTACCTGGGCACTTGTTTGATTGCATCAATTAAAGGAATGTTTACCTCAACCTTCCTAAAAGTCTCAAGAATCTCCTTTTCTTGTTCATCTTTCCGTGAGGTTCTAGGATTCCTGGGTGGAAAAGGTAAAACATTAGTCTTCAAAGGAACAGATGGGCTAGGAGTTACCTGAGGTATTGCAGTTTTTTCCTTGGTTCTTCCTTCCTCAAATTCCACAATAGCTTTGGGAGTCGTTAACTGCTTTCCACTCTTCAATGTGATGGCGCTGGCATTTTCCCTCAGGTTGACAACTGTTTGAGATGGCAATTTTCCTGTTCCTTGAGAATCCAACCTCCCTACTGTAGTCGCGAGTTGCCCCACTTGGTAGTTGCCCCACTTGGTTTCTTAAATCTTGCACTGACGTTCTAGTTTCCTGCTGGAACTGCTGAGTTTGGTTCATGAACTGCTGGGTTTGATTCATGAATGCCTTGAACATGTCTTCTATGGACGTTCCAGAACCTATAGGGGCTGCTTGCTTGGGCTGATATTGAGGTTGAGTCTGTTGATAGCCTTGCTGCCTAACTGGATAGACAGGTTGTGCAGGTGGTCGATTTCCTCCATAACTTAGATTGGGATGATCCCTCCACCCTGGGTTATAGGTATTTGAGTAGGGATCATACTTTTTCGGTGGTTGTGGTTGGTAATTTCCCATTGCGTTGGCTTGTTGTATAGCCTTGTCATCTTGCAAAGTTGGGCATGCATCTGTAGTATGACCTGGTTGTAAACATATCCCACATGTCTTTGCAACTGGCATGCTCCCTGCAGCCAACTGTCAAACCATAGCAATCAATTCCGCAATTTGTTGATCATGAGTGCACGTGCTCACCTCATTTACCCTTGTTAGTGCATGACTTGCTCGTGTTCCATATTGTTGTGAATTTGCAGCCATATTTGCAATTAGATTCCTCGCAGCTTCTGGGGTCTTGTCAACTAGAGCTCCTCCGCTTGCCGCATCTATCATACTTCTGTCCATTGGCACCAACCCTTCATAGAAATATTGTATCAAGTGTTGGTCATCTATTTGGTGAGGTGGACAGCTTGAGCAGAGCTTTTTGAATCTTTCCCAGTATTCGTAGAGTGTCTCCCCACTGAATTGCCTTATTCCACAGATCTATTTCTTGATATTAGCCACTCTTGAAGCAAGGAAATATTTCTCCAAGAATAACTTTTTCATGTCATTCCATGATCGTATTGAACCTGACGGCAGGTAATACTACCAATCCTTGGCTAGATCCGCTAATGAGAAAGGGAAGGCTCTCAGCTTAATCTGTTCTTCGGTAATCCCGTGTGGCTTCATGGTAGAACATACCACATTGAATTCTTTCAGGTGTTTGTACGGATCCTCACCTGTAAGACCACGAAAAGTAGGTAACAAATGGATTAGTCCAGATTTAAGCTCAAACGCAGCATCTAAGGTAGGATATTCAATACAAAGAGGTTGTTGGTTTAAATTAGGAGTTGCCAACTCCTTTAAAGTCCTGTTATTGTTTTGAAGTGCCATCTCCTCTTCTTCTTCTGAATCAATTGATGAGTGGGTGGCTAGTAATTCGAGTGTTATGTTTAATCTTGGTGATGGAGCACAATGTTCCTCTTAATCTGTAGTAGACTGTCGAGCTTTACGATTTTGCTTTCTCAGCCTTCTTGTAGTTCGCTCGATCTCTGGATCAAAATCTGTAACAACTTGAGAGGATCGAGTCATAAACTAAAAAAAACAAAAGAAATAAAAAGAAACAAAGAATAGATAAAAACAACAGTTTTACTCCCCGGCAACGGCTCTAAAATTTGGGAGCTGTCGTTTAACACTCCTAAATTAACCTCACTTTCTATTCTCAAATTCAACAATTAGCACAGTAGTAAACAAGGATCGATCCCACAGGGAGTACGTGTTTTAAAATTTATTCAATGACAAAAGATGGGGGGTTTTGAAAATCAATTATCTAACTAAACAAAAGCGAGTAATAAGCTTAACCAATAAATAAACAAATTCAGTTCTTTAGTTCAGATCCACCAAATCACAGTAATTAATCAACCAAATTATTATTACTTACCCTTCAATGAAACTATTAGCCCTAGATAACAATAAGCTCTGCTATCTGGAATTCTCCTTAGGTATTCACTGAATAAAACAAGCTCTTTACCAGATTCTAACTATCATATAACCTAAAACAAGCTCTTTAGGTTTAATGTGACAGCAGCATTAAGGACTAGAGAATTAGGCTAGTTCAAGCAATAAACACACAAGCTCGGTTTATTTAACTTGCTTCCTGATAACCTTAGTAATAATCAAAAGTTCTGACACAATCAATATTACTAATCGCTATTGGTGACAAGGAATACTATCAATTACACGTAATATTACTCCTTAATCTAGCAGATGTTAATGATCAAACTAATCCAATTGACCATATTGAATTAATGAAATCAATCAGCATGCAAACAATTGAAATAGATTATCAGAATAAGTTTCATGCAAGAAGGAATAAAGAATAAAACTTGATTAATCAATTATTTGTAAATAAGGTTTCACCTCCCTTTAGAACTGAATATAGAAAATTAGCCTGACATGCCTTCAATCTTCTCCAATTAGGGTTACAATTGTAGTTGTCAAGATCCCTAATAATAAATTCAAAACATCTATTTATAATCCTAAGATAATATCCTAAGTCCCTAAGAATTAAGAATCCAATCTGAAATAGAAATCCTCAAAAATTACAAAAAGTCAAAGCTGGTCAAACTTGGTCAACTCCGCCATTCTCGTCGGGGCGAGAATTTTTGTACTGGGTTTCTCGCCGGGGCGAGAAACTCCAGAGAAGTCTGGGCCGGGGCGAGCTCTGGATCGATTGAGGCGAAAACGGGCAGAGGCTTTCTCGCTGGGGCAAGAAGTCCTAGTACAAAGTTCTCGCCGGGGCGAGAACCTCAATTCTTCTAACGTTTCAACTTTTTCTCGTTTTAGCTCCGATTTTCCATCTTTTTCACTTTTGACTCTGAATTCTCCTGAAATCAATAAACAACCTAATAAGTGCATATACACAATAAAACATGCAATAAACTAAATATAAAGGAATGAAAATAAATGAATATTATGCACTTATCAAGAGGGGATTAGTGAATCCGGATAGATTAGTACATACGTTGCTTGCTCTTAGGAAGAGGATGATTGATCTCATAATGATTTGTGTGGAGACACTAAAGCAAGTATGTAGGTGCTTATTGGAGAATAAGTTCAATGAACGTGGCTCGCAAAGGAATACCTAATGGAGTTTTACTCGCCTGTCAATAGGAATTCCTCTAGTGATAGTAGTACAAGTGATCCTTGGACTTGAGATCATCATAGTATCTTGTGTATGATGAGTTATACTTTAACATGTCCCTTGAGACCTTTAGGGTATATCAAAGGGTATGATTGGGTATAATAAGTTATACATGGAGATAGGTGAATGATCAACAAAGAATCTACCTCGTCTTGTAAAAGATGTGAATGTCCTATGTGATTTGATAAATGACAACTCAGTAGTCCTTGGCCAAGGTAGAATGAAATTAGAAAGGAGTTTCTAATTTGCATTAATCAAAGTTGTGCATTTGGATCGAAATACATATAATTAAATAAAATAAGACTTGACAGTAAATCTATGTCTTATATTTAATTGGGACATTGTATGGTAGAAGAATTGAATTGTATGGTAACTATGCACTGAAAGGTTCTTTTGTGATTAATGTTGAAATCTATATTATCTGGAAAGTCATTGATCGCTAAGGAGGTTTACCCTTATTGTAGAATAAATATTATTTATTTAAATGAATTAAATAGTTTAATTTATTTATTTAAATATAATTATAATTGTTCTAATTGATTTATTCACAACCGGTTTAATATGGAGAACCTAAAGGGTCACACCGCAAAAGGAAAAATATTTATTTAAGAAGTAAATGGCATAATTGTAATAATAAGTTAAGTGTATTTAATTTAGTCTATGGAGATAGAATAAATTAAATAGCTTAATATTTATTATTTAATATTTTGGAAATATTAAATATAAATTAATAAGATGAGTCTTATTATTATTATTATTACCATTACTATTATTTAATTTCTAATAGGGATTGAGAATTAATTAATAGACGTACTCTCTCATGAATTCCTAATTAGATTAGGAGCATAATTAATAAAAGGAGTTTAATTATAATAGAAACTGTAATCCTAAATAGTTTAGGGAAGGGTTTTTTCTACATCTATAAATAAGAAAAGTCTTATCATAGATTAGGGTTACACACTCTTACATAAGAATTGTGGTGAGTAATTGCAATTTCTATAGCGATAGAAACTAGGGTTTTGCCAACACCCATCTTCTTGAACAACTATTTTTTCTTGGTGGATCACCTCTAGAGGCCAAACACTTGGGTGGCTAACGTTGATCAAGCGAAGGAATTTAGTCGGTGGAATTCAAGGAGAACGCGAAGGAATTGGAGGTGAACTTTTACCCGAGGAAGCTTTGATTCACGAGGATATAATTCTCTATCTCTATCTCTTTCGTTAATTAATAATTGAACACAAGGAAAGATCATGGTGATGGTTTGTATGAAAAATTGTAAAATCCGTTTTATTACGCTTCCGCTCTATTTATGTAATTTGGTTGCATGCTTGCGTTATATACAAACCCAACAGTGGTATCAGAGCCTAATCCTTGTGTTAATTATTGATTTTGATAATTCCATATATGAATTGATATGCGATACGATCGGATTTTTGGGCAGAAAATTTTTTCCTGAATCTGCATCGCGGCGCGCCCACGCCGCTTCCAGTTCATTTTGGAGCGCGGCCGCGCCTGAACCCGGAAAACGTGTTTGGGGGTGCAGCGCGGCCGCGCCACTCTTAGTTCAATTGGTTTACTTAACATAAATGGTTTATTTAATTGATAAAAGTTTAAAATAAAGATGTTTATTTTATCTGAAATATGATTCCAGATTGCCAAAATTAAAGGAGTTTAATTTGGACTTGGTTTTTTGATTAAAATAAAAGAGTTTATTTTGTTTCAAAAACTAAATATTAGCAAAACTTTTGCCCATTAATTGATATCAATGCATATATGGAATGATTTTATTATTTATGAGATGAATGTTATTTATTGATGCATATGGAGATATGTATGATAATAAATAGGGATTGATTATGGACTATTGACCAATGTGTGATTGGAATTATTTTAGAGGATGCTTGAATAAATGGGTTTTTATAAATGGGGTCTGCGTACCTCGTCTTCTCTAATTTTTCTTAATGTAAATTCTATCTCTCTCCTGTGTACTTCCCCTTGACTGATGATCAACGTTTCTATTTATTATAAATAGTATATGTAATAGCATTAGTTAGAATTATTTTGAAGAATTGGAGACAAAGGTGCAAGGAGCGCATGAAGACCCGTTTATAATGGAGCCCGAGTTTTAAATATAATAGTTATATTTAAATTTAATTCTTGCACCCTAGGTTTGACCTTTTGGTTCACTTGGTGGCTCTAGTGAACCAAACTAGAATAAAAGTCCATAATCAATCAGGGTAGAATATAGTATTCTAATGTGTATGCTTACTATATATATTATATATTATCCAACATGCTTCACATGTTAAATAATATGACGCATATTTTATATATATATATATATATATATATATATATATATATATATATGTGTGTGTGTGTGTGTGTGCATGCGCGCTAAATAAGATGAGACTAATAATAACAAACCCCTCAAAGAAATTATATTAAGTACTAAGCGTTCAAAGATATTTGGAATATCGAACGTCACCTTCTAGCATGGTAAAACGATAGAGTATTAAATATTTAATATGAGTTTGTTGTGTCGCACAAGGCAAGTATTAAATATTTAAGATGTTGCTTTATCACATTCAATGCTTATAAATAGACTGAACGATGTTGTTTTGTTGTGTCACACAAGGACAGTGTTTTTCTTTCGAATATATGGAAGTGCTAGGTTGGACTTAACTTGGATAATTTTGAATCGGATGTGTCACACTTGATCAAAATAATCTAAGAGCCAAAATACAAGGAGTTACATAGTGATGTAATTGACAATAGTTGTCTACCTATTTATTTATATATAGTTTGTTGTGTCACACAAGGCTATATACATTTGAAATGGGATCCTTATTCTCACTAGAAAATCTTTAATTAGATTTGCCGAACTATATATTGAGGGTAATATAGTTTGATGGAAAAGTGAGAGATACCAATTTAAAATAAAGTCCTAATTTATTTTGGTAATTAATTAAATGAATGTATGCTAAAATGTTGTCTATTTCACATGCAGAATTTAAAAATGTCAAACTCACTATCACTGCGTAGCATACTTGATGCTAACAAACTGACCGGACCGAATTACACGGACTGGTTAAGGAATCTGAGAAATTTCTCACTACTGAAAAGATTTCTTATGTCCTAAATTCCCCAGTCCCTGCAAATGTTGCAGAAACAGCCTCTGAGGAAGAGATTGCTACTTTCAGAAAGTGGCAAGATGATGCAATCCTGGCTCAATGCATCATGCTCGCATCCATGAGTAACGAGCTTCAGCGTCAGCATGAAACTATGGATGCTCCTACTATATTGCTGCACCTCAAAGAGTTGGATAGTGAGCAAAGTAGGACTACTAGATATCAAATATCTAAAGAGTTTTTCCGATCTCGTATGACCGAGGGCACTACTGTTGAGACTCATGTCCTCAAGATGATCAATTTGATTGAACAACTTGGACAGCTAGGGTTTGTGATGGATGGGGAGTTAAGTCAAGATTTGATCTTGCAGTCACTCCCGGACACCCTCTCACAATTTGTTGTGAATTTTCACATGAATAAGTTAGATGTCAGCTTGTCTGAGTTATTTAACATGTTAAAAACTGCTGAAGGTCACTTGTCACCCAACAAGAACCAAGTCTTACTAGTGGATGATTCTTCCAAAAAAGGGAAGAGGCCCAAGGTATCTTCTGAAAAGAAGAAAAACAAGAAGGCTAAGGGCAAGGCGAAGAACAAGGATAAAAAGAAACTTGATCCTGATAGCAAAGGAATTTGCTACCATTGTAACAAGTCGGGTCATTGGAAGAGGAACTGCAAGGAGTATCTTGCAGATCAAAAGCAGAAGAAGCTTGGAGAAGCTTCGACTTCTGATCTAGGTTTGTTCATGGTTGAAATTAATTTTTCTAAAAGTCAAAATTCTACTTGGGTATTGGATACCGACTGTAGTTCTCACATATGTAATAATATGCAGGGACTAAGTAGAAGTAGAAACCTGAACAAGGATGAAGTCGTCCTACGAGTGGAAAATGGAGCAAAGGTTGCTGCATTAGCTGTAGGAACTTGTTGTTTAGCACTGCCTTCGGGCAAGTTCATTAGTTTAAATAATTGTTATTATGTTTCAACACTCATTAGAAACATTATTTTAATTTTTGTATTGGAATAGGATGGTTTTGATATTATAATAAAGAACAACAGTTATTCTATTTATAATAAAAATGTTTTATATGGTGTTGGCAATTTACTGAATGGACTTTACATACTTGACTTGCATGAAAATATACTTCAAATTGAACAAACTAAGAAAAGAAAAAGAGATTATGTTAATTATACCTTTATGTGGCACTGTAGAGTTGGTCATATCAATGAAACAAGATTAACCAAGTTGCATAAAGATGGGCTTTTAGAGCTATCTGATTACGAATCATATCCAACTTGTGAATCTTGTCTCATGGGTAAGATGACTAAATCCCCTTTTAGTGGAAAAAGAGAAAGAGTTACAGAGTTGTTAGCGTTGGTACACATAGACGTATGTGAACTTATGACAATGAATGCACAAGGAGAGTATTCTTATTTAA
Organism: Aralia elata; assembly: GCA_034770075.1. NCBI lineage: Eukaryota > Viridiplantae > Streptophyta > Magnoliopsida > Apiales > Araliaceae > Aralia > Aralia elata. The sequence continues at coordinate 60,061,754 of CM068386.1, read as the reverse complement.
TTACTTTCACTGATGATCATTCTAGATTTGGATATGTGTATTTAATGAAATACAAATCTGAATCGTTTGAAAAGTTCAAAGAATTCAGAAGTGAAGTAGAGAAGCAAACTGGTAAAAGTATTAAGATTCTTCGATAGGATTGATGAGGGGAATACTTAACCAATGAGTTTCTAAATTGTCTCAAAGAAAATGGTATAATCTCAAAATGGAATCCACTAGGGACGCCACAGTTGAATGGAGTATCTGAAAGGAGAAATCGAATATTGTTGGACATGGTTCGTTCCATGATGAGTGTTACCGACCTTCCAATATCCTTTTGGGGTTATGCCCTAGAAACAGCTGCATATCTACTTAACAAGGTACCTACCAAATTCATCCCAAAGACCCCATATGAATTATGGACAGGGAATTAAGAAACCAAATGTTAAGTATGTTAAGACTTGGGGTTGTCCAGTTTATGTCAAAAGGTTTGAGCATGATAAGCTAAAGGCTAGATCCGACAAGTGTAAATTTATGGGATACCCTAAAGAAACTGTAGGGTATTATTTCTATCATCCTACTGATCAAAAGGTGTTTGTAGCGAAACACGCTGCCTTTTTAGAAAAGGAGTTTATCCTTAAAGGGGTCAGTGGGAGTAAGATATATCTTGAAGAAGTTCAAGAACCACAAAATACTACGGATCAAAGTCAGGTACCTGACCAAGTGGAAGAACCTAATGTACCACAACCTATTCGTAAATCTGGAAGAGTACCGAAGATACCTGATAGGTATGGATTCATCATAGAGGATGATGATGAGGTACGCATCATAGGAGATGATGATCCATTAACTTACAAAGAGGCTATGAGTAGTAAAGACTCAGAGAAATGGCTAGAAGCCATGAAATCCGAGATGGACTCCATGTATGAAAACCAAGTATGGACTTTGGTTTTACTGCCTGAGGGCATTAAACCTATTGGGTGCAAATGGGTCTTTAGGAGAAAGACTGGAGTGGATGGCAAGGTAGAGACCTATAAGGCCCGATTGGTTGCAAAAGGTTTCAAACAAAGACAAGGAGTTGACTGTGATGAAACCTTCTCACCAGTAGCTATGCTCAAGTCCATTCGGATTTTACTTGCAATTGTAGCTTATTATGACTACGAAATCTGGCAAATGGACGTGAAAACGACCTTCCTCAATGGAGAGCTTGAGGAGAATGTATATATGATACAACCAAAGGGTTTTGTTTTAACGGTTGAAACAAACCAAGTTTGTAAGCTACAATGATCCATTTATGGATTGAAGCAAGCTTCTCGAAGGTGGATCATCCGTTTTGATGAGATAATCAAAAAGTTTGATTTTATCAAAAATGAGGATGAACCATATGTATACAAGAAGGTTAGTGGGAGTGTTATTTCATTCGTTGTATTATATGTTGAAGATATATTACTGATAGGGAATGATGTTCCTATGCTACAGTCGATCAAAATTTGGTTATCTAAACACTTCTCCATGAAGGACTTAGGTGAGGCATCCTATATTTTGGGGATAAAGATCTATAAAGATAGATCTAAAAGGATGCTTGGCTTGACCTAAGGAAAGTACATTGACTCGATGCTAAAGAAGTTTAGCATGGACGATTCCAAGAGAGGTCTCATGCCGATGAGCCATAGAATACATCTCTCCAAGAAACAGGCCCCAAAGACACCTGGGGAGAGAGACCGTATGAGTAAGATTCCTTATGCTTCAGCAATAGGATCTATCATGTACGGTATGATATGTACTAGACCAGATGTCGCTCATGTACTTATTGTAACAAGCAGATATTAGTCGAATCCAGGAGAAGAGCACTTGAAGGCAGCGAAAAACATCCTAAAGTACTTGAAAAGAACTAAGGATGTATTTCTTATCTATGGTGGGTCTGAATTGAAACTAGAGGGCTATACAGACTCAAGTTTTCAAATGGACCAAGATGACAGAAAATCTGTTTCAGGGTACGTGTTTACCTTAAACGGTGGCGCAGTGAGTTGGAAAAGTTCCAAGCAGCAAACAGTTGTTGATTCAGTGACAGAGGCAGAGTACATAGCTGCAAGTGAAGCTGTTTAGATGAAGAAGTTCATAACTAAACTTGGAGTGGTTCCTAGCATTATAGGAGCCGTACCTTTATTCTGTGACAACACCATAGCTGTTGCGCAGGCTAAGGAACCCAGGTCTCATCAGAAATCCAAACACGTGTTGCGGCGGTTTCATTTGATTAGAGAGATCATTGAAAGAGGAGATGTCACCCTGGAGCGTGTGGACTCTCAAGACAACATTGCAGATCCATTTACTAAAGCTTTAACACAACAGCAGTTTGATCGTCACTTAGAGAAGATGGGTATTAGATACCATGGTGATTAGCTTTAGTGCAAATGGGAGATTGAAAATAGTATGCACAAAAGCCAATCATATTTGATATGATGTAGCATATACTTTGTAATCTTATTCATTTATTAATAAAAGAATTGATTTTCTTAAAAGGCATTTTACATTATCTACATGGTGTTGTTATATTAAATGTGATAAACCCATAGTTTTGAGCAATGCTTTTAGAATCATGATGGTGATCATGCTAATGAGATCTAAATTCTAGATAGCTCACAAACTAAAATCGTTCCTAATCATTGGATTACTAAAAGAGAGGATTAGTGAATCCGGATAGATTAGTACATAAGTTGCTTGCTCTTAGGAAGAGGATGATTGATCTCATAATCATTTGTGTAGAGACACTAAAGCAAGTATGTAGGTGCTTATTGGAGTTTTACTCGGCTGTCAATAGGAATTCCTCTAGTGATAGTAGTACAAGTGATCTTTAGACTTGAGATCATCATAGTATCTTGTGTATGATGAGTTATACTTTGACATGACGCTTAAGACCTTTAGGGTTTATCAAAGGGTATGATTAGGTATAATAAGTTGTACATGAAGATAGGTGAATGATCAACAAAGAATCTACCACGTCTAGTAAAAGATGTGAATGTCCTATGCGATTCGATAAATGACAACTCAGTAGTCCTTGGCCAAGGCAGAATGAAATTAGAAAGGAGTTTCTAATTTACATTATTTAGAGTTGTGTATTTGGGAATCGAAATACATATAATTAAATAAAATTAGACTTGACAGAAATTCAATGTCTTATATTTAATTGGGACATTGTATGGTAGAAAGATTGAATTGGACGACAACTATGCACTAAAAGGTTCTTTTGTGATTAATGTTGAAATCTATATTATCTGGAAAGTCGTTGATTGCTAAGGGGGCTTACCCTTATTATAGAATAATTGTTATTTATTTAAATGAATTAAATAGTTTAATTTATTTATTTAAATAAGATTAGAATTGTGCTAATTGATTTATTCACAACCGGTTTAATATGGAGAACCTAAAGGGTCACACCGCAAAAGGAAAAATATTTATTTAAGAAGTAAATGGCATAATTGTAATAATAAGTTAAGTCTATTTAATTTAGTCTATGGAGGTAGAATAAATTAAATAGCTTAATATTTATTATTTAATATTTTAGAAATATTAAATATAAATTAATAAGAGGAGTGTTATTATTATTATTACTATTACTATTATTTAATTCCTAATAGCGATTGAGAATTAATTAATAGAAGTACTCTCTCATGAATTCTGTCACGCCCCGAAAATCCACCTGCTAGCTTCTTTTAGCTAGGTCGGACTTCGTGCTGACTTGTACAACCTTTACACACTACTATAGAAATCTTGATTTCTAATAATCAGAGTATAATGCGGAAAAGTGATAATATTACAATATCATTCAATACCCTCACTTTATACCAACTGTAACGCCCCTGAATTCGGGTCCGACGTTAACTCGTACTTCTATCGTCACTTAACCAATGATCCCATAATCGTATTGGACGGGTCTAATAAAGACACCGCTTATAAAAATTTCTCTTATTCGTTCCCTGGATCTTAACTTATTCTCTATCCTTCCTTGCCACAAGTATCAACTTATAGTTTATAACCGTTTACCTAGATAACATCATATCCAACGGTTAATTTTTAACCTTAAGGTTTGAACCTTCTATACGTCTACTTGTAACGGTCTCATTCGTACTACAAGTATCAATATACAAAGATATTTCTTTATGTCGATATTCCCTATTTATCTGACATTCACAATATTAATAACAAACTTGCTCTTGGGACAGAGGAACCTTGCGATGAATTTGGTTTCTTCATCGGTGCTAAATCTCTGTACGTACAGAACTAAGAATGTTATATAATATCCTCATTCAGACTTGTAGTTCTTTATCCACCTTGTATTAATGTTTTACCATCTATCTAAATTTCAGAGTATCGGCATAACATGATCAGTCCATATTACCGATACCCTCACTCAGATTTATAGTTCTTTAACAATTCTAAGTTATATCAAATTTAAAGACATAACAACGTTCGATAACAATAAACTGGTAATATTGATATAATATTCGGTTACATGTTTGTTTTTTCGTATTTACAAAAGTCATTATGACTATAAACAATACAACAATTAAATAATCATGAAAACTAGCCTATGCTTTCCTCTTTTACGTTCCATGATCTTCTTAACGTTCTTCTTAACTGCAAATAAAGTTTTATTCGCAAGAATGAGCACGACGGCTCAGCAAGTCTAATTAATATCACATAAACAGTTTATGCTTTCATATAACTTTAACATGTTTAGACTTGACAGATATTTCATTTCATAATCAATTAACACTCAACAGTTAATCATATAAAACAACTTATAACAGTTGCACATAATAACAATTGCACATAATAACAATTATACATAACAATATAAGCAAGGATTAGAAAAACTTGCACAATAACACATAAAGGATTAGAACTTGCCTTGATCATAAACTAAATTTCCCGGTAAACGCTTGAAAGCCTACATAATGGGTTACGTGTACCCGAATATTAGATCATCGAATTTTATTTCTTAATAAGTCTTAGATATACTTGACTAGACTATTTTCATTGGTGGAATGATTTAAATAATTCATTTGCAAAAGCCTAAATTTCAAATTTTGGGCAGCCTACTTGGCTGTCGGACCAGCCGCAGTGTTTTAGTCATAACTTCCTCATAACAAAATATTTTTGAGTGTTTCTTGAGTCTAAATTCATTAGAACTTCCTGATATACAACTTCCTTTTATATTTCAGAAGCAGATTCTGAATTTAAGATTTCGAAAATTTGCTTCAAAAGTCAGTAAGCAAATCTGTCCAGAAATTCCAAAATCAGCTTGTACCTCTTTTACCAAAACAGGAATAACTTTTTCATAACAAAACATTTTCAGGTGATTCTTGAGTCTAAATTGGTTAGAATTGCATGCTCTACAACTTTCTTTTATATTGCGAAAACAGATTCTGACTTTAACTTTTCGAAAAAATCTGCAGAATTGACAAATTGTGGATTTGCACACAACTTCTTCATTCCACTAGGTAAAACATGATACCACAAGCATCAAAATGCTATGTTATCATGTTCTAACACTTAATATACCTCAATAACATAAAAATAGTCGAATCGTAAACCAACTTATATAGGATTTATGATTTTTGATCAAGAACACGAAGAACATACGAAGAACATATGAAGAACGATAAAAATCGAATATCGTAACGGCTTGTGTTTTGATCTTTTAACTTAATACTTAAAATAATTTGAGCATTATAACAACATGTTTACTTGATTTTAACAATTTTAAACATAATATATATATGATTAAAGCTTGTAAAGATTAATATCAACTTTATTTCGAGAGTACACGAAGAACAGTTAATCGGCATAGCCAAACATCATAACATCGTGTTTCTCATCGAGATTAAGGACCGTGAATGAAGATTTGCTCAAGAAACAAGAAGAACACTTGTGATCTTAAACAATTTCGACATTATAACTACTTGCATAAGCGATTAAAACACGAATTGAAATCGAACATAACAACAATTAGGGATTTTACCTCTTGTAGTTGCAAGCTTTAACTATTTCTTTGCAACTTCAGATTTTAGCTAGTGAATTAGCAAAGAACTAATGAACTTAAGCCTTCTATTTATAGGAAAACCAAAGTGGGGGTAAAATAGACTTTTAGGCCTTAAAATATCTTAGTAAAATATCTTAACAAAATATCTTCCAAGCACGATAAAGCGTAAGCACGACAAAGCGTAAGCACGACAAAGCGTAAGCACGACAAAGCGTAAGCACGACAATGCGTAAGCACGACAAAGCGTAAGCACGACAAAGCGTAAGCACGACAATGCAGCTTGTCAAAAACGAATATACCAACAAGTTCATTGGCGAAAAAAATATTTTTAAGCACGACGTTTTTCAGAGAAAATTTTATTTGACCTAATTCATCGTTTACACTATAAAATCACAAAACACCTGCTTCGAAATATCATTTGGATCTTTATTAAACACATAAATTCAAATCTCATTAGGGCTTAAGGTTTTAAACTTCTTGATACCTAGCTTTAGGTTATACGTTCTAATTATACGTTCTAATTTTAAACGTATACGATCGCGTTTTCGAATCGTATTAGGTTTCCAAAGATTACCTAAACAGTCGGTCATTAGGTATTTCTAGAGTTTTCATTCTTAACTTAGTTAAGACAATATTTATAATTTTGATAATATTTCGGGGTATTACATTCTACCCAACTTACATGAATTTCGTCCTCGAAATTATTTCTCAACTAACTTTAGTCATTTAATATCATATTTATATGTTCTATAAATATTCAGGATATTACATTCTCTCTTCCTTATAAGAATTTCGTCCTCAAAATTATCTCTAACTTAGTCTTCAATATGAATTTTCTAAATTCATCTCTTCTCACATCAAATTCCTAATATTAGGTCAACTATGTTCACTTATCTATACACATTTCCTTTCTACAAAGGAAATTATATTTGCAAGGATGAGCTATAAAAGACTTATCAAGTTTAAACATTTAACAAATTATACTCACACTGTGTTTAAATTGAATGAGCATGTAGTTCAAAGATTTATTTTTTCACATATATATACTGAGGGTTTGTCTGTCAAACCACACATATTCTAGTTTCTGTCAGTCATAAAGACTTAGAAATCAGAGGTTGATCTGTTCAACCGGACATAGTAATCATTCCCATAGGTCATATAGACTTAGGAATCATTAGTTCGGATATTTTGAAGGGGATCAGCCTCCTCAACATCCTAGGAGTATGCATATCATCCTACTTGTGCCTGTTCGCACTATATGTCAGACAATACTGAACATATATATCATCCCATAAGGGGAATCAATTTCATCTCAGTTCAAAAGTTTTACCAATACACTTTGGTTTGACACACATTTCATGTTTTCTAAAATCAACAACAATTTCACAATTTAATTTTAAATAATGATGGTTGATAGCCCGTCCTGGGATCCGTATCCAATTAACCATCGTTTAACTGAGGATTGATAGCCCAGTCCATCGGGATCCGTATTAATCATTCCTGTCAATCTTTAAGATTTAGGAATATGTTTAGATTTGGATGTCTTGAAGGGGATCAGCCTTATTACCATCCTAGGAGTATGCATATCATCCTACCATTTGTGGTCAATATATTATCGACATTTATTGGCCTTCCTATGAAGGCATTTTCCATTTCTCAGTATATATGTCGTACCAAATATTATTGGTTTCCACTCAGTTTATAACAAGGTTGTCTAGCCGAAACAATTGGCATTGACTCATATTTAATTTATTCAAAACTTTTGAAAATCAATTTTATGACTTTATCATACCGTATCATGATTACGTTGATGATTCCATCATCTTTCATACCACACCAGGTAAAATGGGGTGTTGATGAAAAATTTATTTTATTTTTCACATTAAATCTGTGTAGCCAAAACAATTAGCATAGACATATGAATAACATGGCTCAAAAATTTTCCAGTTCAATGATTGAACACTCCTTTTCAAAGGCACCCAAGTGCGAATATACGTATGAAGATCTAGCATTGCTAGAAGATTTTGGAATACCCTTTTCTCCTTCATCAACTTCAACTTCCTCTAATAAATCACTATGAAACACTTTCATCTATCTTTAGTAATATCAATGCTCAATCTAGTATAAATAATTAGCTATTATTCTATAATATTTCTATACCCTAGTATAGTTCATCAAACTTACCATACATTATGTGTTTAGGAACTTTCCAAAAAAATATGAGTTTAGGAACTTATCCTAATAATATGTAGTCCAAGAACTAATCAGAGACTGTCCATGTGCTTAGGGGTTCAAAAACATACCATATGATTGTGAGTCACAAACTTGCCATAAGTATGAGTTTTAAGAACTCACACCTAATCTTATATTCTCTAATTATCAAATATACATATGAGAAAAGAATCACCTTCTCAGAATATATATCAGGAATAGTTTGACACAAGATTTTAATTTATTATCAATATAGTGAACTGAGTGGTTCCCCACCCACGAACTAATGAATTAGTTCCCCGTCTCATCAACACTGCTACAATTGTATCAACAGTGTATACTGCTTCTACGATACCTCTACAATGCGATAAATGTTACCTCAGTGAGTTAGATCAGTTTCTTAACACATCTTAAACTCATGCCCATACAAGAGAGTTGTTCAACTCAAATACTAACATGGTTTTTAATTGAAATTCAATAATCACTATCACGTTGCATATAACAGATAACAAGCATGTTAATGCACGGGGTGCAAAAGAAACAATACTTGCATAACAATAAACTTCATAAATAAGACACGTTATTGTACGAAGTGCATTTCAATAAATAAGTAGACTTGCGTTATTGCACGGAGTGCATTACAAAAAAATAAGTAGACTTGCTTTAGAACTCCTTATGAGTCTATTCATTTCCAGACATTCTCGGGAAGAGTTTATCTTTATTCAATATATTTCTATCACATAAAAGTTTTATGTATTAAGATTTATTAAGATATATATATATATATATATATATATTTTAATTATCTACGGACTCTTCACAAGTCTATTTTAATTTTAACCCATCAGATTATACTCCAAGGTACTCGTTACCTCAGAACTATAATCCAAAGCTCTGATACCATAATGTCACGCCCCAAAAATCCACCTGCTAGCTTCTTTTAGCTAGGTCGGACTTCGTGCTGACTTGTACAACCTTTACACACTACTATAGAAATCTTGATTTCTAATAATCAGAGTATAATGCGGAAAAGTGATAATATTACAATATCATTCAATACCCTCACTTGATACCAACTGTAACGCCCCTGAATTCGGGTCCGACGTTAACTCGTACTTCTATCGTCACTTAACCAATGATCCCATAATCGTATTGGACGGGTCTAATAAAGACACCGCTTATAAAAATTTCTCTTATTCGTTCCCTGGATCTTAACTTATTCTCTATCCTTCCTTGCTACAAGTATCAACTTATAGTTTATAACCGTTTACCTAGATAACATCATATCCAACGGTTAATTTTTAACCTTAAGGTTTGAACCTTCTATACGTCTACTTGTAACGGTCTCATTTGTACTACAAGTATCAATATACAAAGATATTTCTTTATGTCGATATTCCCTATTTATCTGACATTCACAATATTAATAACAAACTTGCTCTTGGGATAGAGGAACCTTGCGATGAATTTGGTTTCTTCATCGGTGCTAAATCTCTGTACGTACAGAACTAAGAATGTTATATAATATCCTCATTCAGACTTGTAGTTCTTTATCCACCTTGTATTAATGTTTTACCATCTATCTGAATTTCAGAGTATCGGCATAACATGATCAGTCCATATTACCAATACCCTCACTCAGATTTATAGTTCTTTAACAATTCTAAGTTATATCAAATTTAAAGACATAACAATGTTCGATAACAATAAACTGATAATATTGATATAATATTCGGTTACATGTTTGTTTTTTCGTATTTACAAAAGTCATTATGACTATAAACAATACAACAATTAAATAATCATGAAAACTAGCCTATGCTTTCCTCTTTTACGTTCCATGATCTTCTTAACGTTCTTCTTAACTGCAAATAAAGTTTTATTCGCAAGAATGAGCACGACGGCTCAGCAAGTCTAATTAATATCACATAAACAGTTTATGCTTTCATATAACTTTAACATGTTTAGACTTGACAGATATTTCATTTCATAATCAATTAACACTCAACAGTTAATCATATAAAACAACTTATAACAATTGCACATAATAACAATTGCACATAATAACAATTATACATAACAATATAAGCAAGGATTAGAAAAACTTGCACAATAACACATAAAGGATTAGAACTTGCCTTGATCGTAAACTAAATTTCCCGGTAAACGCTTGAAAGCCTACATAATGGGTTACGTGTACCCGAATATTAGATCATCGAATTTTATTTCTTAATAAGTCTTAGATATACTTGACTAGACTATTTCCATTGGTGGAATGATTTAAATAATTCATTTGCAAAAGCCTAAATTTCAAATTTTGGGCAGCCTACTTGGCTGTCGGACCAGCCGTAGTGTTTTAGTCATAACTTCCTCATAACAAAACATTTTTGAGTGTTTCTTGAGTCTAAATTCATTAGAACTTCCTGATCTACAACTTCTTTTTATATTTCAGAAGCAGATTCTGAATTTAAGATTTCGAAAATTTGCTTCAAAAGTCAGTAAGCAAATCTGTCCAGAAATTCCAAAATCAGCTTGTACCTCTTTTACCAAAACATGAATAACTTTTTCATAACAAAATATTTTCAGGTGATTCTTGAGTCTAAATTGGTTAGAATTGCATGCTCTACAACTTTCTTTTATATTGCGAAAACAGATTCTGACTTTAACTTTTCGAAAAAATCTGCAGAATTGACAAACTGTGGATTTGCACACAACTTCTTCATTCCACTAGGTAAAACATGATACCACAAGCATCAAAATGCTATGTTATCATGTTCTAACACTTAATATACCTCAATAACATAAAAATAGTCGAATCATAAACCAACTTATATAGGATTTATGACTTTTGATCAAGAACACGAAGAACATACGAAGAACATATGAAGAACGATAAAAATCGAATATCGTAACGGCTTGTGTTTTGATCTTTTAACTTAATACTTAAAATAATTTGAGCATTATAACAACATGTTTACTTGATTTTAACAATTTTAAACATAATATATATATGATTAAAGCTTGTAAAGATTAATATCAACTTTATTTCGAGAGTACACGAAGAACAGTTAATCGGCATAGCCAAACATCATAACATCGTGTTTCTCATCGAGATTAAGGACCGTGAATGAAGATTTGCTCAAGAAACAAGAAGAACACTTGTGATCTTGAACAATTTCGACATTATAACTACTTGCATAAGCGATTAAAACACGAATTGAAATCGAACATAACAACAATTAGGGATTTTACCTCTTGTAGTTGCAAGCTTTAACTATTTCTTTGCAACTTCAGATTTTAGCTAGTGAATTAGCAAAGAACTAATGAACTTAAGCCTTCTATTTATAGGAAAACCAAAGTGGGGGTAAAATAGACTTTTAGGCCTTAAAATATCTTAGTAAAATATCTTAACAAAATATCTTCCAAGCACGACAAAGCGTAAGCACGACAAAGCGTAAGCACGACAATGCGTAAGCACGACAAAGCGTAAGCACGACAAAGCGTAAGCACGACAATGCGTAAGCACGACAAAGCGTAAGCACGACAAAGCGTAAGCACGACAATGCAGCTTGTCAAAAACGAATATACCAACAAGTTCATTGGCGAAAAAAATATTTTTAAGCACGACGTTTTTCGGAGAAAATTTTATTTGACCTAATTCATCGTTTACACTATAAAATCACAAAACACCTGCTTCGAAATATCATTTGGATCTTTATTAAACACATAAATTCAAATCTCATTAGGGCTTAAGGTTTTAAACTTCTTGATACCTAGCTTTAGGTTATACGTTCTAATTTTAAACGTATACGATCGCGTTTTCGAATCGTATTAGGTTTCCAAAGATTACCTAAACAGTCGGTCATTAGGTATTTCTAGAGTTTTCATTCTTAACTTAGTTAAGACAATATTTATAATTTTGATAATATTTCGGGGTATTACAAATTCCTAATTAGATTAGGAGCATAATTAATTAAAGGAGTTTAATTATAATAGAAACCCTAATCCTAAATAGTTTAGGGGAAGAGTTTTTCTACATCTATAAATAAGAGGAGTCTTATCATAGATTAGGGTTACACACTCTTGCATTAGATTGTGGAGAGTACTTGCAATTTCTATAGCGATAGAAACTAGGGTTTTGCCAACACCCATCTTCTTGAACAACTATTTTTTCTTGGTCGATCACCTCTAGAGGCCAAACACTTGGGTGGCTAACATTGATCAAGCGAAGGAATTTAGTCGGTGGAATTCAAGGAGAATTCGAAGGAATTGGAGGTGAACTTGTACCCGAGGAAGCTTTGATTCACGAGGGTATAATTCTCTATCTCTATCTCTTTCGTTAATTGATAATTGAACACAAGGAAAGATCATCGTGATGGTTTGTATGAAAAATTTTAAAATCCATTTTATTACGCTTCCGCTCTATTTATGTAATTTGGTTGCATGCTTGCGTTATGTACAAACCCAACAATTCCACGTTATGAAGCTCATGTCTCCATATGCTATAGCTCTCACAAATGGTATGACAAGAAAGAAATAGAATTGTTAGTCACTATCGGTATCATAGATAGTGGTCCTTCTATCAATTTCTAAGCCTGTATTACCATCGTAGAGATCCTCGCCAATAAACACTATTCACATTCGCCCTGTCCCTGTTCCTATGAACTTTGAAGGAGGTCTTTAAGAAGTTTTTAGTTGCTCCCCCTTAGTTAAAAGATCTTTTGGCTTGATGACAGGTGGGCTGGCTTCCCTTCCGATGTCTTGAACAACGGATTCAATGATCTTAGTAAGGGTCAAAGAATCATCAGAAGAGCTGGGCTACGGGGCCTGCACCTCCCCCTCAGAAATAGCTTGAGATGATGAGGCTACTGGTGTGCTGTCGCAGGTAACCAAAAATAAAACCATACTGCGAAAATTAATTATGTAGTAGTGCAAGTAAGAGTCGATCCCACAGAGAATGATTTGTTTTGTTTTTATGCTTTGTAACCAAAATTGGGGGGTTTTATTGTGATTATTAAAGTAACTAAGAATAATGCAAAATAATTTATTAAAGTAAATCAGAGAAAACAAACCTTGGATTAGATTAACTTCTAACTCAGAAACTTACACTAATCATTGACTCAAGCATAATCAATTAATATTTTGAATATTTGATGTGATAAAAATATGTAACTGCAAGTGCACAGTGTCAAATTGAAGAACTGGCAAGTACAGGTCGAACCCACAGAGACTAGATTAATTTTAATTGTATCCTTAATATCTATTTTAGGCAAATTAGAAATAAATATAGTGGAGATGATTAATAACTAAATTATGCAAACTAAAAATTTATAATGAAAACTAGTGATGAGAAAAACTACCTAGGAATCTGAATCCACTAAGCACTAACATAAATAATAATTTCTTACTTTTCCAATTAATTTCCAAATTATTTTCCCTTCCCTTTAAAAATAATGATTCATATAATTAATATGGGCAAGCATAAGTTATGAAAAATTCACAGATTAACTATAACTTATCAAAACCTCGCAATCAATATAAGAATCATATGCAATTAATGCGAAGGAAAATATGAAGGCGAAAATATTTAGGCACTAATTCCGGAACAGAAAGAAATTAATTATTATGAAATACCTAGTTTCATCATCATCCTAGATATTAGAAGTTTAGCTAGCCATCAAAATTAAAACCAACAAATTCAAAATTAAAACTACTAATAATAATTGTTTGAAATAAGAACAAAAATTAAAAAGAGAATTTCTATTAAAATAAAAGAAAGTTACAAATACTCCCTGACACTAGTACCACACATGAACGGAATAAGAGGAAAAACAAAGCTCTCAATTGCTAAATAACTCTCTCCATTCTACACCAGCGAAAAACTAAGGAAAAGAAAATAACAAGTGATGCCCTTCTCTCTAAAACAAGAGACCTATTTATAGGGAAAATAAATTTGTGCCCTAATTTAGATTCATTGAACTTGGTCACTTTTGTTTCCTTTTTATTCTCCTCTTTCCTTCTGAACTTCAATCTCTACATAGTAATCTCCCAAGAGTCCTTTTCCATCTTTAAAAGCTGCAACAATTATCTTTTACTTATTCACCAAGATAAATAAGGTAAATCCTACAAAACTAAATAAAATGTATTAGTTAAATAAAATAAACATATAAAATAATAAATATAGGAATAATAAAATGTATAAAAAATGCGTATATCAAATACCCCCATACCTATCTTTTGCTCGTCCTTGAGTAAAACAAAAAAAAAAAAAACAAAAACTAAAACTATCCCATTTTTATAGGAAACATGATTGCACTTGGCATGTGCAACAAGCCTTTAACCCCAAGGTTACCATAAGTGGACGAGTTGTGTCTCGTGAGGGTTTGTAGTGAATATACCCACAAAATTCAAAATTCAAAACAAAATATTTTTGGGTTTAACAAATTATGAAATCGAAAGAAAACTTCTAAGTATTCATGGGCATTATACATAAGCAAAATCAAATTCAAAATCACACTTTCACCTTATCAAAAATACTCAATCTTCATTCTAGACACCATCCTTCATAAAATTAATTCCATGTGATGCATGCATTGTGTATGTGATGTAACTCTTAGTAGGGATTATTACCATGAAAATCAAGCAAATTCATTTTTCTTTTTTTTTCCCCCATTTTTTCATTTTTTCATTCCTTTTTTTTTGAATTTTTTTCCTTGACTTGTGCAATGTCTCATTTTCTTAGGCTTTTCAGAGTTACCCATGTAGCGAGCGTTGGACCAATGACTCCCAAACCAGTTGGCTTTAGGGCACTAGGTGTAGAGACACCCCTAAGGGCTTACTAACTCGAGTAACAAAGGCCACAAAACTAGACTAGTCAAGCTGCTTTTATCCATCATACTTTTCAGTGTGAATATCGATGCTTCCTGAGGCTTGGATACCCAGTTATTTCGTTCAATGGACATTGAAGCAGTTATTGTTTTTTCAATTTTTTTCAACTTTCCTTTTTCTCAATTTTTTCTTTTTTTTTTCTTGAAATTGCTCAAATCATAGTTTATACCCCACAACTAAGAGTTAGTATGAACGTGAAGTGCAAAAAATGTTTAGGAACTCAATTTTATTCCAGATGGTGCATCGAACTAAGATTTTGTATCTCATCAAAGGTTCAAGAGTTCTAAATCTTTTAATCTTACTCATGAGTTTTGCTCCACAGAAACTTATTAGAATTAATTCAATCCATAAAAAGTCAAACAATTTTTATCAATTTTTCCATTTTTTTCTTTTTTTTTATTTTACAAAAAGAATTAATTTCCTAAAAAGAAGAAAGAAAAAATAAATAAAATAAATACCGAAAAAATAAAATAAAAATAATCTAATAATAAAAATGCAAAAATCCCCCCATACCTAAATCATGCATTGTCCTCAATGTATGCAAATGAAGAAAGAGAACAAAGAAATGAAAGAATTGTACCTTGTACGGTGGAGCAGAAATCGGATGACAATACTGTACAAAAATAAAAAAAATACAAACAACTTACAAATACAAGTACAATGCCAGTCATTTGGACTAATGTGGGTCAACAAGATACACCACCTCCTCTGGTTCGTTTGGCATTTCTAAAAAGGGTTTAAGTCGTTGACCATTCACTTTAAAAATTTCACCACTCTGTGGATTTTCAACATCGACTGCCCCATGAGAGTAAACTATCTTGACTACAAAAGGTCCATCCCATCTAGAACGCAATTTGCCAGGAAATAGATGTAGCCTAGAATTATACAAGAGAACTTTTTGACCAGGTGAAAATGATTTTCTCAAAATTGATTTATCATGAAACACTTTTGTTCTTTCCTTGTAAATTTTAGCATTTTCATAAGCATCATTCCTAATCTCATATACATACCTCTGTTTAAGGTTTGATAATGGAGTAGAGAGAGATAGATAGGAAGTAGCAATAGATATTAGTTAGGGTTTCAGGGAGGCACCTGAAGGAGGCAAGGATTGAAGAAAGGAGCAAAGCAAAACTGTGACAAAGTTTATTCTTCCTTCTCAATTTAATTTCTTATAATTTAGGATGTTTTCTGAATTCGTTATATTGTTTATTTTATTATTTAATATGAATTAGTCTTTTCATTAAGAATTCGATGGAACCCGATGATAGTTAATTTAATACTTATTCTCTCTTTAATTTAAATTGGGTATGAGTTGATTTATTTATTATATCTTGTGTTTGTTGTTATAATTGTGTAATTAACAATTATTGGCTGGATTTAGATGAAATCTGAATATAGATTTTAAATGAAGATCTGGGTATAATAACTTGTGATTAGTAATTCTTTTCAGTAATATTGATTGCTAATTGAATGCTAATTTTGTGGACGGGATATGAATATACCTGAATACCGCAAGCAACGGGTGGAAAATAATTCTTAATGAATTTATTATTATTGTTTCTCATAGGAATATAGGGAAATTTATAATAATAGGTATGCCTTATAATTATTCGAAAGATGATTATAATAATTATTAGTAATTTTCCGTTGACAACTCTGAATAATTGATTTAATAAAAGAAGGATGTTAGTAATTAAATGATTCATCGGGAAAAATTGAGTTCTTAATATTTTCTCTTATTTATCGAATTCACCTTTCTTTAGTTATTTAATTATTAATTAATTTACTTAAAATTCAATTGTTTAAATATAATGGAATTGACTACAAATTAGTAGTTGGATTAATTAATTATTACTATGCCTTATGGGATCGATAACTCTACTTACACTTTATTACTTAATTGACCGTGTATACTTGCGCGTAAATTGCTAGTATAGATTTAGCTCAATAAGTTTTTGGCACCATTACCAGGGAATAGTTAATAATTATTGTTTCAATATTAGTTTATGTCGATTTGATTTAAATTTAAACGTTTTTTTATTTATGTTTTTACATGATACGCAGGTTCAAGAACCTATGGCATTTTATAAGGGTTAGTGGTCTATGACAAGGATGAATCAGTCGAAAGCAGTAGAGATTAATGAAAGCAACGTATTATCTGCACTGGTTGTACAAATAGAAACGTTGTCAAAGAAGGTGGATGCCTTTGTAGCATAACGTATTCAGAACGCTTTAGTGATTTGTGATTTTTGTCGTGGAAAGCATCCAAGCCATCAGTGTAACTTCAATTCCGAAGCAGTACCGTATGGTGGCAATTTCAGCAACTACCCCAACGAGTACATCTACCACAACAATTACAATCAAGATTGGGGGAATCATCCGAAGTAATTTTGGAGTGATAACAATCAAGTTCAAACTTTTACTCCATGCTAAATATACAATCCGGAAGTTTATGATAATGCTTCTCCTCAGCAGCAAGGTGAATCAAAATTCGAAGAACTTTTATCCAAGTACATAGATGTGAGCGAGGAAAGGATGCAAAAGATCGAAAATCAAGTGAATCAGTTGGTCAATGCCATTGACAATCACCCTCAAGATAATTTACCGAGCGACATGGTTTTCGAGAGTGATAGAGGAGCCACAGTATTGCTACAAACTGCTATGGACAATGATGAGGACGCTCTAATGGAGGAGGTAAAGAGTGAAGAATCGGTAAATAAGGAAATAGAAGATCTTGATTCGAGTAGTGATACAAGGACTCCGATCTATATGTTGAACCCGATGCCTTCACCAAAGCATAATCAAGAAAGGAAGCTGGATGAGAAAGTGCATGAGTACTCGAAATTGGTTAAGAAGCTTCTCGTTATCATCGCGCCTGCAGAATCATGGGAACAAAAACCTAGCTCCGTGGAGTTCATAGAGATTAGTTTATTTGAAAAGAGCAAGCTAGGCGAATTTGAAGTATTGACTCGTTTGAAGGAGAAGCATACAAATATTATTTTGCTACCGATTGACGTGTCAATCACTTCTCGATTGGGAATTGGATAGCAAAATTTGATAAAGTCAGGCTGACGACTATAACCCAAGCGCTTACTGGGAGGCAACCTAAGAGTTTAAGTTTATTATTAGTTTGCACATTAGAATTTTTAATTCATTTTATTAATTATAGCTAGTTTATATTGTATGTTAATTAGAAAGCATTTGAATTATTAAGTTAATTTATGCTTGAGTTAGTAATAATGCATAATAATTAGTTTTTTTTGTTAGGTACCAGGTTGGGAGGATTGTGAGTTGATGGGCATGTCAAGGTTTGGAATGCCCAAGGAAGGTTGAGGCTATGCCCAGCAAGGGCACGCAGAAAAGTTTTCTAAACAGGCATTAAGCATCGCGGCTCTTAGAGCGTGCGTCGCGGCTCAACAGGTCACACAACAGCGCAATAAGGACACGCAACTTCGCTTAGCTATTGCTTGAGTTGGGGCATCGAAGCGCAACAACACCACAATTAAGCGTCGCAACACATAAAATTTGCACTAGAAGAGCTGCAACGCTAGTGACCCAAGCACAACAGTGCTAAGTGTCTCAGGGAAATTTAAACGGGCAAGTTAGGGGTTTTCATTTCATATTCAAACTCACCTCCCAGTAATCCTTATTCCTTCAAACTCCACAATCACCCAAAGGCAGTCCCAAACAACTCCAAGGGTCATCAAGCAATTAGATTCGTTCATATAGATAAGCAACAATTAGCAGTGGGGATTCTGACATTCAAGTTTAGTCTTCAAACCCCATTCCTTCATCGTTCTTCAGTACAGTCGGTGCCAAGTAAGAAAAGAGTTTAATTTTTATTGTGTTGGTATTGTGGAGGTTCATAAGTGGTACAGTGGTGTATTGGATTGTGTTGAGACAATCTGCGAAATTCTTGAGAAACAAAAGGTTATAATTGCAAGGAAAATTAGGGGCGCACGCTAGGTGTCCGACTAATTGCCTGAATGAGAATTGTCAACTATTTTGGGTTGTTTTGCTTGGTGATTCTGGTCTACGTTGTTCCTTTTAACTTCATACATTATACTCAACCAGGGCACCAAAGCGACAGAGAAGGGTGCGCAGAAATTTGTTAGTTTGGAGGCATCCGAGCGCTTTACCTCTGTTATTTTGGGCAAAGGGCTTATTCAGGAGTGTGGTATCCAGGTGGAGAGCAATGAGGCTAGGGATATGGCCTTAATGATTCAAGAGAGGAAATGGGGAGAATTTGTGAAATAACCCGACCCGGCTGTGGTTTCAATTGTTAGAGAATTTTATGCTAATGTAAGAGAGGCAATTGATAACGTGACTCAAGTGAGGGGCAGAGCAGTATCTTTCACACCGGATAGTATTAATGCTTACTGCGGGCTGGAAAGCATAGAGGATGATGACGACTTCACCAAATATTACCACAATGAATGCGATTTACGGGTCGTGCTTCAAACTCTGTGTCATCCCGGATCCGAATGGAAGAGGAAAGATGAACCCGGTGCCATAACTTTCCCTCACAAAGAGTTAAGCAGATAAGAAAAAGCTTGGTACACCTTTTTGTGTGCTAAGCTCATGCCTACTTCGCACTTATCGAATGTTACTAAAGAGCGGGCGATTTTGTTATTCTCCATTGTTACTGGGAGATCAATTAATGTGGGACAAGTGATTTATAGCTCTATTCGGTATGCACTGTAGGGGGGTTTGACTAGTGGATTACTTCACCCTTTGCTTATCACCGGTTTAGGCAAGAATGCGGGTGTTGTTTGGGATAATCAGGAGATAGTTGACCCGTCGAAGTCAGTTATTAACGTTGCCACGATTAAACGATTCAAGATATGGGATGGAGGTGTATCGCATACCCGCAGGGCTGGTTTTATAGTCGTAAATGCTCCACCCCCGCAGCAACAGATTTTTAATGAGCCACCACCACCACAGTCTGTTCACCATGGGGCACAACAAGGAGCTTCTTCTTCTTATTCTCAGTCACAGATAGATTGGTTAATCGCACAGATAAAGAAGCTTAAAAAGGAAAATGCCATTCTTCGTCAAGGCTAGGAAGAGATGCTTCGAGTGACGAGGCGTCAGTTTCATAAGGTGGACACAGTAGCGGACCGATTGGACACATACGTAGATTATTCTACAAAATTTAACTCCAAGGTCTCAACTGCTTTCAATACTCCGGGAGTTCATTTCAACCAGGGTCCATTCAATTTTCCAGATATTCCACTGTTGTCTGATTACGATTCTAACATGGAGGAGTGATAGACTCCACGGCACGCTTGCGTGAGGTGGTCGTCGCCCGGATCGTTTCTAACAAGTTGATAGGATGGATAGCTTGCAACACCTTAACCCCTCGCCTATATGTAGACGGTAATCTTGGTACAATTGCTTGCAAATGAAGTTTGCGTAGGATGGACACCAACGACACCTCGACCCCTCGCTTATGTTGAAGCGGTAATCTTGGTACAATCGACGATTGATGCGGTAGAAGACGCCACACACAACTATGATTGGTTGTATGATAAGTCGAATATGAATCTCAAAGAAAACTAAGAAATACTTAGGAATTCTCAAGAACCACAAGAAAAGAACAATCTCACAATAATGATGATAATCTGAATATTAATGAATAATTCAAGCTTACAATAGCACCTATTTATACTAGTTTTAGAAACAAACTAGAAGCTTCTAGAAGCACACACTCTTTGAAATACAAGCACACAAATATGGAAATGTTGCAATCAGAACACATGTAATTGATCCTAAATACTGATATCATGTTTTGGATGAAAGAAGGTTCGAAAATCAAGAAAGTCAAAAAATAACAAATTGCATCCAGGAGGTTCTCGCCGGGGCGAGAGATTTGAACTGAAAATTCCTCGCCGGGGCGAGAAAATTGTTCTGGAAAAACCTCGCCGGGGCGAGCTCTCGCCGGGGCGAGCTCTCACCGGGGCGAGAGAAAAGGCCTATAAAAATCTCGCCGGGGCGAGATAGTCTGTTCCAAGCAAACTGTCCCCTTTCGTCGTTTTGATTGCTACGTCCGTTCGCAACATGTTCACGGGCTTCATACGCTTGGACTCCATCTCCATAACTTCTATACTTGATCCAACCTCGTTCCATAGTTCATGGATCATTCCGTTAAGTCCGTCTTTGAAGGTTTTAGCTCGAGCTCTAGTAATGGGTCCAAGTGGCAATTGCAATGGGTCTCCTCGGGTTGTGTCACGGGTTTCTGGATCATGGATGTCCTCATCATACCTCTCCTCTTGAAAAGGATTTGTCCTCAAATCTTCACCTACATCAAACGGGCTTAGATCAGAAACATTGAAAGTTGCACTAACAGTATACTCACCGGGTAAATCCAATTTGTAAGCATTGTTGTTAATGCGTTCAAGCACTTGAAATGGTCCATCTCCTCTCGGGAGTAGTTTCGAACGCCTTTGCGCAGGAAATCTTTCCTTACGCAAGTGAAGCCATACCCAATCCCCGGGTTTGAAGACTACTTGACGCCGACCTTTGTTGGCCTGTCGAGCATATTGATCCGTCTTCTTCTCAATGTTAAGCCTTGTCTTCTCATGTATCTGCTTAACAAAATCAGCCTTGTTTTTGCCATCCATGTTAGTATACTCAGAAATAGGTAAAGGTGCTAAATCCAATGGTGTTAAAGGATTAAAACCATACACAATTTCAAAAGGTGAAAATTTAGTAGCCGAGTGGACAGACCTATTATACGCAAACTCAACATGAGGTAAACATTCTTCCCAAAGCTTAATATTCTTTTTAATGATAGCCCTTAGTAATGCAGATAGAGTTCTATTAACTACTTCCGTTTGACCGTCAGTTTGTGGATGACAAGTAGTTGAAAATAGCAGTTTAGTTCCTAATTTACACCACAAGGTCTTCCAAAAATAGCTCAAGAATTTAGCATCTCTATCCGAAACAATGGTTCGGGGCATACCATGCAAACGCACAATATCTCTAAAGAATAAATCAGCAATATGGGATGCATCATCAGTCTTGTGGCATGGGATAAAGTGTGCCATTTTTGAAAACCTGTCCACAACCACAAATATAGAATCATGACCATGCTTAGATCTAGGTAAACCCAATACAAAGTCCATAGACAAGTCAATCCAAGGTTCACTCGAAATAGGCAACGGTGTGTATAACCCATGGGGTTGAACACGAGATTTAGCCTGACGACATGTAATGCATCTATCACAGATTCTCTCCACATCTCGTTTCATATGAGGCCAATAGAAATGTTCTTTTATCACAGATAAGGTTTTATCAACACCAAAATGTCCCATCAAACCACCTCCATGTGACTCTCGAACCAATAACTCACGCAAAGAACATGCAGGTATACATAATCAATTCTCACGGAACAAGAACCCATCCATTTTGAAGTATTTACCTACAACATTCTTTTCACAATTTTTAAACTCTTCACAGAAATCATGGTCATTAACATACAATTCTTTGATTTGTTCAAAACCAAGTAATTTTGTGTCGAGAGTATTTAACAACACATACCTTCTTGAGAGAGTGTCGGCAACGACATTCTCCTTACCTTGTTTATACCGAATGACATACGGGAATGTCTCGATGAACTCCATCCATCGTGCATGTCTCTTGTTCAACTTGTGTTGGCCTTTCAAATATTTCAATGATTCATGATCCGTGTGAATCACAAATTCCTTAGGCCACAGGTAATGTTGCCAAGTCTCCAATGATCGAACCAAAGCATATAATTCCTTGTCATAAGTGGGATAGTTCAAAGCTGCTCCACTCAATTTTTCACTGAAATATGCAACTGGTTTTCCTTCTTGCATCAACACAGCTCCAATGCCTAAACCTGAAGCATCACATTCAATTTCAAAGGTTTTAGTGAAATTAGGCAATACGAGTAAAGGAGCGTTAGTTAATTTTTCTTTAATTAATTGAAACGCCTTTTCCTGTGCATCACCCCACTGGAATCCTACACTCTTTTTGATTACTTCGGTGAGTGGTGCTGTGACTTCGCTGAAATTTCTTACAAATCGTCTATAGAAACTTGCGAGTCCATGAAAGCTACGAACTTGACTGACATTCGTAGGAGTTGGCCATTCTTGGATTGCACGTACCTTTTCTTCGTCAACCTGTACTCCCTGTGCACTAACAACAAAACCAAGAAACACAACTCGATCCGTACAAAATGTGCATTTGTCCATATTAGCATACAATTTTTCTTTTCGAAGCACATCTAGGACAGATTTTATATGCAATGCATGCTCAACTAAATCTTTGCTATAGATTAAGATATCATCAAAGTAGACAACTACAAACTTTCCAATGAAGGAACGTAAAACATGGTTCATTAGTCTCATGAACGTGCTAGGAGCATTAGTTAAACCAAAAGGTAGGACTAACCACTCATATAACCCATATTTTGTTTTAAAAGCAGTTTTCCACTCATCTCCCTCATGCATTCTAATTTGATGATAACCATTCTTTAAATCTATTTTAGAAAACACACAAGATCCATGCAATTCATCTAACATGTCATCTAACCTAGGAATGGGATGCCGATATTTTACCGTGATGTTATTTACCGCTCGACAATCAATGCACATACGCCACTTCCCATCTTTCTTAGGTACTAAAATAACAGGAACCGCACATGGACTCATGCTTTCCCTCACAAAACCTTTGTCCATTAACTCGTCAACTTGCCTTTGCAATTCCTTTGTTTCCTCGGGATTGCTTCGGTATGCCGGGCGATTTGGAATGGTCGCGCCTGGGACAAAGTCAATTTGATGCTCAATTCCCCGAATTGGTGGTAATCCTTGTGGAAGTTCCTCGGGAAATACATCCTGATAATCCTGTAAAAGAGCAGAAACAACACTAGGCAAAGAAGGATTATTAGCGTTAGTATTTAAAAGTGCCTCCTTATACCGAAGTATAATCATTGGCTTTTTAGAATCCAAAGCTCGCCTTACATCACTCCTTTTTGCAAAAATGTTTGTTTTTCTCTCTTCTTTCTTTTTTTCTCTCTCTTTTGTTTTCTTTTCATGATCTCTCTGTAAATGTATTTGATCCTCATGCACTTGGTTTGGTGACATAGGACACAAGGTAACTTTTCTTTGATTGTGAACAAAAGAGTACTCATTAGTAAAACCATCATGTTTTACTCACCGATCGAACTGCCAAGTAGTAAATGACCTGCCTGCATAGGAACTACATCACAAAGGATCTCATCAACATACTTCCCAATTGTAAATGGCACTGATACTTGCTTAGTAACTTTGATGTCGCCACTGTCATTGAGCCACTGCAATCGGTATGGGTGAGGATGTTTGGATGTTGTAAGTCCCAATTTCTCCACCATGGTGATGCTTGCCACATTTGTACAGCTCCCACCATCAATTACAACACAACAGATCTTACCATTTACCATGCATCTAGTATGAAATAGATTCTCTCTTTGCTCACTGCTTTCTTCTTTTACTTGTGTACTAAGCATTCTCCGTGTAACCAACACTTCGCCATGCATAGCAACCTCTCTATCTTCCTCTAATGGTGGCATAGAGTCATTGTCACTTTCTTCTTCCTCGGTTTCCAACTCTCCATTATCAAGCAATAACATAGTTCTTTGATTTGGGCATTGATTTGCAATATGTCCCCTGCCTTGACATTTAAAGCATACAATATCTCGATTACGACTAGTAGAAGGTGTATTAGTTTTACCTTGCACTACTTGAGTAGCCGCTCCTTGCTTGATTTCTGGCTTTGGTTTGAAAATAGTTGGCTTTTCCTCACGCTTCACATTATTGGCTTTCCATGATGTACCTGTGGTTGGATTTGTTCGCTGGCCACCTCTCCTCTTAAGTTGCTTCTCTATTTTGATAGTCATGTGCACCATATCTTCCAATACCACATAATGTTGACGCTCCACCAAATCTGCAATGTCCCAATTTAAACCTGCTGAAAATCGGGCCATGGTTGCCTCATTATCCCCGTCGATGTCAGCTCTAGACATTAGCATCTCCATCTCCTTGAAGTAGTCCTCCACACTCTTGCTTCCCTGTCTCAAATTTTGTAAGTTTCGAAACAGATCTCGATAATAGTGGCTTGGGACAAACCTCTTTTTCATTACAGCTTTCATTTCTGCCCAAGTCTCGATTGGACGTTCTCTGCACCTCCTTCGGCTGATCATCAATTGATCCCACCAAGTAACTGCATAGTCTGAAAATTCGGTAGCTGCAATTCTAACTTTCTTGAGATCCGAGTAGTTGTGACAGTCAAAGATCCACTCCATTTTCCTCTCCCATTCTAAATATGCCTCGGGATCACTTCTGCCTTGGAATGTGGGAATTTTCATTTTGATGCTATCAAGATTATTGTCCTCTCGATTTCGGCCGCCTCTATCCTTTGCAAAATGTCTCCTAGGGATAAAGTCAGTTTCTCGATCCTCTTCCTCACTAAACCTTTTATCATAGTAATTTGTCTCCTCTAGCCTTGCTTCCTTTTGTTGGGTCTTTCCTTTTGGGCGCCCACCCGGAGGATTTTGAGTTCGTTCCCCTCGAGTGTCACTCAATTGATCGATGCGATCATGCACTTGCTCCATAGCCATCCCCAATTGTCTAGAAAATTCTTTCATCATAGCCTCCATCATGAGTTTTGGGTCAAAATTTGATGTGGAAGGTTCATTTTCAATTGTCTTATCTCTTGTGTTAGACATATTTCCTACAAAACAAAGATTAGTAGAAAAATAGTTCCTCCCCACTCCCTTACGTGTTTCACTCAAACAATATATCACACAAATAGGAAACGCTCGTGTATCACACAATTAGGCTTTTATCCTCAATTAAACTTACTACTCTTGCCTTTTTCCGCTCGTAGTTCTCACTAATAGGTTCTTTTGAATTCTCACAAATATTACCTCAATTCTCTAATTACAATCCAATAATACTTATCAAGAACACAATATAGAAAGTACGACTCTTCACAAGACTTCCAATCGTCAAATATGATTCTTGCAAAAGAAAATCTCAATGGTAACAATTTCACAATACAAATTTTCTGCTATATTTTTTTTTTTTGACTATAATTCAACAATAAAAGTAAAGATAAGTAACTTGATAGGAAACTTAGCTTTGATACCAAATGATAGACTCCACGGCACGCTTGCGTGAGGTGGTCGTCGCCCGGATCGTTTCTAACAAGTTGATAGGATGGATAGCTTGCAACACCTTAACCCCTCGCCTATATGTAGACGGTAATCTTGGTACAATTGCTTGCAAATGAAGTTTGCGTAGGATGGACACCAACGACACCTCGACCCCTCACTTATGTTGAAGCGGTAATCTTGGTACAATCGACGATTGATGCGGTAGAAGACGCCACACACAACTATGATTGGTTGTATGATAAGTCGAATATGAATCTCAAAGAAAATTAAGAAATACTTAGGAATTCTCAAGAACCACAAGAAAAGAACAATCTCACAATAATGATGATAATCTGAATATTAATGAATAATTCAAGCTTACAATAGCACCTATTTATACTAGTTTTAGAAACAAACTAGAAGCTTCTAAAAGCACACACTCTTTGAAATACAAGCACACAAATATGGAAATGTTGCAATCAGAACACATGTAATTGATCCTAAATACTGATATCATGTTTTGGATGAAAGAAGGTTCGAAAATCAAGAAAGTCAAAAAATAACAAATCGCATCCAGGAGGTTCTCGCCGGGGCGAGAGATTTGAACTGAAAATTCCTCGCCGGGGCGAGCCTCTCGCCGGGGCGAGAAAATTGTTCTGGAAAAACCTCGCCGGGGTGAGAGAAAAGGCCTATAAAAATCTCGCCGGGGCGAGATAGTCTGTTCCAAGCAAACTGTCCCCTTTCGTCGTTTTGATTGCTACGTCCGTTCGCAACATGTTCACGGGCTTCATACGCTTGGACTCCATCTCCATAACTTCTATACTTGATCCAACCTCGTTCCATAGTTCATGGATCATTCCGTTAAGTCCGTCTTTGAAGGTTTTAGCTCGAGCTCTAGTAATGGGTCCAAGTGGCAATTGCAATGGGTCTCCTCGGGTTGTGTCACGGGTTTCTGGATCATGGATGTCCTCATCAAGGAGGAAAGTGAAAGCGACGATTCGGCTGATAAGGAAGACGATGCTGATGGTGGTAATGCTGATGGTGATGCGTGAAATTTCAGGGGTGTTTCTTTTATTTTCCTGTTTTTGCCTCTATTTTGAACATTGAGGACAATGTAAATCTTAAGTTTGTGATGTTTGGTACCTGGAACTTATTTATTTATGCATTGTAGTTTGTTTAGTTATTTTATTGTAGTTTTCATTGTTAGTTTGCATATTAGTAGTTTGCATTAAAAAAAACAAAATTTTTGGTATTGAAAATCTGTAAAGGCCAATGATAGGAATGGATTGAAAATTGGGTATTTTTGGCTAAATTTTTCGGATCATGCTGGTTTAAGAGATAACATGAGAGTTGGTTTTTCTAGTAATCTATGATTCTAGACGCTTTGATAATCCTGCTGTTCAAGTCAGTTAACGTTAGAGAGTTTATATAGTTGAATATGTGTGAAAGACATGATTGAAACTATAGGAGTTTATTGATCAATAGTTGATGTAAAGATAGTCATTCATTTAAGTTTGGGGGGGAAAATTTGTGGAATGAAATTGAAAAGTTTGAAAAATGACTGAAGTTTGAATTGCTGGTGGATTGAGATGGAGCATAAAACGCACTCCTCCATAAACGTAGACAAGATGGAGTGTAAAACGCACTTGTTTACAATAAAGTGAGATAAAGCATAAAATGCACTCACGAATGGAAAAATATATAAAATTATTTGTTAATTCCTTCCCTCGAATTGATGTGATGTTGTCTTTGCGGAAACTTGATGTGATGGTTGGATTTTTGAGTTGATGTTAGGTATCTTTTACACGATATTTGATTATATAACCTTATCTAGGTTGAACAGCTTGAGTAGTTTGGATGGTCTTATGTTGGGGATCGTGAATTACTATTGAATTGATAACTATGTTGAGTCTCTAGATTTTATATGATCTGAATTTGGATGGAAATTATTATATGTGAGTCTTTGAGGCCGTGATTCAGATTTATCTTAAATTCTTGTTCAGTTGTTAATTATTTATTGCATGTAGGGTAGTTTTTAGTTTTTAGTTAGGTTTTGCTTAAGGTCAAGCAAAGAGTTAAGTTTGGGGGTATTTAATGAGTGGTTTTTATATCATGATTTTAGTATCTTTGACTTAATGATATTGCTTGTTTTTGAGTATATTATGTTGATTTTTATGTGTTTTATTATGTTTTTGCAGAATAAGCTTTTAGAAGGATTATGTGATAATGTCACTTTTACAACTGAATTACGGTGGTTTCCAAGCACAAGTGGATTGAACGTGGTTTGATCGTGTTCGGTGTTCAACATGTGCAAAAAGACATGACCATGAGGGCCCATTTATACATGTGTGGCACTATGGAGGCAAAGCTTGGGCAAGGAAAGCAAGGAAATAAAGAAATGGTAGATACGAGTATGCGCAGCAGTGCAGATGATGAAGAACTGCAGCTCTTGGGAAAGAAGAGACGTGCAACAACGCATGAGGAATAAGCGCAGCAGCGCTTGGTCAGGAAAAAGACCGGGCACGTGGGTTCACGCGCTTAGGGAAAAGGAGTTGCTAAAGTGGTTTGCTGCAAATGAAAGTCTGTAATAGCTGATCGCTATCATATATACCTCTGTTTAAGGTTTGATAGTGGAGTAGAGAGAGATAGATAGGAAGTAGCAGTAGGTATTAGTTAGGGTTTCAGGGAGGCACCTGAAGGAGGCAATGATTGAAGAAAGGAGCGAAGCAAAACTGTGACAGAGTTTATTCTTCCTTCTTAATTTAATTTCTTATACTTTAGGATGTTTTCTGAATTCGTTATATTGTTTATTTTATTATTTAATATGAATTAGTCTTTTCATTAAAATTCGATGGAACCCGATGATAGTTTAATTTAATACTTATTCTCTCTTTGATTTAAATTGGGTATGAGTTGATTTGTTTATTTTATCTTGTGTTGGTTGTTATAATTGCGTAATTAACAATTATTGGATGGATTTAGATGAAATGTGACGATATATTCTAAATTAAGATCTGGGTATAATAACTTGTGATTAGTAATTCTTTTCAGTAATATTGATTGCTAATTGAATGCTAATTTTGTGGACGAGATAGGAATATACCTGAATACCACAAGCAACGGGTAGAAAATGATTCTTAATGAATTTAGTATTATTGTTTCTCATAGGAATATAGGAAAATTTATAATAATAGGTATGCCTTATAATTATTCGAAAGATGATTATAATAATTATTAGTGATTTTCCGTTGACAATTCTGAATAATTAATTTAATAAAAGAAGGATGTTAGTAATTAAATGATTCATCGGGGGAAATTGAGTTCTTAATATTTTCTCTTATTTATTGAATTCACCTTTCTTTAGTTATTTAATTATTAATTAATTTACTTAAAATTCAATTGTTTAAATATAATGGAATTGACTACAGATTAGTGTTTGGATTAATTAATTATTACTATGCCTCATGGGATGGACAACTCTAGTTACACTTTATTACTTGATTGACCATGTATACTTGCACGTAAATTGCTAGTACAGATTTAGCTCAACAGTTGCCTCCCAAACAGCCCCTTTGTTTATTGTCTATGGCTCGACTCAATGCGGTCTTTCTTCAATCGACATAAATTAGATCCACAAGGTCCACATTGTCCACTTTTTCTTCTCGGAAACCTCACAGAAAGGTTTGAGTCTATGGCCATTCACCTTGAATACTTTAAAAGTTGCTAAACTTTTTATTTCAACTGCACCATGAGGAAAAACTAGTAACAACAAAAGGGCCACTCCAATGAGAACACAATTTACCTGGAAACAAATGAAGTCTTGATTGATAAAGAAAAACTTTTTGACCAATTTGAAATTCCTTTCTCAAAATTTTCTTGTCATTAAAAGCTTTTGTCTTTTCCTTGTCAATCCTCGCACTCTTTTAAGCGTCATTACGAATTTCTTCCAACTCTTGTAATTGCAACTTTCGATGTTCTCCACTTTCACGCATCCTCATATTAAAGCTTTTGATAGCCCAATAAGCTTTGTGCTCCAATTCTACAGGTAGGTGACATGGCTTCCCAAACACTAGTCTATAAGGCGACATACCAATGGGTGTCTTGTATGTAATTTGATAGGCCCATAACGCATCATCCAAACACAAGATCCAATCCTTCCTACTCGAGTTAACCGTCTTTTCAATGATGGCCTTGATTTCTCTATTGGCTACTTTCGCTTGTCCATTAGTTTGCGGATGATATGCAGTTGACACCTTATGAGTCACATAGTACTTTTTCAACAGTGCTCCCATAGTTCGATTGCAAAAGTGAGTCCCTCGATCACTGATTAGAGCTCTTAGAATGCCAGACCTAGAAAAGATGTTAGACTGAATAAAATCTGCAACCACTTTAGAATCATCAATCCTGGTGGCCTTAGCTTCCACCCACTTTAAGACATAATCAACAACAAGTAAAATATAAGTATATGTAAAAGACATAGGAAACAGTCCCATGAAATAAATGCCCCAAACATCAAAAATTTCACAATATAGAATGGGCGTTTGCAACATCTCATTTCATTGGGAAATATTACTTGTCTTTTGACAATTATGACATGACTTGCAAAATAAATATGAATCTTTGTATAAGGATGGCCAAAAGAAACCACTTTTTATCACTTTTCTTGTTGTCCGCTTCGATCCAAAGTGAGCTCCACAAGAATGAGAATGACAAAAAGTGAGAATAGAAGTAATTTCACTCTCAGGAACACACCTTCTTATCACTTGATCAACACAATATTTTCAAAAATATGGATCACCCCATACATAGTATTTGGCCTCACTTTTAATCCTATCCTTTACAGCTTTAGACAAACCAGAAGGCAATTCGTTAGTAACCAAATAATTCACAATATTCGCATACCAAG
Source organism: Aralia elata (assembly GCA_034770075.1). Lineage (NCBI taxonomy): Eukaryota > Viridiplantae > Streptophyta > Magnoliopsida > Apiales > Araliaceae > Aralia > Aralia elata. The sequence goes on along the minus strand of CM068386.1, from coordinate 60,030,569 downwards.
GCATGGATGTATTTGCAGAAAACAGTTGTTCATCGGAAACTCTTCCTTCAGTTGGAGTTCATCATTTACATTGACTAAACTACTCAAACGATCTGCAACTCTATTATATGTTCCTCTTTAATCCTTGATCTCCAAGTCAAATTCCTTCAAGAGAAGTACCCATCTTATCAATCTTGGTTTTGCCTCTTTCTTCGTTATCAAATAACGAAGAGCTGCATGATCAGAATAAATAATAACTTTAGTACCAAGCAAATAAGATCGAATTTTTTTTAAAGCAAATACAACAGCTAAAAGTTCTTTTTCAGTAGTAAAATAGTTTCTCTTGACATCATTCAAGGTCTTTGACGCATAGTAAATGGCATGGGATGCTTTTCTAATTCTTTAACCTAAAACAGCTCCTACTGCGTAATCCCTTGCATCGCACATTATTTCAAAAGGCAGGGTCCAATTAGGCGGTTGAATCACTGGTGTGGATGTCAACAATCCCTTCAATTTATCATACGTTATTTGGCACTTCTCATCGAAATCAAAAACTGTATCTTTTTGTAGTTGTTTGCACAGGGGTGCTGCAATTTTGGTAAAGTCTTGATGAATCTTCAATAAAAACCTGCATGTCCAAGGAAAGAACGAATTTCCCGTATGCTAGTAGGATAAGGGAGAGATTGAATAACATCAATTTTTGCTTTATCTACTTCAATATCTTTAGAGGAAATAACATGACCCAAAAATATACCTTGTTTAACCATAAAATGACACTTTTCAGAATTTAAAACAAGGTTAGTTTTTGTGCATCTTTGAATAATAAATGTAAGGTTATGCAAACAATTATCAAAGGAGTCTTCATAAACTGAAAAATCGTTCATAAAAACTTCCTTGATATGCTCAATGTAATATGAAAATATGTTAACCATACACCTTTGGAAAGTAGCTGGGGTATTGCACAACCCGAAGGCCATGCGGCGATGCACAAAAGTACCAAATGGGCATGTAAATGTGGTTTTCTCTTGATCCTCTTGAGCAATTGCAATCTAGAAATAACCTGAATAACCATCAAGAAAACAATAGTAAGAATAACCAACTAATCATTCAAGCATTTGATCAAAAAAAGGTAAAGGGAAATGGTCCTTGCGGGTCACAGCATTCAATTTTCTACAATCTACACAAACCCTCCACCCATTTTGAACACGTGTAGAAATTAACTCATCATTCTGGTTTTTCACAACAGTTATTCCAGTCTTTTTAGGAACCACTTGAACTGGGCTAACCCAACTACTATCCGAAATGGGGTAAATCATACCAACTTTAAGAAGTTTAAGAATTTCTTATTTCATTACATCCATCATAGGTGGGTTTAATCTTCTTTCTGGTTGGCGTGCAGGTTTCGCCTCCTCTTCAAGTAAGATTCGGTGCATGCATGTGGAAGGGATAACGCCTTGAATGTCAACAATCATCCAACCAATAGCCTTTTTATGCTCCTTCAAAATCTGCACAAGTTTTTCTTCTTGTGATACGCAAAGTGAATTGGAGATGATCACCGGTAACGTTTTTCTTTCTCCAAGGAACATATATTTGAGATGACTGGGAAGAGGCTTCAAATCTGGAGTAGGTACCTGCAACACAGAGGGGAGAGACTTTTTGTTAGAGATCGACAATTCCATATAAAAGATATTACTTGACTTCGGAGTATCATTCAGAGCTGCCACAGTCTCTTGCAAATCTGTATTCAAGGTTAATTCTGCACTCTCCTCGTCAATGTTCTTACTAAGCACAATCTCCAAGTCATCTTTCCCATCAAGTTCAAAAACTTCCTGTGCTAAACATTTAATCACATCAATAGAATAAATGCAATTATCACCATTGGGATACCGCATGGCATCATAAATATTAAACTTGACAACTTCGCCATCAAATTCCATTGAAAGTGTACCACTATGAACATCAATTTTAGTCTTGGATGTCTTCAAAAATGGTCTTCCTAACAAAATAGGTGCATTTTGATCACCGTTCTCCATATCAAGCACATAAAAATCCGTAGGAAAAATCAAATCATTGACTTGCACAAGAACATCCTCAACTACGCCTCTAAGATAAGCATTAGATCTATCAGCCAATTAAATTATTGTACCAGTTTTACTTAAAGGTTCAAGTGACAAAAAAACATATATAGAATATGGCAGGACATTAATAGATGCTCCTAAATCTAACATAATTTTTTCAAATCTAATGTTACCTATCGTGCAAGGGATTGTGAACATGCCCGGATCTTGACACTTAGTAGGGGGTTTTCTTTGAATAACAGCTGAGACATTCTTCCCTACTTTTACCTTTTCATATCTTTTAAGTTTCTATTTTCTCTTGTGTGTACACAGTTCTTTCAAAAATTTAGCATAACGAGGTACTTGTTTGATAGCATCTAAAAATGGAACGTTTACCTCGCATCTATGGAAAGTCTCATACAAATCTGAATACTTATCAATTTTCCCGTTTCAGTTAAAGTATAAGGAAAAGAGGGTACATGTTTATATTCAAAGAGAGGAGGAAATTTATGATTAGGTACACCTTCATCACTCCCAACTCCACTGCTTCTTTACCGTTATTTTCTTCTTCTTTACCATCATCTACATTACCTTTCTCATGTGGTGTAGGTACTTGCTTTTCTGAATTCTTTACCTCTTTACCACTTCTCAATGTGATGGCACTTGCATTCTCTTTTGGATTCAGTACTGTTTAAGAGAGTAACTTTCCCGAACCTTGCACCTCTAATCGACTAATTGCGGTTGCCATTTGTCCCATTTGAGTGTCCAAGTTTTGAATACTTGCCCTCGTTTCCTGTTAAAATTGCAAAGTGTTAGTTGCAAGAGATTTAACAATATCTTCTAAAAACATAGTAGAATTAGAAGATTGGCCCTGTTGTTGCTTATTGGGATATGGCTGCTTGTACTGCTGTTGATTTAGGAAAGTGTGATTTGCGGGCTGATTTGCTTGAGGATTCTCGTAGCTAAAATTAGGATGATCGCTCCATCCAGGATTATACGTGTTTGAATAAGGATCATATTTCCTTTGTGGTTGTTTAGAAAATCCACCTGCCGCACTTACTTGCTCAACAGAATCCTCTTGAAGAGTTGGGCACATATCAGTCTGATGTCTTATTACCGCACAAATTTCGCAAGCTTTTGTTGGTTGTGTATTACCTGTAGCCATTTGATGAACAAGAGATGTTAGACTCACAATTTGTTGTTCAATTGATGAAAATTTTGTCTCATTAACATTTTAAGGTAAAAATTCAAGTCTAGTGCCAAATTGTTGAGAATTAGCCACCGTATTTGCAATCAAAGTGCTCGCAGCATTAAGAGTTTTATCCTCTAAAGCTCCTCCACTAGCAGCGTCGATCATGCTTCTATCGGTAGGTAAAAGTCCTTCATAGAAATATTGGATAAGAAGTTGATCACTGATTTGATGATGGGGGCAACTTGCACAAAGTCTCTTAAAACATTCCCTATACTCATGTAGGGTTTCTCCGTTGTTCTACCTCACACCACAAATTTCTTTCCTAATATTGGCAGCCCTTGAACCGGGAAAATATTTTTTCAGAAACAATATTTTCAATCCTTCCCATGTGGTGATACTTCTGGCGATTATGTAGTATAGCCAATCCTTAGCTAAATCTTTCAGAGAAAATGGAAAGGCTCTCAATTTGATTTGCTCCTCGGTTACTCCAGTAGGTTTCATACTTGTGCACACCACATGAAATTCATTCAAGTGTTTGTGGGGATCTTCACCTGAAAGACCATGAAAGGTAGGTAAAATATGTATTAGTCTAGATTTTAATTCAAAAGGAGTATTAGCATCTAAATTAGGAAAAGTTATGCATAAAGGTTGTTGAGCTAAATCCGGAGCTGCAAGCTCTTTCAAAGTCTGATTTCCTGCCATAACTTCCTTCTCTTCAAAATTTCTTCGAGCTGTCTTCCTTAATTTACGTATGGTTTTCTCGATCTTTGAATCACACTCCAAATCACTTTGATTAGTAGAACAAGTTTTGGTCATAAACAATCAAGAAAAATCAACTAATATATGAAAAACAACTAATGAAAATTTAAAAGTTTACTAAAACAAAATAAGGACTTCTAAAGCACAAAAATAAACAATGATCATTCCCCGGCTACGGTGCCAAAATTTGGTGTGTTGTCGCAGGCAACCAAAAATAAAACCATACTGCGAAAGATAATTATGTAGTAGCACAAGTAAAAGTCGATCCCACAGAGAATGATTTATTTTGTTTTTATACTTTGTAACCAAAATTGGGGGTTTTGATTGTGATTATTAAAGTAAACTAAAAATAATGCAATTAAAGTAAATCAGAGAAAACAATCCTTGGATTAGATCAACTTCCACCTTAAAAACTTACACTGATCATTGACTCAAGCATAATCAATTAATATTTTGAATATTCACCGTTAGAATCAATTCACCATTCAAAATCATTCCATGTCTTTCCTTAATTTTAGTTAGATAGAAACAAGAGATCTAAATAACCCTAACTACTAAACAACTTTAGACATGCGCTAAAAATTTAATCTAGTAGATGCTCTAAGAATTAGAAAAACCAATGAAGCTAAACAATACAAGCACAAGCGGTTGCATTTAATTTAGTTGAGTATTCTCCCTAAGATATAATAATTTCGTGATCTGAAGTCAATTATTAACCTTAGTTGCTTCGCAAATTAGAGTGACCAAACAATTACGAATTTGATATCTAATTTAGTAGTAGATTTCAACACTTAACAAACTAGCGTGCACTCTAGTAATTAAACATATCAATCATAAAATTTAAGCACAGAAGAATAATCAATACTCAAAATAAAAATTGAACAATTAAAATCAATTAGATCTCACAGTGTAATAATTTGAGGCTTCCGTCTCCTTAATCCAAGAATAGAAGTTTTGTTACTTATATTCATTAAATCACCAAAGAATAATAGAGAGAATTGTAGATAAGTATTTTTATTAATTGAATTAAGTGTCTCAAGTACATCAGCTTTGTCCCATATTTATACTACTCAAAAGTAATCCTAATCCTAATAACAAAAAAAACAATTACATAACAATCCAACTTAAAATTGGAATGGAAATCCTCAATAAATAAAATCCTAATTACATTAATATAAAAACTAATTTTAGAAATCAAATTATATAGACTTCTAGAATCAAACTTCCTCCGTTAGGAATTAGTGAATCCGTGAGCTGCTATGAATTTGACCAACTTGGCGAATCCAAATAGGAATTCAATTGTCGTGTACACGTCTGTCGTGTAATTGTTAATCTGTGGGCCACCTTAATATCAATTCCATGATTGCCTAGAATTAGTTAAGTAGCATGCTATATACTAAATCTAAAAATCCGTGTGGGCTGAATATGTTATTAAAATATTCCATGTTATCCGTATGAATGCTTACTGAATATGCTCTGTTAACATAGTAAGAATATGCCATGTACTTACTAACTTGGATTTAAGAAAAAAAACCCACATGAATGTAATTAGATTTTATAGTAATGGTGAGGCCCACTTTGATTATAATATATCCCACATGCTTGTAATATTAAGCTGCTGATCCTCTAGTCCAATAATGCTTGATTTGTCTCCAAATTATTTTCAAAGTCACGGAACCCTTCAATTATACCTAAAATAAAAATATAATAATAATTAGTGTATATAGGCACAAAATAAATACAAAAGATTAAGTATTAAGGAATAAAAATATAACATATTTTATTCTCATCGGCTACTTCTAGGGTTTTCTTTTTATTTTTCTTCTTCTCTACTTGTTGCACCTTCTTCTCCGTCATCTTTATTAGCTTCTTCTTATTCTTTGGCACAGGTTTAGATACTGTCACAGCCAGTTCTTCAGTATCTTCTTTGTTGCTCCGGCATGTCAACCGTCTCATCCCCTTCCATTAGCTCTGGCTCTGAGGTCATCCCAGCCATCTCAGTATTAGCTGATGCTTCAAGTAGCTCCACGATCGGAGAGTTGAGAGGCTCTACGATCGGCTTGGCAGACTCAGAATCTTCAATTTGCACAAGTCTGTCGGACTTGGCCATCTTGGTTGATCGTCACTTCTTGATTTGCTTTTTGTCCCATTCAGCAAGGGATAGATGTTGGTCGATTTTGCAATCGATAAATACACGCAAGTATACGCGGTCAACAAGTAATAAAGTGATAAGAGAGTTGTCGAACCCATAGGAAATTGTTATAGTGTATCCCAAGTACCAACTATATATCGTCTCGATTTTATTTAAACAATTGATGATTTGAATTTGTTGTTGTTTTGTAATAATAAGGGATATGGAAAGCGTTAGAATAATGAAATCAAATATTAAAAATTCTAAGATTGCAATTTCCCCCAACACTTCATTTGAATATTCTAACTCTCTCATTTGAACTAATTAACAACATAGAAATGCCAACCGAGAAATCAAAGCTACTTATAAGCCTCTGTCGATGGTCAAATTCGAATCTTCCTAATACGACATGTAGGTATATGTCTATCCTACACACTATCAAGAGACTAATTTCAAGAACAATAATAAGACATGTGTCACTAAATCTCATTTATCGTCCTTTCAATTACCAACTTTCACATAGGAAGTCATTAAGAGTAGATTCTCCATTGGTTGCACACGGTATCTAGGTATATATCTATCCTAAATACTATTAAGTTACCTATTATTGAGGATAATCAACAAGACACACGTCACTAAATCTCAATTAATTACCCACAACAATCTTTAACTCTCGCATGATATCATAACAAGATCCAAACACTATAATCTGTTCGTCAAGTTCATATAGGTTCCCATGGTAATTACGAGCCAAGCAATTAATATATGAAGCATAAATTATGACATACAATTCATAAATGAGTAATTAATAACAAAAAGAGAGAAATCAATTCAAACTATGTGTTGGGTTCCATTGAAATCTTAGAATAAGCTCTAGTTCATGGTAGCTAGTCAAAACATCAAACACATGGTGTACATCATGAAATAGAAATACAAATTCAAAGGAAAGCAAGAGATGATAAAACCCATTTAGAAGATATTCATATGTTGCTTGCTTGGTTGATGTCAATTTCTAGCTTTTCCTCTTCCTTTGGCATTCTTTTCTCCTTTTGCTCCTTGGCTTGTTGCTGAAAATCTCTTTGAATTGCAGCCCGCAAGCTCTTCTTGGTGATGTATGTGCAGCCTCCCTATGTCAAGATGTCCATTTGACACTCCTTTCCTTCTTGGTTCTTTTGATTTTGCTGAATTTTCCTTGTGTTGCAGCAGTTTTGGCTCTCTAATTGATGTGTTTGTGTGGCCTTCCAATTCCTAGATATGAAATAAGAAGCCCCAAAGAAATATTATATAGTGCCTCTATGAAAAACCCTAGCCAAACATCAGATTTTGGGTCAAAAAGTGAGCTGGAATCGCACCAGGAGCTCAAAAGATCGCACTCAGCACGCCCGGGCGCGCCCGGGCGCTGCCCGTCGTGCCTGTGCCCAGCCCCTGGCCATGCCGCACGCCCACAACTTGCCCACGTGCCCGTGCGCGCGCGCTGGCTTCCTGGTGCCAGTCGCCGCGCGCCTGCACCCATTCCGCGCGCCCGCGCCCAAGGCCTGTAGCCCGACTTAGCTTTGACCTCTGTTAGTAAAATGGCCATAACATCTTCGTCTGAACTCGGATTTAGGCGATTAAGTAGGCTATGGAAAACTAAGAAGGAGCTCTACAACTTTCATAACCGGAGCTTGACGAGATAATGTCCGGAGAAAGGCTCAAATTGAGGCCGAAATAATTGCTGTGTAAAATTCATGCCAAATCCGATGGTAAGCCATAACTCTCTCATACGAACTTCAAATTGGATGATTCAAGATATTCTGGAAAGCTACGATAAATATCTACAACTTTCGTTCTTTGAGTTTTGAGAGATTCGGATTGGATCATGGGTGGAATTGGGAAACAAGCAGCTACAGTACCGAAAAGCAAGTTATGAGTATTGATTCCAAGGAGCTTTTATTTCAATTCATACAAAACAACATAAAAACACATAAAAGCATACAAAAACATATAAAACCAATACAAAACTACATTACATAACAATAAGATAAAAACACATAAAACCAACCGAAATGACTTAGGATTTACAAATTATCAAGCTCAAAAGCACCTAATTTGTGTATATAAAACACACTCATCAAATACCCCCAAACTTAAATCTTTGATTGTCCTCAAGCAAAACAGACCTAAACTACATACTTCAAACACTTGTAATACAACCTAACTTGAGCAATGAATTAATAAGCCGACAATGGTCTCAAAGGCATCAACACATGGAACTCAAGAGAACAAACAAAACATTGCAAGTCTAAAATTTCAATTAGCTAGTCATACTTTGCTTAAGGCCCCTTCCGTGTGTGTGTATGAGTACCCAATAGTACTAAACCAATCAAGCTCGGATGAACTATGCAACCACATTACCTTATGAAATAATCAAAATAAACCCCAAAACAACATGCTTAATGCATCACCCAATACAAAGGTATATAAATCACAATTCCAAAAATTTTGAGAACTAAGGGCTCTAGGTGAGTGCATTTTATGCTCCATCTCAACCTTAAGCACGCTCATATGGGCGAGTGCGTTTTACGCTCAACCTCAACCCCATGCAAGATTTGCAATATACAATTTCCTTTCTTTAATCCTAATTATAAGAGAGTGCGTTTTACGCTCTATCTCTCCTACGCATGTGTCCATGAGTGAGTGCGTTTTACGCTCCATCTCAACTCACCACATGACCATCAATTCAAGCATAACAAATTTAGACACCTTGCTTCGAGTGATGTTTAAACGAGTTCTAGAGTTTATAGATATTTTCCACAAGCATTCGGTTATAAAAGCCTTCACTAAGCATACAACTAGCTTAATACTCATGGGTAAGTGCATAAAAGTGAAAGGACGCATAAGCAAAATAATAACCAATAAACGATAAGCACAAAGACTAAGCAACAATTGTCTACGTCTCATGAGTTAGATTTTCTTCAAACAAGCTATTATCATAGACCTTGGATTATGGTTCAAATCAAATTAAAACAATGCTCAAGGGACACATCTTAAAAATAAATGATTTTTTTTTTGAACAAAAACACATAACTTAAATCACATAAAAACTAAATTAAAAACGCACAATTACGAAGTACTACCCCCAAACTTAAACTTGACATTATCCTCAATGTCTGATATAGGAAAAATTAAAATAGAATACTTCCCTGAAACCGTGTCAAGCGCCATTGATATCATCTTTCAATACCTCTAAGTTGGGAGCGTACCTGAAAGCAAATGACTAAAGGAATTAAAATGCAATTAAACAACTAAAATGCAATCAAACAAAAATAAAAATAAAACAGTAAACTTGGGTTGCCTCCCAAGAAGCGCTTGGTTTAAAGTCGTTAGCCCGACTCCTTCATTTCCTTTCAATCCAGCTTAATCGCAAAATTGACCATTGCATGCTGCCTCGCTGTTCTTTCTTTGATTTGCATGGCATGCATGTCTGGTTGGTGACCCTTAAACTTCGTTTCAACCGATGGCAAGAAGAAGCTTTCCTCATCCGCATCATCAATTATTGCACTTGTGTCAAGATCGATATGAAGATCTTCTTCATGAACCAATGGGTACTCGATGGGTTTGAAAACCTTGAATGTGACTTCTTGATCTTCAATTTCCTTTTCATGATCCCTATTCATGCTCCTCGTCTCATCAACCTCAGAATCATCATCCACAATAGGATGTACACTCTCAAAATTTTCACTAATAGCTTCGTGCGACTCCGCGCCATTTCCTTGATCATCCACCAAGCACTCCTGTTCACCTTCCTCTATGGGGTTGATCTCTGTATCGTTAGGTAAGGTGCTTTGCGGGTGAATAATGTAAGAATTGGCAACATAGTTCATGATGCTCTACACTGAAGCTTGTATATTTGCCATCCTAACCTCATTTTGAGAGATATGAGATATGTACAGTGTCTTGAGCTCCTCCCTCATTCTTTCCTCTTTGTCACATATGCGAATTCACCATACATTGCTCTTCACCTTCCTCTATAGGGTTAATCTGTGTAATACAAGGGAAGGTGCTTTGCGGGAGAATAAGCACAGCCTTGACAAGTTGTGCCATTTGGTTCTCGAGGTTTCGTAACAACTCTTGTTGCTCAATGAACATGGGAGGAATCTCCTCCACATTAGATGTATCCTCATGGTGTGGTGGAGGTTGGAATGAAAATTCTGAATGATATGAGAGACTTGGATCATAGCATTGATCTTGATTGTTGTCCCATGAAAAGCTTGGATGATCTTGCCAACCCGGTTGATAGTAGTTTGGGTAGTAGTCAGCTTGATTCTGATTGTAGGCATTTTGAGTGGACTGGCCTTTAAGAGTGTCAACAGCCCTTGAAAGCGTTGCAACTTGTTCTTGCAATTGCTCAAGAAGTTTTGACGAACTTGGTTGCGTCGTCCCCTCATAATCCCATTGATAATTATGCTCATCCATTAACTGAAAACAAAATCAAAATAAAACAAAATAATAATAAGAAAATTATTTACAAGTCTAAATTAAGACCAAATCGATTGTCATTAATATTGGAAAAACACTAGACGAGCAATTCCCCGGCAACGGCGCCAAAAACTTGTTGGTCGATAAGAGAGTTGTCGAACCCATAGGGAATTGTTCTAGTGTATCCTAAGTACCAACTATATATCGTCTCGATTTTATTTAGACAATTGATGATTTGAATTTGTTGTTGTTTTGTAATAATAAGGGATATGGAAAGCGTTAAAATAATGAAATCAAATATTAACAAGTCTAAGATTGTAATTTCCCCCAACACTTCATTTGAATATCCTAACTCTATCATTTGAACTAATTAACAACATAGAAATGCCAACCGAGAAATCAAAGCTACTTATAAGCCTCTGTCGATGGTCAAATTTGAATCTTCCTAATGCGGCATGTAGGTATATGTCTATCCTACACACTATCAAGAGACTAATTTCAAGAACAATAACAAGATACGTGTCACTAAATCTCATTTACCGTCCTTTCAATTACCAACTTTCACATAGGAAGTCATTAAGAGTAGATTCTCTATTGATTGCACACAGTATCTAGGTATATATCTATCCTAAATACTATCAAGTTACCTATTATTGAGGATAATCAACAAGACACACGTCACTAAATCTCAATTAATTACCCACAACAATCTTTAACTCTCGCATGATATCATAACAAGGTCCAAACACTATAATCCGTTCGTAAAGTTCATATAGGTTCCCACGGTAATTACGAGCCAAACAATTAATATATGAAGCATAAATTATGACATACAATTCACAAATGAGTAATTAATAACAAAAAGAGAGAAATCAATTCAAACTATGTGTTGGGTTCCATTGAAATCTTAGAATAAGCTCTAGTTCATGGTAGCTAGGCAAAACATCAAACACATAGTGTACATCATGAAATAGAAATACAAATTCAAAGGAAAGCAAGAGATGATAAAACCCATTTAGAAGATATTCATATGTTGCTTGCTTGGTTGATGTCAATTTCTAGCTTTTCCTCTTCCTTTGGCATTCTTTTCTCCTTTTGCTCCCTGGCTTGTTGTTGAAAATCTCTTTGAATTGCAGCCCTCAAGCTCTTCTTGGTGATGTATGTGCAGTCTCCCTATGTCAAGATGTCCATTTGACACTCCTTTCCTTCTTGGTTCTTTTGATTTTGCTGAATTTTCCTTGTGTTGCAGCACTTTTGGCTCTCTAATTGATGTGTTTGTGTGGCCTCCCAATTCCTAGATATGAAATATGAAGCCCGAAATACATATTATATGGTGCCTCCATGAAAAACCCTAGCCAAACATCAGATTTTGGGTCAAAAAGTGAGCTGGAATCGCACCAGGAGCTCAAAAGATCGCACTCAGCACGCCCGGGCGTGCCCGCACGCTGCCCGCCGTGGCTGCGCCCAGCCCCTGGCCATGCCGCACGCCCATAGCTCGCCCACGACGCGCGCACGGGCGCTGGCTGCCTGGTGCCAGTCGCCGCGCGCCTGCACCCATTCCGCGCACCCGCGCCCAAGGCCTGTAGCCCGACTTAGCTTTGACCTCTGTTAGTAAAATGGCCATAACGTCTTCGTCCGAACTCGGATTAAGGTGATTAAGTAGGCTATGGAAAGCTAAGAAGGAGCTCTACAACTTTCATAACTGGAGCTTGACGAGATAATGTCCGGAGAAAGGCTCAAATTGAGCCCGAAGCAACTGCTGTGTAAAATTCATGCCAAATCCGATGGTAAAATGGCCATAACTCTCTCATACGAACTTCAAATTGGATGCTTTAAGATATTCTAGAAAGCTACAATAAATATCTACAACTTTCGTTCTTTGAGTTTTGAGAGATTCGGATTGAATCATGGGTGAAATTGGGAAACAAGCAGCTATAGTACCGAAAAGCAAGTTATGAGTATTGATTCCAAGGAGCTTTTATTTCAATTCATACAAAACAACATAAAAACACATAAAAGCATAAAAAACATATAAAACCAATACAAAACTACATTACATAACAATAAGATAAAAACACAGAAAACCAACCGAAATGACTTAGGATTTACAAATTATCAAGCTCAAAAGCACCTAATTTGTGTATATAAAACACACTCATCAATAGACCTTCCTTAGCAGTAGTTTTAGTGTCTCTACGATCAAGTTCTTTAACTCTCTCTCTAGCTTTTTCTCGGATAGACTTGGGAGGTGGCTTAATAGTAGTTTTCCTTAGGTGTTTGGCTTTCCATCTCTTCTTCTTTACCAACTGAGAGAGAGGGACACTGAATCCTTCTCCTTTTCCCTTGTCTTAGGAACTTGTTGCTTGTCTTGAGAGTCCCTAGGAATCTCCTCTGAATCATCTGAATCAACAGACTGATTATCACTAACTTTTATTTTCCCCCTCAAATCTCCAGCTTTATTCTTCTTCTACTTCTTTTGAGGGGCCTTTTTTGTTGTTGAAATCAGTAATTCAGGAACTTGTGGGGTTGTAGAGCCCTAAGAGGCTTATTCCTCTATCTCCGTGACCTTTCTTTTCAATTTGGTCATTGCGGGCTTTTGCACTTCACTGAGGGTCTTCTCACTACCCTCTGACTGCTTCGATCTTAGGATCTCCACTGGATTCCTCCTCCAATTGGCGAACAGCTTCTTCGTCATCTTTTTGTTAGCGTTGAGAATATCTCCCTCCCAGTCCTCAAGGTAATTTTTCATCCTCTTCTTCAGGAAGATGCTGATAAGTCTCCCATAGTACATCTTGGGAAGGGGTTTTCCTTCTTTCTTCCTATTCTCAGCGTCATTGAACCACTATGTGATCCAATCCATCAGCACAACTCCAAAGTTCACTCGTTTCCCCATCGCGATGACTGTCATGATTTTCAACTAGAGCTCGCTGACGGAGTCGTGGGCTAAGTCCTTGCAGAGTATGCATTTTCTGACGATGTCGGCAAGGAACTCGAAGATTTAGGAGAACTCCTTGTTTTTCATCCCCTTGAGTTGTGGGTTCTTCTTGTAACCCATCAACTCCAGCCCAGACTTGATGTTTACCTAGTCAAAGGATGTTACTCCTTCATTGATGAACCCAAGAAGGTGGTTCATCTCTATCACCTCATAAGTGAGTGTTGTCCGATTTATATAATGACAAATTCGTGCAAGTATACACGGTTAATCAAGTAATAAAGTGATAAATACGAATGTCGAACCCACACGGAATCTCAATTTAATAATTTTCAACTACTAGTACTATATCAATTCAATTTTATTTAAACAATCGCAATTTGTGAATAATGATTAAAATAATTAAACTGAAATTAAAAATAGCACAAAGGTTGAAATTCAGATATTTAAAGACTTAAGACTACAATATCCCTTATCATGTAATATGAATTAATTTATCCAAATCATCCAATTATTAAATCCATTAGAGTTGTTAATAGGAATTCAAAATTATTTATAAGCCCTTTCCCAAGTGATCAAATAAAAATATTCAATTCAATTAATCTTGTTATATTCCTATGCAAAACAAAAGAATCAAACTCATTAAGTATCAATTCCCAAAAGTTACATGCAGCGAAAAGAGATATCCCTATTCAATTCACAACCCAGTTATTCATCTCATGCAAATAACTAAGAATGCAAGCTACCATATTCAAATTTAACCCTAGATTTTATCTCCCGAATTCACTCAATAAACGCAAAATACGATAGACAACTTAATATGAAATAATAATTGGAATCAAATAGATACTTAATTCATAAACATAAAAGGTTCAATTGTAGTCTTAATTAAAAATTTAGTTCATGCTGAAAATTAAAACCAAAAATCCCAAATAAGTCATCACAATTAAATTACAAATCTGAGATAAGAAAAATAGAAAAAACTCAGTAAGTGTCTTCAATTTTCGAATCTCTAATCTGAATTTCTCGCGATGCTTCTCTACAATCTCCAATTTTAAAGTTCAGTTATCTCATTCAATCTCTATCTCTATGCCTCCTTCCTTTTTATATAGAAACCCTCCTCCAAAGTTAGCCTTGAAAAGAATCCTATTTAGAGTATAAATAAGCTCTTTAATCTTAGTGTTGCCAGTACTAGCCTAGAGCGCCCCGACGCTGCTCTGTTGCTAGAAATTACGATTATGCCATTAATGAAGCCAAAATTCCTGTTTGCCCCTGCTTTGCCATAACTTGCAAAATAACAATTAAACAAGTAAAAATATCCTATAATACTCAAAAATAAACAATATATTAAGCCTAAAAGTACCTAATTCATGGGTATATTACCCACTCATCAGTGAGCTTGACATCCTTCACTCTGGTTGTAATGACCCCTTTAGCACAGAAGTCATTCACATAAAACTCTTCCACTTGCTTGGTGAAGATCCTAGAGATTGTGCTTAAAGCTTCATAAAAACCAGCCTTCTGAACCAGAGATAGCACGACTCTGAACTGTGCATCAACTCCTTCAAACTCTCTAAAGAACAGTTAATTTCCAGAGATCACTTGGTAGTTCGACATCTTCTTTGATATTGATTTGGACTGTAAAGAAATAAAAAGTGTTTGAGTTTACAGATTCTTTGAAAAGCTAGGGCTTGAGAGTTAGAGAGAAAATTTAAAAGTTTAAGATCTTAGATTGAATGAATAGTAAAGGCCAGATGAAAATTTTAAAGTATATTTAAGTCACTTCCCTCTAATTCGGCTGAGTGTGATACGTTTCGATGTAAGGTCCAGGAATTTTTAAACATTGTACCAAATTTATTTGAATAAATAAATTCATTATATCTAATTTTACGGATTTAATTGGATCCATGTGGTATCATTATTTATATAAATACGTGGTCCAATAATTTTCAGTGCATTAAAGGGACCTACTGATGGGTTAAATAAATTAGTGAATTAGCCCTAAGAATTTAATTGCAAGAAAAATGTGGAAGGATTAATAAATAATTTCAGTTATTTTTATGGGATTTAAATAATTAGCGTAAAGAATTATGATTGAAATAAATATTTCAAGCGATTAATCAATAAAGTGATCATTTAAATTAAATACTAAACGTATGGAGTAATAACCCTAATTAATAAATTAGCCCAATCTTTTAATTTTGGATGGCCCAAATCCCTTTCCATTCACTGCTGGGCCGAACCCATCTTAGCTGAGCCCAAAATCCTTTTATTGGACCATCTCCCCTAATTAATTCGGTCAGCCCAACTAATGGGTAAGCCCAAATTGAAATCCAGCGGATTGGACTAATTATACCGGGTCGATCCGATTAAAATAAGGGAAACCGGGTAATTAAAATGAGTGCAACCGAGCACTAGAATTGGGACAAACGTAGGATTAATTTGGGAAAAACTGGACCAAAAGAAAATCAAGCCTCCAAACCCTCTGTCAAACGAAACCAGAGAAGGAAAAAGGGGAAATTGGGAGCTCTCAATCCATCAGTGTTCAGTCGGACGGGATAGCAAGAAGGAAGCCGGCCGTTGGACCAAAGGAGAAAATCACCGACCGAACGACCATCAAGCGGACCAAAGGGTTGAAGACGACCGGCGATTTACTGGGGGAAACGCGCGGCTCGAGGCTGCCGACGTTTGTGCGGTCGGTTGGGATAGGACTGACGGAGACAAGCGATCGACAGCCTACCCCTCTAACCCTTGGGTATTGCCTGGTCGAACAAGGTAATATCCAGCAAATGGGATAATTTTTGCCCTATAAATTGGAACCCCCACACCCTAAACCAAGCTGCCGATTTTTTCCTGTTCTGTGAGTTCAAATAAAAAAAAAATATAGAGATTTAAGGTTCGAAATTAGGGTGAATGTCCGGCTGGGTTGAGTATTTTGGACGAAGGAGAAGGATTTCTAGGCGAACAGCACCAAGGTATAAAGCAGCTGTATTGGATTTTTTTTTTATAAGTTCCTTTTCCTGTACAAATTTTTCTCTGTATCTAGATTTGGTATTGCCAAATGTGTTGTGTGGTTACACTGTGTTGGGCCAATTGATTCAGGAACTGGTACTTAATTGTGTGAACACATTGGGTAATTTATTCTGGGTTTCGTATGGAAATATTCCTCTGAATTGGGAAATCTGTATTGTAATGGGATATTCATTTCCACAATACTGGATTGTGATAGTTTATTGTTAGTTTTAAAATTTTCCCCTGTGGTCGAATGGGTTATACAAAGTACTGAACAATTACTGTGGTAAACTGATGTGGCTCTAGCAGTAGATAAATTTTGCATATGCTATACATTGTTTTGGGATTTAAAATTTGAAGTTTGCTTGGGTTTCCTTTTGTTTCTTCTTTCGAATTGGTTTATCTGTGGCTGGAATGTGTTGCAGTATAATTTTTCCTCTGATGTTGATGTCGAAACTCTGTTGCTGTGATTTGGGGATTTTGGGGTATTGTACATGTTTTTGCAAGCCTAGAAACAGGGGAGGTTATATTATGGAGCTGTAATATTCAAAAAAAAAAAAAAAAAAAAAAAAAAAAAAATTTTTTTACTTAGGTGTGACTGGGAATCGAACCCAGGTGCTGAATATTGAATGTTTGGGCAACTGTTAAGGGACAAAGCTAGTATAATAATTACTATTTATCAATAAATAATAATAAATATTTAATTATTATTTAATAATAATAATAATTAAATATGAATAAAGTTAATAAAATAATTATTTATTATTTATTAATAAATAATAAATAAAGATAATAAATATTTAATTATTATTTAATAATAATAATAATTAAATATGAATAAAGTTAATAAAATAATTATTTATTATTTATTAATAAATAATAAATAAAGATAATAAATATTTAATTATTATTTAATAATAATAATAATTAAATATGAATAAAGTTAATAAAATAATTATTTATTATTTATTAATAAATAATAAATAAAGATAATAAATATTTAATTATTATTTAATAATAATAATAATTAAATATAAATAAAGTTAATAAAATAATTATTTATTATTTAATAAATAAAGATAATAAATATTTAATTATTATTTAATAATAATAATAATTAAATATGAATAAAGTTAACAAAATAATTATTTATTATTTATTAATAAATAATAAATAAAGATAATAAATATTTAATTATTATTTAATAATAATAATTAAATATGAATAAAGTTAAAAATTAATTGGTCAAATAAGATGATCCGCCTGTTCGTAAATAAATAGTAATTAAATAGTAAATAAAGGTACTAAGTATTTAATTATTATAATAATAATTAAGTATGAATAAAGTTATGGAATAATAAGGATGAGAATTACTTGATCGTTGCTGAAATAATGATTGAGTATAAGGGGGATTAATAAGCTGATTTTTATTTTGGTCCTTACTAAATAATGAGGATAAACACTTAAAGATTATTTTATTAAAAGTAAATAGTAATTAAGTGTAATTAAATAAGTAACCAACTCTTAGTTAGTTGTCATTAAACCATGATGAATCTATTATTCTAATAATAAATAAAGATTATTGACCCATATTTAGGGACAATAAGGGTAATAATCTGAACCTTCGAGAATAGTAATCATGATTAGCTAACAATTATTTTTAATAGCTAAAGATCATCAATAAATTTCTGTTTAGCTAATGTTAATTAGTAATTAAATATAGATGGTGAATTTTACCTGTTGAGTAAAAGGCATAATAAGAGGTGCCAATATACAACTGTTAATTGATAAATCGACTTTACCCGATGATAGGTCACTCGAGATCAATTAATTAAAGCTAAGATTTAAATTGTAGCTGAGCAAACAGGCAAGTTCCTAACCCTAAACTTCTTACATTATTGCAAGTTCTTCTTTACTCAACTTTTACATTGAGCAAATTTCTAAGCCTTATGCACTATTTCTAATTCGTGCAAAAAGGTATATATATACTGTTGCAAGTTATTCTTTAAGCTTGAGTTTTTATCTCCAAGCATGCCTTAAGTGGTCTAATTACTTTCAAAATTATTCCACATCTGTATATTTATTGACATTCGCACTCGTGCATTTGAAATTCGTATATTTAAATTCAGGAATTTATAAACCATTCATGGTTAAGTCTGAACCCTTGTTCGGTCAGACAAAGTATGTGAAATTTATAAAAGCTATCCGAACCAATCAATGGTGAGGATTCTTAGACTGTATGAACACCCCTTTATTTATAGGGGAGTACCCCACGTACCGTATATAAGGTACAAATAGCAGAATTAAATGTTATGCATATACATAGGGTACGCGAGGCTGATCCCCTCAAGTACGTTATTCTGTAGCCAGTAACCAGAGGGTCAACCAGCTATTGACTCCTCTGGAAGTTATCGTTCAAAGTCTATTTGACTATCAATTGTTCTAAAAGCATTTAATGTTCTTGCTTCTAATTATTCTATTGTTGAAATCCTTTTAATATTCCTTCATCATGATATATCTTTATTGTTGCACATTAAACTTGCTGGGCAAACTCGTTGCTCATTCTTGCTATATCATGACTTCATTGCAGCTAAACCCGAGACGTCAGGGAAGAACAAAGGGAAAGAAAAGATGAAATGATAAACGTCTCGTAGCTGACTTTAGATTCATATGTTAGTTAATTTTCTGTTAATGCAATTTAAACCCTGCTAGCTATTTAGGGTATGAATTGTGTAAACGTTTAAGGTTATTCGTATTCTGGGACTAGTAATACCTTGTAATGAACAACGTATGTTTATTATATTCCGCACTTTTAGATATCATATGTTGTTAAAGGTGAATGTTTGTATTGGATCGTGATGACCAGATCCGGGTATTTGGAGACCCGAATTTGGGGGCGTCACAGGTTGGTATCAAAGCTGTAGGTTATAAACTTTAGGATCGCGAAACCTAGGTTATAACCTTCATAGTAAACTCGTATCGAGTGTTAGGAGATAAATCGAGGAGATTTATCATATGTGGTTTTGATGAATTGGGGAATTCATCGAGTCGAGTAGTACCCAATGAAATATAACTTCATTTCTTCAATGAATATATTTTATTGTTGTACTAATGTTAGTTTTGTGTGTTGTAGGATGGCTGCTGTAGGGGAGACTAGTGGAGCCCGTGAGGAGGAGGAGACATATACAGACATACCAGTAGTTTCAGAGCAGCTGGTGGGCTATGCTCCTATTGCCCCGGGATTGTTACAGGAGGAGTCCGAGCCGGAGGAGGACTACCATAGAGAGCTACCAGAGCCAGTGGTAGGTAGGGTGATGAGGTCCGGTAGTGAGGACCCTGATGTTGATGAGGAGGATCCCGAGGCCGAGGGAGAGGAGCCACCTGCTGATATCGACGGCATGGGGTCCACTGCTGATGATATCATCGAGGGGTTGACGGACAGAAATGAGGAGCTGGAGGCTCGGATTTCTCATTTGGAGGAGCAAAACCAGACCCATCAGTATATGGAGGACCAGTACAGAGACCTGGCCTACCAGCTCGAGCATGATTTAGGGGTGGCCAAGGTACAGCTGCAGGGCTACGAGTCCTCAGCACAGCAGGTCGGACCACTGCTACATCAGCTAGTGGCCCGAAACGCTGAGTTGAGGGAGAGACTGGAGCAGCGGGATCTGCAGATCGCCCACCTGAGGGCGAAACAGGAGGCCATGAGGTTTGAGGCCGGACTGGAGGTGGCTGCGAGGATGCACGTCAGGGAGGCCTGGGCCAGGGAGGCCAGGAGGGTTGATCAGCTGGAGGACCAGCTAGAGGCCAGGGCAGTGAGGATAGAGTCCCTGGGGCATGCCTTGGATGCAGCCTACCGTAGACCCCGGACTGAGATAGGAGAGTCCAGCCGCTCGGTTCGTCGCAGGATCGGGGACGGAGCAGTCTTTTCTGGCCAGCAGGCTCGGATCCGTCATGATGTATAGTGATGGGATAGGATGGTTGTTTAGTTGTTAGTACAGTCAGTCCCACTTTTGTTTATGTTAGGGACATATTCATGTTTGTTTGTGAAACTTTATGTTTGTTGTTATGATTGGGGTAGCAGTTAAACCCCAACTTTTGTGGTCTTGAGGGAGGAAAGGTTAGGATTCCCCACTTTTGTCTAAGGGGATGATTTGTTGATAGGACAGATAGTGGCGCATTTATAGAAGTATGCCACAGGTTTAGTCATTGTAACAAAACAGTGGTATATGAATATAAATGCAGATGTTTCACTTAAATCAAATGTGTTGATAAATATTTTACCTTTAATTGTTTATTTTAATAACATATGATGTAAAATGTGAATCTATAGGTAAAAGTCATCAGTTTCCTTATTCTAAACCATGCCAATGGGAAGGCCACGTAACCGACAGGTCGAAGAGTCAGAAAGTGAGGTTGGAGACCAAACCAACCCAATGAGAATGTTCGCGGAAATGCTGGCCGAGGCTATGCAATCCAGACCACCACCTGAGAGAACCCAAGCTGCAGCTGAGCCAACGCATCATCTGGCAAACTTTAAAGATTTCAAATTGGTCGGACCACCTGAGTTCAAGGGAACTCTTAACCCAATCGAGGCGCAGACCTGGATAGAAGAGATAGAGAAGGTCTTTGAAGTAGCAAGGGTGGCAGAGGAACAGAAAACAAGTTTTGCCACTTTCATGCTAAAAGGAGAAGCCAACTATTGGTGGAAGGCCAACAGAGGCCGAGTGGAAGAAGGCACTGTCGCTTGGGATCGTTTTAAGGAAATGTTCTTGGAAAATTACTTTCTAGAGAGCATGAAGCAGGAGATGGAGATCAAGTTCTTGGAACTAAAACAAGGGAACATGTCTGTGGCTGAGTACGCAACTAAGTTTAATGAGTTGGCACGGTTTGCAGCTCACCAAGTCAGCACAGAGGAAAGGAGAGCTCGTAGGTTTGAGCAGGGGTTGAAACCATGGTTATACCGTTCTGTGGCGGTATTGAAAATCAGAACATTTGCAGAATTGATGGAGAGGGCAATCATTGCAGAGGGTGGCAGTGAGGCTCTGGCCAAATATAACCAAGAGAAGAAGAAAGGACATGAGGGCCCGAAGGCAGGGAGCAGCGGGGGCAGCAACCCCAATAAACGCAAATGGAGTGAGAGCCAATCTTTCGGGAGCAATAAACCCGGAGGAAACCAGTCTGGAGGGGAGGCAAAGAAACCAGGCAGGTGCAATAATTGCGGCAAGAACCACACCGGGGAATGTTTGAAGGGAAGGAGTGTATGTTACCGTTGCGGGCAACCGGGGCACATGGCTCCCCAATGTCAGAATAAGCCAAAGGGGGGATGTTTTTCATGTGGAGCACCCGACCACCAAATGAGGGATTGTCCGAAGAAGAAAAGCGACGCCGGGAGTGGCAACCGAAACAACAACAACAGTGGAAACAACAACCGATTGAACTACGGGCCACCATCCAGTCAAGCCAACAGGCCAACAGCCCGCACGTTCAACATGACTGTGCAGGATGCCATGGAATCCAAGGACGTGGTGTCAGGTATCATCCCAATCAATGATATAAATGCATATGTGCTATTTGATTCGGGTGCTACTTGCTCTTTTGTTTCCGAAGAATTTGCTAGACAATTAAATGTACCTTGTGAAAAGTTAGAACACCCTATGAACGTAGAAGTAGCCAACAAGGAAATTATCCCCGTAGAATGCATTCATAGGAATTGTTGTGCTGAATTGCGAGGATTTAAGCTCAATGTGGATTTGATACCGATTCGACTGGGAGAGTTCGATGTAATCTTGGGAATGGATTGGCTATCAACCCACGGAGCAGTTATTGACTGTAAAAAGAAATGTATACACCTAAAGACTTCTAATAAGTCGAAGGTGGTATTTTATGGCAGTAAATCACCAAAACCATCTTGTTGTCTTACTATGATGCAAACAAGGAGATTACTGAAGAAAGGATGCGAGTGTTATTTGGCCCATGTGGTCGATACTCGTCAGGTCGGGGATGAGATGAGTCAAATACCAGTTGTGAGAGATTTCACCGATGTCTTTCCCGATGAACTTCCGGGACTGCCGCCGGATAGGGAAACCGAGTTCGTTATCGATTTGGCACCGGGAACCGCACCAATATCGAAGCCGTCGTATCGGATGGCACCTGTGGAGATGAAGGAGTTGATGGTGCAACTACAGGAACTGTTAGATAAGGGTTATATCAGACCGAGCGTGTCCCCGTGGGGAGCGGCAGTTCTGTTTGTAAAGAAGAAAGACGGTTCAATGAGGCTTTGTATCGACTATCGAGAGTTGAACAAAGTTACGATTAAGAATAGGTATCCACTTCCTAGAATTGACGATTTGTTCGATCAACTCAAGGGAGCGAAGTACTTTTCAAAAATCGACTTAAGAACAGGCTACCATCAGCTGAAGGTGAGGCAGGAAGATATCCCGAAGACTGCATTCAGGACTCGTTATGGGCACTTCGAGTTCCTGGTAAT
Source organism: Aralia elata (assembly GCA_034770075.1). NCBI lineage: Eukaryota > Viridiplantae > Streptophyta > Magnoliopsida > Apiales > Araliaceae > Aralia > Aralia elata. Next base: position 60,007,559 of record CM068386.1, on the reverse strand, counting down.
GTCTTTTGGGTTGACGAATGCGCCAGCAGCATTCATGGATATGATGAACAGAGTGTTCAAGCGGTACTTGGACAAGTTCGTAGTCGTATTCATCGATGACATCCTGGTGTATTCAGGAACAGAGGAGGAGCATGCTGAACACTTAAGAGTTGTATTAGAAGCTCTCAGGAGGGAGAAATTGTACGCAAAATTTTCGAAGTGTGAGTTTTGGTTGCAGAGGGTACAGTTTCTGGGTCATGTTATAGACAAGAATGGTGTTTCGGTGGACCCAGCCAAAGTAGAAGCAGTTATCAACTGGGAACAGCCGAAGACGCCAACAGAGATCCGGAGTTTCTTGGGATTAGCGGGATACTATCGGAGATTCATCCAGGATTTTTCAAAGATAGCATCGCCGTTGACCAATCTCACCAGGAAAACAGTCAAGTTTGTTTGGTCGGAGAAGTGTGAGGAAAGTTTCATGGAATTGAAGAAGAGACTTAGCCAAGCACCGGTGTTGACCTTACCAGACAACACTGGGGGTTTCGTAGTGTATAGCTGTTGCTCGATTTCGCAATCAATAAAACACGCGCAAGTATACGCGGTCCACAAGTAATATAAGATAAGTAAAGTGTCGAACCCACGAGGAATTATGTTAAATAATTACCAAATATCAATCGCATGTAAAATCAATCCAATTTAAACAATGACAATATGGTTTGTGTTTGTTGTTGATTAAAACTAAAATAAAGGAAATTTAGAAAACAAGGTTTTACTAACACGGATAAAGTTCAAGATAAAAAGGTCTAAGATTACAATATCCCACAACTCTTCATTTAAATATCCTACTCTCTCTTGTTTGGTAAATTAGAACATAAGAATTGCTATCCGAGAAATCACAAGTATATATAAGCCTCTCTCGATGGTCGAATACGTATTTCCTATTATGGTGCATAAATATATTTCTATTCTATACACAAGCAAGAATCCCATATCAAGAACAATTAATAAGACACATGTCACGTAAAGTCCCATTAACCATTCTATCAATTACCAACTTTCACAATAGAAATCATTAAGCATGGTTCTCAAATGGATACATGTGGTATTTAGGTATATGTCTATCCTAAATACAATCAAATTATCAACCTTCAAGAATAATACATAAGACTCACGTCACATAATCTCATACATTATCCATAAAGAATATCTAATTTTCACATGAATTCATAACTAGGTCTCAACTTATACTTCCTCTCTCAATTCCATATAAGTTACCAAAGTAATTACGGGCCAAGTAATTAATCCTTAATCAAAGGTTATAAACTCCAATTCACAAAATGCCTAATTACCATTCAGGAGAGAGCATTCAATTTAAACTACAAGTTGAGTTCCATTGCAATCTTAGAATGAAGAGTTTAGCTCATATTTAATCTTAATAACATCATAAACTGATTATAGTACATGGTTTGGAATAACAAGGTAAGAATAAAGAACTACAACAAATGAAGATACACCCCTTTTGTGATGATATTCCCGAATTAGTGAGATGTAGTTCTTCTTGAGTTGCTCTTGTTTCCTATTTCGTGCTCCAAGCCTCTTTGGTTGATGAAATTCTGATAATCTTTTCTTTAGCTCCTTTGTTCTTCTTCTTTTCTCTCAAACCCTAGCTTTTTCCAAGTGTGTAACCAAGCTTGAAAAATTCCAATACCAACTCCCTGGATGCCTACCCATCTGCATTCCCTCTCTCCTCATTTTCCCGTTCCTGAAATTCCTCCTCTAGTGCGCCACAATAGCAGAACAGACAAAGCCAGCCGCACCAGAAATCGCACTCTCGCCCCGGCGAGAAAAACAGCCAGGGGAGCTCGCCCCGGCGAGGGCTCGCCGCGGCGAAGATTTTGGCCTTGGAGGCTCGCCCCGGCGAGAGCTCGCCCCGGCGAGGAAATTGGCCTGGGGAGCTCGCCGCGGCGAGGTCACATGTCCCGCTGAAATTACTCTTTTGCCCCCATTTTGCCAAAAACCACCACAATCGTCCACAACTGTTCCCTGCACAATAAAAGCATAAAACAAGTAAATAGATACTAAAAACACCTAAGGATAGCAAAGAATTGAGTTCAAAGGATAACTAATTCGTAGGTATAAAACCCACTCATCAATAGCGATGCATCACACAAGGGTCTTGGCTGTGTACTGATGCAACATGGCAAGGTCGTGGCGTACGCATCGCGTCAGCTGAAGGATTATGAGAAGGGTTATCCAACTCATGACTTGGAGTTAGCAGCGGTAGTTTTCGCCTTGAAGATTTGGAGGCACTACCTATACGGGGAGAAGTGTGAGATATATACAGATCACAAAAGTTTGAAATATATCTTCACTCAAAAGGAGCTGAACATGAGGCAACGCCGATGGTTAGAATTGATCAAGGACTACGACTGTGAAATTCTGTACCATCCGGGCAAAGCAAATGTAGTGGCTGATGCCTTAAGTAGGAAAGGCAAGGTGAAACTGATGCAGCTGACAGTCCAGGAGGAGTTGATACGGGACTTTGAACGTCTGGAGCTGGAAGTTAGGTATCCAATGGAGGTGGACGAAAAGGTGTTCGCCGTGACGGTAGGTCCAACTCTACTGGATAAGATACAGGAGGCTCAAGAATTTGACGAGGAATGCATTGACATTAAGAAACAGTTATCGGAGGGAAAAGCCTCAAAGTATAAGGTTGACAACATAGGATTGTTGAGATTCGAGGGAAGGATCTGGATACCCTATGTACCAGACTTAAGGGAAGAAATTTTACAGGAGGCCCATAGTACGAGATTTTCGGTACATCCGGGTAGCACCAAGATGTATCAAGATCTTCGTCAACATTATTGGTGGCCGCATTTGAAAGGGGAAGTTGCAGAGTTCGTTAGCCGGTGTTTAACCTGTCAACGGATCAAGGCTGAGCACCAACGGCCGAGCGGATTGTTGCAACCCTTAGAGATTCCCGAATGGAAGTGGGAGCACATCACAATGGATTTTGTGGTGGGACTTCCAACAACGCAAAGGGGTCTAGACGCCATCTGGGTGATCGTGGATCGGTTGACCAAGTCTGCCCACTTTCTACCAATCAAGATCAGGTACAAATTAGAACAGTTGGCGAAACTTTATGTGAAGGAAATAGTATCACGACATGGAGTGCCGGTATCTATTGTGTCTGATAGGGATCCGCGCTTCACGTCAAATTTTTGGAGAAGCCTACAGGAGAGACTAGGAACACAGTTAAGAATGAGTACGGCATATCATCCCCAGACTGATGGTCAAAGTGAGCGGATTCAGACCCTGGAAGACATGCTTCGAGCAGTCGTGATGGATTTAAGTGGTAGCTGGGACGATCACTTACCACTAGTAGAGTTCGCTTACAACAACAGTTATCATGCTAGCATTGGTATGCCACCGTACGAAGCGCTATATGGAAGGAAGTGTCGAACGCCGTTGTGTTGGGATGAAGTGGGTGAACGGAGATTGTTGGGACCAGAGTTGGTACAACAAACCGTAGAAATCATTAAAGTAATAAGACAACGATTAGTAGCAGCCCAGGATCGCCAAAAGAAGTACGCCGACTTACATCGCCAGAAACGAGACTTTGAAGTTGGAAGTTTTGTGTTTCTGAAGGTATCTCCCTGGAAAGGGAAGATCCGTTTTGGGAAAAAGGGTAAATTGAGCCCTAGGTTCATAGGACCGTTCGAGATTCTGAGGAGAATAGGCGAAGTGGCATACGAGGTAGCATTACCTCCTGAACTTGAGCACATCCACAACGTGTTCCACGTATCAGTGTTGCGTCCGTATAAGCCAGATTACAAACATGTTATCTCCTATGAACCAATTCAAGTCGAGAGAGATTTATCGTACGAGGAGATTCCTGTTCAAATACTGGATAGAAAAGAGCAGAAGCTGAGGAATAAAATCATTCACTCGGTGAAAGTTCTCTGGAGAAATCACGCGGTGGAAGAAGCCACGTGGGAGCTCGAAGAGAAGATGAGAGCAAATTACCCTCAGTTATTCGAGTAACCTTGGATAGAAATTCCGAGGACGGAATTTTTATAAGGGGGAGAGGATGTAAGGTCCAGGAATTTTTAAACATTGTACCAAATTTATTTGAATAAATAAATTCATTATATCTAATTTTACGGATTTAATTGGATCCATGTGGTATCATTATTTATATAAATACGTGGTCCAATAATTTTCAGTGCATTAAAGGGACCTACTGATGGGTTAAATAAATTAGTGAATTAGCCCTAAGAATTTAATTGCAAGAAAAATGTGGAAGGATTAATAAATAATTTCAATTATTTTTATGGGATTTAAATAATTAGCGTAAAGAATTATGATTGAAATAAATATTTCAAGCGATTAATCAATAAAGTGATCATTTAAATTAAATACTAAACGTATGGAGTAATAACCCTAATTAATAAATTAGCCCAATCTTTTAATTTTGGATGGCCCAAATCCCTTTCCATTCACTGCTGGGCCGAACCCATCTTAGCTGAGCCCAAAATCCTTTTATTGGACCATCTCCCCTAATTAATTCGGTCAGCCCAACTAATGGGTAAGCCCAAATTGAAATCCAGCGGATTGGACTAATTATACCGGGTCGATCCGATTAAAATAAGGGAAACCGGGTAATTAAAATGAGTGCAACCGAGCACTAGAATTGGGACAAGCGTAGGATTAATTTGGGAAAAACTGGACCAAAAGAAAATCAAGCCTCCAAACCCTCTGTCAAACGAAACCAGAGAAGGAAAAAGGGGAAATTGGGAGCTCTCAATCCATCAGTGTTCAGTCGGACGGGATAGCAAGAAGGAAGCCGGCCGTTGGACCAAAGGAGAAAATCACCGACCGAACGACCATTAAGCGGACCAAAGGGTTGAAGACGACCGGCGATTTACTGGGGGAAACGCGCGGCTCGAGGCTGCCGACGTTTGTGCGGTCGGTTGGGATAGGACTGACGGAGACAAGCGATCGACAGCCTACCCCTCTAACCCTTGGATATTGCCCGGTCGAACAAGGTAATATCCAGCAAGTGGGATAATTTTTGCCCTATAAATTGGAACCCCCACACCCTAAACCAAGCTGCCGATTTTTCCCTGTTCTGTGAGTTCAAATAAAAAAAAAAATATAGAGATTTAAGGTTCGAAATTAGGGTGAATGTCCGGCTGGGTTGAGTATTTTGGACGAAGGAGAAGGATTTCTAGGCGAACAGCACCAAGGTATAAAGCAGCTGTATTGGATTTTTTTTTTATAAGTTCCTTTTCCTGTACAAATTTTTCTCTGTATCTAGATTTGGTATTGCCAAATGTGTTGTGTGGTTACACTGTGTTGGGCCAATTGATTCAGGAACTGGTACTTAATTGTGTGAACACATTGGGTAATTTATTCTGGGTTTCGTATGGAAATATTCCTCTGAATTGGGAAATCTGTATTGTAATGGGATATTCATTTTCACAATACTGGATTGTGATAGTTTATTGTTAGTTTTAAAATTTTCCCCTGTGGTCGAATGGGTTATACAAAGTACTGAACAATTACTGTGGTAAACTGATGTGGCTCTAGCAGTAGATAAATTTTGCATATGCTATACATTGTTTTGGGATTTAAAATTTGAAGTTTGCTTGGGTTTCCTTTTGTTTCTTCTTTCGAATTGGTTTATCTGTGGCTGGAATGTGTTGCAGTATAATTTTTCCTCTGATGTTGATGTCGAAACTCTGTTGCTGTGATTTGGGGATTTTGGGGTATTGTACATGTTTTTGCAAGCCTAGAAACAGGGGAGGTTATATTATGGAGCTGTACTCTGCACAAAAAAAAAAAAAAAAAAAAAAAAAATTTTTTTACTTAGGTGTGACTGGGAATCGAACCCAGGTGCTGAATATTGAATGTTTGGGCAACTGTTAAGGGACAAAGCTAGTATAATAATTACTATTTATCAATAAATAATAATAAATATTTAATTATTATTTAATAATAATAATAATTAAATATGAATAAAGTTAATAAAATAATTATTTATTATTTATTAATAAATAATAAATAAAGATAATAAATATTTAATTATTATTTAATAATAATAATAATTAAATATGAATAAAGTTAATAAAATAATTATTTATTATTTATTAATAAATAATAAATAAAGATAATAAATATTTAATTATTATTTAATAATAATAATAATTAAATATGAATAAAGTTAATAAAATAATTATTTATTATTTATTAATAAATAATAAATAAAGATAATAAATATTTAATTATTATTTAATAATAATAATAATTAAATATGAATAAAGTTAATAAAATAATTATTTATTATTTAATAAATAAAGATAATAAATATTTAATTATTATTTAATAATAATAATAATTAAATATGAATAAAGTTAACAAAATAATTATTTATTATTTATTAATAAATAATAAATAAAGATAATAAATATTTAATTATTATTTAATAATAATAATTAAATATGAATAAAGTTAAAAATTAATTGGTCAAATAAGATGATCCGCCTGTTCGTAAATAAATAGTAATTAAATAGTAAATAAAGGTACTAAGTATTTAATTATTATAATAATAATTAAGTATGAATAAAGTTATGGAATAATAAGGATGAGAATTACTTGATCGTTGCTGAAATAATGATTGAGTATAAGGGGGATTAATAAGCTGATTTTTATTTTGGTCCTTACTAAATAATGAGGATAAACACTTAAAGATTATTTTATTAAAAGTAAATAGTAATTAAGTGTAATTAAATAAGTAACCAACTCTTAGTTAGTTGTCATTAAACCATGATGAATCTATTATTCTAATAATAAATAAAGATTATTGACCCATATTTAGGGACAATAAGGGTAATAATCTGAACCTTCGAGAATAGTAATCATGATTAGCTAACAATTATTTTTAATAGCTAAAGATCATCAATAAATTTCTGTTTAGCTAATGTTAATTAGTAATTAAATATAGATGGTGAATTTTACCTGTTGAGTAAAAGGCATAATAAGAGGTGCCAATATACAACTGTTAATTGATAAATCGACTTTACCCGATGATAGGTCACTCGAGATCAATTAATTAAAGCTAAGATTTAAATTGTAGCTGAGCAAACAGGCAAGTTCCTAACCCTAAACTTCTTACATTATTGCAAGTTCTTCTTTACTCAACTTTTACATTGAGCAAATTTCTAAGCCTTATGCACTATTTCTAATTCGTGCAAAAAGGTATATATATACTGTTGCAAGTTATTCTTTAAGCTTGAGTTTTTATCTCCAAGCATGCCTTAAGTGGTCTAATTACTTTCAAAATTATTCCACATCTGTATATTTATTGACATTCGCACTCGTGCATTTGAAATTCGTATATTTAAATTCAGGAATTTATAAACCATTCATGGTTAAGTCTGAACCCTTGTTTCGGTCAGACAAAGTATGTGAAATTTATAAAAGCTATCCGAACCAATCAATGGTGAGGATTCTTAGACTGTATGAACACCCCTTTATTTATAGGGGAGTACCCCACGTACCGTATATAAGGTACAAATAGCAGAATTAAATGTTATGCATATACATAGGGTACGCGAGGCTGATCCCCTCAAGTACGTTATTCTGTAGCCAGTAACCAGAGGGTCAACCAGCTATTGACTCCTCTGGAAGTTATCGTTCAAAGTCTATTTGACTATCAATTGTTCTAAAAGCATTTAATGTTCTTGCTTCTAATTATTCTATTGTTGAAATCCTTTTAATATTCCTTCATCATGATATATCTTTATTGTTGCACATTAAACTTGCTGGGCAAACTCGTTGCTCATTCTTGCTATATCATGACTTCATTGCAGCTAAACCCGAGACGTCAGGGAAGAACAAAGGGAAAGAAAAGATGAAATGATAAACGTCTCGTAGCTGACTTTAGATTCATATGTTAGTTAATTTTCTGTTAATGCAATTTAAACCCTGCTAGCTATTTAGGGTATGAATTGTGTAAACGTTTAAGGTTATTCGTATTCTGGGACTAGTAATACCTTGTAATGAACAACGTATGTTTATTATATTCCGCACTTTTAGATATCATATGTTGTTAAAGGTGAATGTTTGTATTGGATCGTGATGACCAGATCCGGGTATTTGGAGACCCGAATTTGGGGGCGTCACACGTTTCGAGCAGTTATTGAGCACACATCGCGTCATAACTACTATTTATAGTTGTAGAGCAGTTATTTTTTCTTCTCACTCTCTTTATCTGGAGTTGATGACCACACACTTTAATTATTGTCCTTTTGCTCAGCGATCTAATAGATAATGTAAAGTAAGCTTTTACAAAGCCTTTTAACTCTACGATACCTTATTGCTCAGCAATCCACTCTACAACCTCCTCTACTCTACGAACTTCTTTAGTCAGCGAAGCACTCCACGAACTTTGTTCTTCTTTGACTATTCTACGATCTCTTCCTGCAAAGTTAGTAGCTTCCAGGGCATAATACTAAGGGTGAAAATTTAGCATTCCTAACTCACAAATTAGCTTATTAAATCTAGATTCGTCTAAGGGTTTGGTAAAAACATCAACAAGTTAATTTTCAGTTGAGATGAAATGCAATGATATATTCCTATTTTGAATATGATATCTAATAAAATGGTATCTGATGTCTATATGTTTAGTCCTAGAATGCATGACAAGATTATTAGTTATAGCAATAACACTAGTGTGACGCCCCCAAATTCGGGTCTCAACCACCCGGATTTGGTCATCACGATCCAATACAGACATCCCCCTCCAAACAACATAAAATGACTAAATGCGGAATATAATAAACATATGTTATTCATTCAAAATGTGTTATTAGTCTCAAGATTCGATAACCTTAATACAGGAATACAAATTTACCCTAGTACAGTACTTTAGGGTTTAAATAACAATACAAATTCCTTAACTACGCATGAAATAAAATACAGACACTAGCAGACTAATACTTCATCTTTTTCTTGCCCTTGTCTTTTCCTGAGGTCTCGGGCTTAACTGCAATAAGGTTCATGATATAGCAAGGGTGAGCAACTAGTTTGCCCAACAAGTTTAAATATAACAATAAAGGATATATCATGATGAACGGAATATGAAGAGAGATATTCAACAATATGAATATCGGAAGCAAGAATAATAAATGCTTTTAGAACGAATGATAGTCAAGTAGACTTTGAACAATAAACTTCCAATGGAATCAATAGCTAATTGACCCTTTAATTACTGGCTCAGAAATAAGTACTCAAGGGGATCAGCCTCTAGTACCATATGTGTATGCATAACATTTAACTTCTGTTCTTTGTATCTTATATTCGATACGTGGGGTACTCCCCTATATTGAAGGGGTGTTCATAAAGTCCAAGATTCCGCACCATCAATTGGTTTGGATAGCTTTTAAAATCTATACCGCAAATGTCTAGCCGGACAATGGCTAAGACTTAACTCTGGCAGTTCATCCATATTAGAACTTTAAATAAAGTATAAGTCAACGTCTGCACGAAAACAATTGCACAATGTGCGAGTGCCAATAACAACGATGTGGAATAATTGTTAAATAATTAAACCACCTAGAGCATGCTTGAGGAATTAAAGGTTCAAGCTTAAATATTAACTTGCAATAAATAATACAAGAATGGGTTCTTGCAACAATTAAGGTTTCGGGGTAGAGAACTTGCATAATATACCACATCCTACTTGAATGTAAATTGAGTAGGTATAAAGGAAACTTGCCTGATAGCTCAGCTACAATAATCTAGCTTTAATTAAATTGCGTGTAATGACCTATCATTAGTAAGTCGATTCATTAGTTAGTACAGTATAAACTAGCATGGGTTTACACTTTACAAGAGGTTACCCACCAAATAATCCTAACATATAGACATGTAGATGTAACCACCATTACCAAGTCTATAAACATTAATTCCCATCTTAGGTAAATGAGTTAACAAGTCTAGAATAGCTTGGTTCTGTTCATCAATGTAAGCTTGAACATATAGCACATCAATTAAGTCGTGCAATACAACTTAAGACATACCTACATACACGCTGCAAGGCTCAGTTTACAAATTAAAACAACTGGGCAACACTGGCGACCGGCGTGGCCGCGCTTGTTTTTGCCTTGGGAGTGGCGCAACCGCGCCACTCTCTGGACAGACCCAAAAATGAAATTTCATGCAACTGGCAACCGAGCCTATTCTCTAGCATACAGGCTACTGATATTAACCACATACACATGCTCATAAGGTTATTAACTTGAGTTTGAAACCTAGCATGCTCATTCTAAATCTAATCCAAAGTTATAAGGCTTTATAACGGAGATTCCTACGCTTTAGGCCAAACAAGTCCATTTCACAAGTAATCCACTATTATGGTCATAATGCCCCATAATAAGACTAGACAATACTTAATATGCATGCTCGGATGTAAACAACACATGCACATACTAAACACATAGCTTATACTTGGAATTCATGCCTTAAACATACTCGCACATGCCAATATAATACTTAGCTAAATGGAGCTCATGACAATCATGTCTAGAGGCATAATGAGTCCAAACAATTATGCTTGTATGTTCAGAACACAACTTTCCACAACATTTGACAATACTCGCCTTTAAGCTCTAAACTTTCCTTTGAAAATCATACTAAGACACTCATGCCACGTAGCTCATGCAAGACAACTTGGAAATCATAACTCACATGCATTTGAACACATATTTAATCTATATACACATACTCAAATGGTCAGAGTATAAAGAGACACCCATTTGACAATTTCATTTCGAAATTCTTAAGTTTTACTTTTTGAAATTACATACATAGAGTAACATATGCAACTCATGGTATTTACAGGGATTCTAGATACATAGTAACCTATTTTTATGTATGAAGGAACTAAGTTAGCATGCTCAAAACATCAGAACACATTAACACTTTCTGGCAGCCAGCGCGACCGCGTTGGTTTTGGCCTTGGGAGTGGCGCGGCCGCACCACTCTTGCACTGCTTCAGGTTCGACTCTACTTCTGCAAAACTCGAAAATTAATATGGCCTAACCTTTGTCAATGCAATTCAGTGCAACCACATTAGTCCCAAACATGAATATAGACCCATATAACATCATTACACTAATTAACAAACTAATTAGCAAGAATTATAGATTTCATAGAATTTAACAATCTAAGAAATTTATAACACAGTGTACCTGCTTGATGCTAATTTGAAATCTTTAAATGCTTAATAACAGATTATTCTCACTCTCAACAATACTCACTCTATATACTAACATATCAGAAGTTGTAGCAACTGAAATTCTGAAGAATTGGTTCCAATTTATAGAGAATTTATTACCCAGGAAATGATCTTAACCAAAATGAAGAACCAATGAGAAGAAGAAGAAGCTGATGGGTATTGAAGGTTTGGTAAATCACCCACACCCTACTTCATCATTCTCACCATCTGATACAAGCAAGCTTAGGCCTCGTGCCTATACATGGCTGAAGATGTGACTCCCACTATGCATTTACTATTTGATTTCCCTCCCTTATTGCAGACCACGACTTAGAATTAAATGGGATATGTCCCATAACTCTTGTCCCAAACTATTTTTACTTAGATAAATAAATCATACAATTAAAAACCCAATTAATCTAGTATACATTATTACCCAATTCGTAATTTCATAAAAGATGGAATTAATAACTTAATCTAGTCCGCTTAGTATTAACCCACTAAATGGACTATTAAATATTAATATCTATATCACACACATTAATTAATAATTATATTAATTAATTAATGCAAATTAGATTTCTCCACTATATTCAAATAAATTGAATATTTAAATTAATAAACAACTTTATCCATTCTTCTGATATAAAACCTTAGGGCTAGTCTACTAATTTAATTAAATCATTAGTGACTCCCTTTAATAAATCTAGGCAATTACGCGCAGTTATCACATAATCACATAATCAATTTATCTCCCAAGATTTAAATAAGCATATAAAGCTAACTCATTAAAAATTAAAATTTATATTTAATTAATAATGGAGTTTAAAATTCACGGTCATTACAACTAGTATTATCACAGAATATAGGAATAGATTTAAACTCAAACCCATAGTCAGCTAGCTGATTCTTGATCTATAGAATTTGAGCATAACAGATACAAGTAGCAATGTACTCAGCTTCTGCAGTTGAAGTTGACACTGAATTCTTCTTCTTGCTAAACCATGAGACAAGTTTATTCCCCAACATTTGACATGTTCCATTGGTGTTTTTCCTGTTTATCTTGCATCCTGTAAAATCTACATTTGAATACCCTATTAGATCAAAGGGTGACTCCTTGGGGTACCACAGTCCCAAATATGGAGTGCCCTTAAGATATCTGAAAATCCTTTTATAGCTATTAAATGCAATTCCTTAGGGTTAACCAAAAATCTAGCACAAATGCAAGTAGCAAACATAATATCTCTAGCCTACTAGCAGTTAAATATAGGAGAGATCTGATCATACCTCTGTATTAAGTTATATAATTACATTTACCTTTCTTATCCTTGTCAAGCTTGGTTGCAGAGGCCATTGCAGTCTTCATGAGAGTGGCTGATTTTATGTCATACTTCTTGAGTAAGTCTTTGATGTACTTGGCTTGGTTGATGAATATTCCTTCATCAGTCTGCTTCACTTGCAATCCAAGGTAGAAGTTCAACTCACCCATCATGCTCATTTCAAACTTGCTCTTCATCAACTTGACAAATCTCTCACATAATTTTTCATTAGTAGAACTAAAAATGTAACGACCAAGAATTCTGGATTTACCTTGTAATTCGAATTTTTGAATATTAATGAATATATTATATTTTATTAATATTATTTTTGTGTTGAATGTTTAAAGGTTGTGTGACAACCTAGATTATGTGAATGCATGAAATTTTACGTGTTATAGTTTTATTTAAGTGAATAATTGATTTCGCGTAGCGTCGATAAATCACTATCCACGGGGTACGTTTCTCGAGGCACTATTTACGACATAATATTTGTGTCCTTTTCGATTTTAATAAATTTCATTAATACGTGTGAGCGAATGGATAATTTTTCCAAGCGTCGGAAATTTTATTTGAGCTGATACATGATTTTATCCGTATCCGAAATGTATTATATGGGTGTTCCGAATATTTAGACAAATCCCATAATAATTATTTTTATGCGTCCCAATAATTTATGGGGGTACCCATTATAATTTTGGATAGAGTTATTTACCAAATTGGGTACAAAAGTGGGAGTTTTTGGATATATTTTTGTGTATTTGGGTATTTATTTTGGCTTGTTACTCCAAGAGGGAACCCACCCGCCATTTTAGACTAATCAAATGAGAGAGTAGAGGGGAGGGTCGGACAAATTGCATTGAGCAACCAACCCACTCCCTTCATCCTCTCGAAGTCCCTCCGCTTCTCCCAATCCATTCCACACTTCTCCCTTTCCATGTCTAAGTTTAGTTGAGAGAGAGAGAGAAGGAAAATCTGCAGCAAGAAGGAAGAACAAAGAACAAAAAGGAGAAGAAGAACGCCGGCGAAGAAGAAGAACAAGGAAGAAGAAGCAAGAAGGAAGAAGGGGAAAGTCGCCGGAAAAAGGGAAGAGAGTCGCCGAAAAAGAAAGGAGGAAGAAGAAGAAGGCACGGGTGGAGGAGGAAGAGGAGCCAAGCAAGAAGGACCCCTCAAAGCAAAGCCTAGCAATCTTCTTAACCTTTAGGAAGGATTTACAGAGATAAACAAACAATCAAATCCATTCCATTCGATTTCTTGTTAAGTTTTTCAAGTTTTTCTTACTTTTGAGCTCTTAAGCTTGTGGGTCAGATTTATGGCGATTCTTGTTGTTTTTTTTGTTATGATTATTTGTAAATGTTGTTAAAAGGTTATGTAAGCTATTAATAACATCAAAGTGGAACAAAAACGCAAGAAATCCTTACCTTGGCTTAATGGAGCAAGAACAATGGACAAAACATGGACTTTGGACGTTCGGACCATTTTAGAAGACTGTAAAGCTATGATTTCGTGTTTGTTAATTTTAGTTGTTATTATGGTATTATAGTGCCATGGGTTACAAAGCTAACCCAGTTGGAATGGTGTAAAAAGGAGTTAAAACGAGTTCGTACTAATGATTTTAGTAAAACTTGTCAAGAACTCGAAAAACAGAGCATAACTTTGTACTTTGATCAAAGATTTGGACTTGTTAATATTTATGGGTGCTTCTACATTTTTGATATGTTGTAGCCCCATGAATTAGGAGTCCATAGAGTCCGAAATGGACTAATTTGAACGTGTGTAGGAAGAGATATGAAGGTGGGAGTGGCCGGAGGTCAGAGTCGCGAACTGGGAACAAACCCAGAATTCGGCTACTGGAGAATGATGTCGTAGTGTCATTCATAAGTCTTGCAGCCGTCGCCGCAACGAGGGGCTAAACAAGAAAATGAACGGAGCTCATGCCGCAATGACGCTTCCAAGCACTAAGCTTGGCGTCACAGCGCCACGTGGGGAAAGACGGGAAACGGAGCTCACGCTGCAGCGTGGCTTCTAATACTAAGCTTCACGCCACAGCGACGCCACGCGGAAGAGGCAGAACACGGGACTCACGCCGCAGCATGAGCTCTAACAATGAGCCTCACGCCGCAGCGTCAGCTCCGTGTCTTGACCGGGTCGGGTCAGTCAGGCCGGGTCAGGTCGAGTCGGACCTAATGAATTCTTTTCAGAGAGTCCAAAACTTATATTTTTGTACTAAATGATTCAACAAGTTAGTTATTTATACCTTGTTAAACCTTAACCTTAATTGCTTAATTTTATATTAAGTGTCAACCAAATTGGTATTGTCTTAAGGCGTAAATTGAGTAACCTGGATGCAACTTACGTTTGGCAATCAATGTGTTTTAATGATGCAACTTCTGTTTTGAACGTAATTCTTATGTGACTAATTGTTATATGAATATGTATTTACATATGTAGGATATTAATGAGTGTGTATTGTAATATTGTAGCAGCTCGATTTAATATTGGACAGGTTTTCTCAACCGTACAACTTTTGTTTATTATGAGAGTTATTTATTGATTAAGCAATCATTCTATATTATTGCAAGTTCCTTACTCAACTATTTTTATTTGAGTAAGTTTCCTATCTTATACCAGTGTTGTATATTATTGCAAGTTCCATGACTCAGATCGAGTTATTACTTTCAAATTATATTAGTGGATTAATTATTGCAAATTACCCACATCAGGATAATTATTGATATTCGCACCTTGTGCATTTGAATTCATTATTTGTTTTTGGACTATGAAACGTTTAAGTTCTTCATTCATGAACTGTTTAAGGAAATAGTCTACACTATTTGTTTCGGCTAGACATTGTACAGGTTATTATTTTAAAAGCTATCCAAACCGGTGGTTGGTATGGATTATCGGACTAAGAGAGCAACCCTTATTTAAGGGATTTTAATGTGTCAATTATTCGATGCAGTCAGAGTTAAATGTTATGCATATACATAGGGTACGAGAGGCTGATCCCCACGAGTACTACTGACGGGCTAGGCGTTTAAAAGGGTTAGTTGAATGACTGATCTTTTGGCCAAAAAGTTCATGGTCTATTAGACTACTGAGTAGTAAATAATCAATATTCATTGTTTCATTTGAACTATGATTATATTGTCAGTTATTTCTTCAATGTTCTTAAATTGTTGAACTATACGATTATTATTCTCATTCATTCATGATATATCCTCTTTATTCATTTTAAACTTGCTGAGCAAAGTAGTTGTTCACCCTTGTTATATCATGAACCTATTGCAGTTAAGACGGGGAGTTCCAAAGCGGACAAAGGCAAAGGAAAGCTTAAGGAATAGTTATATGTATTATCCCGTTATGTAATCGTGGAATCGTTTTATATTATTATTATATTCTGCGATATATTTATTTAAGGTTATAGACCTTGGGACCGTAGTAAACCTTATGTAATGAACAACATATGTTTATTTATTTCCACATTAGTTGATTTATGTTGTTTAGAGGTGTATGGATGTACTTTATCGTGAGCACCAGATTTGAGGTATTGGTACCTGAATTTGGGGGTGTCACTGGTTGGTATCAAAGCTGTAGGTTATAAACTTTAGGATTACAAAACCTAGGTTATAACCTTAGCATTAAACTCGTATTGAGTACGTTAGGAAGTGAATCGAGGAGATTCATTTGGTGATCATGTTTAGTGGTGGATTGTGGAAATCCATCGAGCCGAGTTATGCATGATAAAATATCATTTCATTTTATCAATGAATATATTTTATTATGGCACTGACATCTTACTGTCTATTTGTTTCTGTTTGTGGCTGTAGGATGCCTGAGATAGGAGAGTCCAACCCTGCTAGAGAGGTGGAGTGCACAGACATTCATGTGGATGCAGGGCATTTAGTGGAGGTGCAGCCGAGTGAGCCAGAGATGATGGACACTAGGGATGAGTCTGAGGCCGAGTATGGTTCTGAGGAGGAGCCAGTTACCGGAGGAGTGCTGAGGCTATTAAGAGATGAGGGGGAGGACCCCGATGAGCCACCGGAGTATGCAGATAGCATGGGCACTACTACTAGTGACATCATCGAAGAGCTGACAAATAGGAATGAGGAGCTCGAGAATCGAGTAGCCCACTTAGAGGAACAGAACCAGGATCACCAAGACCGAGAGGAACAGTACAGGTCATTAGCTTATCAGACTTGGGGGGAAAAGGCGGAGTTAACCCAGAAGCTGCAGGAAAAGGACGAGAGGATTGCCGAGCTAGAGGTAGAGGTTCAAGGTCGGCGTGGGGCTTCTGTTCAGCTTGGTGTGAGGGATTATGACCTCTTAGAGAGGAATGTGGTTCTGGTAGGACAGATAGAGCGGGTAGAGGATCAGCTAGAGACTACTCGTCTGGAGATGAGGCTATAGAGCAGTTGGCAGCCCTGATCACAGAGATTGATTCCCTCAGGTTAGGCTTGACCATTTCCATTGGCAGGCTGAGGGACAAGGTGAGGAGGTCCCCCAGGGAGGAGGGGAGCAGCAGTTACATCATGTTGACTTCTTGCATACTGCTATAAATGTTGCCTCTATCCCTTAATATTACAAAAGGTGGGGAAAACATCAACATACTACCCTTAACATCAAAAGGGCTCACAAGACTACTCCGTATCTTACACAATAGATCGGAGATTACATAACGATGTACATCTAGACATACTACTAACACTACTAGACTACTAATCGCTAGATTTCATCCCAACATCCCGCGCTCCACTGCGCGGATAAATTCCTGCTGCGTGATATGTGCTACCAAATCCCGACTCACAGTGTATCGTGTCTGCCCCTGCTCTGCCGGGTAGTGGTACACACCATCCACTAACCTCTCCATAGCTGTGTGAAAAACATAGCTCATCTTATTCGTCTTCCTTTTCTTACACCTCACCTCATCCTCTAGATCATTAGCTCTGTCATTGGCTTCCTCCCACTTTTCCTAGAAGTGGATCCTATCCATCACCTCCATTTCTAACTGTGTGCGAAGGGCTTCCTTCTCTGCCTTCTCAGACAACTCCCTCTGCTCAGACTCTTCCAGCTTTCCCACCAATTCTACGCTCCTAGCTACCGAACGGTGAAAAAGGGCTCCCATCTGAATACCAGCTTCCTTGCGATGTGCAAGCTCCACCTCCATCTCCTACATCTTTAGTTTTTGCTGATCATTCTCCTCCCTTAGCTTCTGGATCTCTGCCTCTCGATCTTGAGCTTCGGTCTCTAATTCTAAGATCCGTTCTTCATACTCTCCCAATATGCGATCCTCGATAGGAGTCTCGTCAGGGTCTGTCTCAGGCTCCTCCATGGGTTCTTCCTCGGGGTCAGACTCTATCTCTATTGGTTCTTCAGGGTTAGACTCCACCTCTTCATCTATCATAGGTGCCTCATACACTACGTGGATATCACGTGGCTCCTCCTCGACAATCCAACCTTTTCCTCCCACGCTTGACATCCTACAACCACAAACACAAGACAAAACAACAACTCCATCAGAAGGTCAAACAAAACATAAGTTCATTGTATGCAATGAAAATATGTTTCATAATGCTACTAAGTCTTCACGAAAACTCTATATGAGTTTTATCTCCTCCTAGTTCCTAAATTCTTCTAAGGTTATAGTCTAAGGACTTTCGCTCCTAAGGTTTATAACCTAATGCTCTGATACCAACCTGTGACGCCCCCAAATTCTGACACCACTATCTCGAATTTGGTTCATCATGTTCTAACACAATAATGACATAAAACTAATGCAGCGGAAAAGATAGAATAAATTACATTGATTTAATATAATTATTCTTGTCCCAAGGTCTCGCAACCGATGCTATAATATTATCCAAAAGTCTTAATTTAACTGAAACATAGTACTAATACATAATCCATGCCTAAGCTTATTACATAACCAAATCTAGAACTTAAAACAACATAGTAAAATAGTCTCCTGCCTAAGGGGGAACAAAGCTACTCCGTAGTTTTGCTCTTTTCCTTATCCTTGCCTGAAGGTTCACCTCGCTCTGCCTTAACTGAAAGATTTAAAGAAAGCAAGAATGAGCAACAAATTTGCCCAGCAAGTGATGTGATAACAAGGGTAAACAATTAAAAGTTTGATGTCTCGAGAATATAAGGGATAGTTCGAGAATATTATGAATTATCAATTATTTCGAATAGAGTTGTTATGAACGGATAATCTCAATAAGATTCAAGAAATAATCCCGACAAAGTTCGAGATGCAAAACACTGAGTAGTCCCAAAGGACTAAGAACTCCTGCTAGAATTAACAGTTTTTATACTGAAAATCCAATAAAAACAAGTACACAGATGATCGGCCTGTAGTACCCCAAATTATGCATAACTGTCACATGCTTATAAGTGCGCACGTCGGTTCCCTGACAATATATAATTTTCCCCTTTTTGAGGGTTGTTCATCTCAGTAGATAAGAGTCCTCACCAAGATAATTGGTTTGGAATAGCTTTCTAACACATGTATAATAGTCTAACCGAAACAATGGTTTAAACAACTTTTATAATTATATTCAATGATTTAATGAATACCAATGCTTGCAATGAGGTTTAAGGGATATTAATCTTAAACCAATCCTTAGAATATGAATGATAGTTTATAAAGCATAAGAGTCACTGTCACATACTTGTATGATACATGAATATACAAGTGTACATGCTTGCTCAATAAAGAGAAAGGGTTCGAATACTTGCACAATATACCACATCCTGCTCGAATGTAAAGTGAGTAGGGTTAAGGGAAAACTTGCACAAAGTAAAGTTTCGGAAAAAGGGAACTTGCCTGTTTGCTCAGCTACAAGTAATCTAACTTTAATTTAAATTGCGTTGAAACGACCTAATCATTAATAAGTCGGTTCCGTAGTTAGTATAGCATCCATAACAAGTGGTTACGCACCACATAGTTTTAATACACAGTCACGTAGGTGGAATCAAGATTACTAAATCCATATTCGAAATTTCTTATCTTTAGCTAAATGAGTTAGCAACTTACAATACTCCGACACTAAGCATCAACATAAGCTTGAACACATAGTATATCAGTTCAGTCATGCTATACAACTTAAAACATTCATATATACATGCTGCAAGACATTATTTACAAATTAAAACAACTGGGCTTTTCTGGCAACCTGCGCGGCCGCGCTGGTTTTGCCTTTAGGAGTGGCGCGGTCGCGCCACCCTCTGGGCAGACCTGAAAATGCAATTACATTATGCTTGAACCTAGTTTATTCTTAGCATACTAGTTATTGTTATACATCAAGATACACATGCTTATGTCCTTATTAACTTGGTCTATAACTCTAGCATGCTCATTTAAATCCATTTGGAAGTCTTATGGTCCTAAGTCGAAAATTTCTACACTTTAGGCCAAACAAGTCCATTTCACACATAGTCCGCTAGTATGGTCGAAATGTCCTATAATACGACTAGACAATACTTAATACGCATGCTCGGATGTAAACAACATATGCACATACTAAACACATAGCTTATAATTGAAATTCATGCATTAAACATGCTCGTACATGTCAAAATAATTCTTAGCTAAATGGTGCTCATGAAATTTATATCTAGAGGCATAATGAATCCTAACAATTATGCTTGTATGGTTAGAACACAACTTTCCATAGCATTTGACAACAATAGTTCTCACGTCTTAAGTTTTCTTGAAAATATTCACGTTGGACTAACTAAACTTGCTTAACATCTCTATTTGACTCTCCGTATGCATTTATACAAGTATTTAGACCATATATGCATGCTTGTAAGCTCAGAATATCAAATATACAAAGTTCGTTAAGTGTTAGTTTACAAAACTTTAAGTTCTCTTTTAGAAAATTGTTAGAACCAAGCTAACACAACTCATTTCATGCAAGACCATTTCAGACCACACACCAGATACACACATGGGCTTATTCAAGCTAAACTAACATGCTCATGACACCTGAAGGATCAAAAGTTCAATTTCACTCTGGTGCACGGCGCGGCCACACCTGGTTTTGCCTGGGGAGTAGCGCGACCGCGCTACTCCTCGGCAGAACCAGGTAACTCCATGGATGGCAAAATTTTCGAAAACCAATACCAATCCAAACAATGATCTGAGCGTACCCATCTTACATAAGGCCTATAACCATGATATTAAGCATACCTAACATGATTCTAACGACTTAAAACAAGTAAACAATTAAGTTCAAGGATTAAATTAAACATTCATGCTATTTCTTCATAGTTTCGCATACTTAGCGATTGATCATGCTACAAACTCGTTTCTGAACCAAAATGGTTCGTTTAACTTTCGTTGTTTTCATATTTGACTATACTAACAATGTATACCATCCACTTACATATTACCACAACTTAGTTCAATCATTTTTGGTACATTATGAGAATGCATACATGTTATTTTCTGGGAACTCATGGAACTCAAGTTTGATAGCATAGAACATGATTAACACTTTAGTAACATGTATAGGATCTTGACAACTCATATACATCAACTACTAACCAACTAACAAGAGATTCATGGTAAAACTCTCGAAATTTATATATAGAATGCAAGAACATAATCAAAGAGAAATTACCTCTTGAAGCTAATTGAGTACCCTAAATCTCCCACCTCAATTTCTGATTACTCCTTACCTTCACCACACTCACTCTCTATTTGAACAATTCAGATTTCTTATAACCCAAAATGAAGAAGAGGAGGTCTCAATTTATAGAGTTATCTTTGTCCATTTTCAACTTTTGCCCATTGATTCAAACCAATGGAAGAAGGAAGACGATGAAGGTTAATGAGAAGTTGGTAGCTTACTATTTGAACCACTCCCCCTTTCATCATGAATTTGAGGTTTGCATGGCTGATTTTGAGGAGAAGGGAGAAGGGCTAAGCTTCTAGCCTTTTGGTGTTTCACGTGAATGAGAATTTGGGCAAGAAGGTGACACTCTTTTTGGGACACAAGAACTCAGACATAGCAAATAAGGCTTATTAGCATACTTTAATTTAAAATATAACTTAGGTCAAGATGTATTAAATAATTAAATGCTACCATATTGTATCAATAGTCACATGTACACCTATCATATAATCCATGTACATTAATTAAAGTGAAATCTAATTAATCGCTAATACCCAAATATTCAATATGCATTATTATTTCATAATACATTTATTGTAATAACATTTAAGTATGGAAATAATTATCATGTAGCAACTATTAATTACCCCATATAATTTAAATGTACATCACACAACAAAATGTCACATGGGATGTTCATGTAATTTAAATGTCACGCATATTCCACCTTATTTAATGATTTATATGAATACCTACACATGCTAATGTCATATAAAAATATCATGCCACATAATATTTAATTAAATGAAAGGAGATTATTAGCCACACGAAAATTAATCAAGATACATTAATAATTTCTTTTCTTATTAAATCACTCCTCTATTAAATAATCAAAAGATCATTTTATTGCATCACTATTATGGTGACATATCACATATACTCATATTTGAATAAATATTCAACTTAAATAGAAAAGTCAATAATAATATTATTTAAAATTCTTGGGTATTACATCCTCCCTCCCTTATAAAAATTCCGTCCTCGGAATTGATACAAGGTTACACAAACAAATGGGGATAATCTCTCCTCATCTTACTCTCTAACTCCCACGTGGCCTCCTCGGCGTCGTGGTTCCGCCAAACTATTTTTACAGAAGATATAACTTTATTCCTCAAGGTTTGCTCTTTCCTATCTAGTATTTGGACAGGAATTTCCTCATAAGTCAGATTCTTCTCTACTTGAATTGGCTCATAGGATATCACGTGCTTATAGTCGGGTTTGTACGGACGTAACACGGAGATGTGAAACACGTTGTGGATGTGTTCCAGCTCAGGCGGTAAAGCTACCATATACGCCACTTCACCCACCCACTTCAAAATTTCGAATGGCCCTATGAACCTCGGACTCAATTTTCCTTTCTTGCCAAATCTGATCTTTCCTTTCCAGGGAGATACTTTTAAGAATACGAAACTACCGACTTCAAAGTCTCGGTCCTCACGATGCAAATCTACATATTTCTTCTGACGATCTTGAGCGGCTACTAATCTAGCTCTTATCGTTTTCACCACATCGGCCGTCCGTTGAACTATTTCTGGCCCCAAAAGTCGTCGTTCTCCGACTTCATCCCAACATAACGGTGTTCTGCACTTCCTTCTGTAGAGAGCTTCGTATGGTGGCATACCGATACTCGCGTGATGACTATTATTGTAAGCAAATTCTACTAAGGGTAAATGGTCATCCCAGTTTCCCTTAAAATCCATTACGCAAGCTCGAAGCATATCTTCTAGCGTTTGTATGGTTCGTTCACTTTGCCCGTCTGTCTGAGGATGATAAGCGGTACTCAACCTCAATTGTGTTCCCATTCTTTCTTGTAAGCTTTTCCATAAATTTGATGTGAATCGCGGATCTCGATCGGAGACGATTGACACTGGTACTCCATGTTGCGAAACTATTTCCTTCACGTATAAATTTGCTAATTGATTAAGGTTAAAACGAATCTTGATTAGTAGAAAATGAGCTGTCTTCGTTAGTCGATCCACGATAACCCAAATGGTATCAAAACCCTTCTATGTGACTGGAAGTCCCACCACGAAGTCTATCATAATGTGCTCCCATTTCCACTCCGGTATTTCCAGTGGTTGAAGTAGACCACGCGGTCTCTGATGTTCTACTTTGACTCGTTGGCAAGTAAGACATCTACTGGCGTACTCCGCAACCTCTCGCTTCAGATTGGGCCACCAAAAATGTTATCGTAGATCTCGGTACATCTTCGTTCCTCCAGGATGAACAGAATATATCGTCCTATATGCCTCGCGCAAAATTTCCTCCCTTAGTTCAGTAATAGCTGGCACCCAAACTCGATTTTTGAATCTCAAAATACCATCTTTATCCATTCGGAATTTTTCTTCCTCACTCCCTGTTATCTGCTTCTTTATCTTCTCGCACGCCTCATCCGTTTCTTGTGCTTCTTTGATTCGGTCCAATAATGTTGGACGAGCTTCCATTACAAACAACTTTTCACTGGGCCCTCGAGGTTCCCCAACTTCTATTTCCAATTTTTCCATGTCCCTTATTAACTCCTCCTGAGTTGTCAATGTGAACAGTTTCTCCCTTCCTTTCCTACTTAGCGCGTCAGCTACTACGTTGGCCTTTCCCGGGTGATAAAGAATTTCGCAGTCATAATCCTTGATTAATTCCAATCACCTCCTTTGTCTCATATTTAGCTCCTTCTGTGTGAAAATATACTTCAGACTTTTGTGGTCCGTATATATCTCACATTTTTCTCCGTACAGGTAGTGCCTCCAAATTTTTAACGCAAAAACTACTGCCGCTAGCTCCAAGTCATGAGTAGGGTATCTTTTTTCGTAATCCTTCAATTGTCGTGACGCGTATGCAATGACTTTGCCGTGTTGCATAAGCACACAACCGAGCCCTTTCTGCGACGCATCACTATACACCACAAATCCTCCCGTACCAACTGGTAAGGATAATATAGGTGCCTCGCTTAACCTCTTCTTCAGTTCTTGAAAACTCTCTTCGTATTTGTCCGTCCACACAAACTTCACTATCTTTCTTGTTAGATTGGTCAACGGGGTCGCTATCTTAGAAAAATCTTGGATAAATATTCGATAGTACCCAGCTAACCCCAGAAAACTTCTTACTTTCGTCGGCGTCCTTGGTTGTTCCCAACCACTAACAGCCTCCACCTTCGCAGGGTCCACTGAAGTCCCATTCTTGTCTATCACGTGTCCCAAGAATTGGACCTTCTCCATCCAGAATTCGCACTTGAAAAATTTTGCGTACATCTTCTCCTTCCTTAGTGCTTCCAACACCATCTTTAAATGTTCGGCGTGCTCTTCTTTGGTCTTTGAGTAGATTAGGATGTCATCGATAAAAACTACCACAAACTTATCCAAGTATGGCTTGAAAACTTGGTTCATCAAGTCCATGAACGCTGCTGGGGCGTTGGTCAAACCAAACGACATCACTAAAAATTCGTAGTGTCCATATCGGGTTCAAAACGCCATCTTCGGAATGTCCTCCTCTCGCACCTTCAGTTGATGATAACCTGTTCATAGATCTATCTTAGAGAAGCACTTTGCTCCCTTCAATTGATCGAAAAGATCATCTATCCTTGGTAATGGATATCTATTCTTGATCGTTACTTTGTTCAACTCTCGATAGTCGATACAAAGCCTCATCGATCCATCTTTTTTCTTAACAAATAACACTGGTGCTCCCCATGGAGACACACTCAGCCGAATATAACCCTTATCTAATAATTCCTGTAACTGTATCATTAATTCCTTCATCTCCACCGGTGCCATACGATACGGAGCTTTCGAAATTGGTGCAGTTCCTGGTGCTAAATCTATTACGAATTCAATTTCTCTGTCTGGCGGAAGGCCAGGCAGATCATCAGGAAACACGTCTTGAAATTCTCTCACTACTGATATATCTTTCGCTTCTACTCCCTTCTTTTGAGTATCCGCAATATAGGCTAAATACCCCACACATCCTTTCTTTAACAATTTCTTGGCATGCATTATTGTAAGACAACAGGATTGCTTAGGCGATGAGCTACCATAAAATACTACCTTAGACCGATTTGAAGTCTGAAGGTTCACACTTTTCTTTCGACAATCGATCATCGCAGCGTGGCTGGATAACCAATCCATTCCTAATATCACGTCAAACTCTCCCAGTCTTATCGGAATCAAGTCTACACTTAGTTTGTGACCTCTAATGCTTGCAGAACAATTTCGATAAACGAACCCTACAGAAATTACTTCCTTATTGGCAATTTCTATGATCAAAGGGTTCTCTAAATGTTCTTGGGGTAAGTTCAAATGTGTAGCAAAATCTTCAGACACAAAGGAACAGGTAGCACCCGAATCAAACAATACATATGCATTTACGTTATTGATTGGCACAACACCTGACACCACGTCCTTCGCAGCAACTGCGTCTTGGACAGTCATGTTAAAAGTTCGGGCCGTCGAGCGATTGGGTTGTGCTGGTCCACCTATCATTAGCTTGCTTCCCCCTTGATTGCCTTTTCCCCCGGTGTTCCCCTTCTTCGGGCAGTCGTTGATCTGGTGTTCAGTCGAGCCGCAACCGAAACATCCTCGGTTTTTCTTCGGCTTTGGACAATGGGGTGTAATGTGCCCTTCCTGGCCGTAGTTGAAACAGACACTGCGTCCTTTCCAGCATTCCCCTTGATGATTCTTTTCACATTTAGGGCATACCTCAGCCCTCTTCTTAAATCCTCCCTGATAACTTCTCGACTGGTTGCCTCGGTTGTTGTTGTTATTGTTGTTATTATCCCACTTCCTTTTCCCTAAATTGCTTCCTCCACTGCTACTTCCCCCACGACTTTCTCCTCAAGAATTCTTATTCTTTTTCTCCTTGTTGTACTGACTTAACGCCTCGCTACCTCCCTCAGCAATGATCGCCTTCTCCAATAGTGTGGCGAACGAATTGATTTGAAGAACTGACACCTTGTTGAATAACCAAGGTTTCAGTCCTAACTCAAAGCGTCTAGCCTTCCTTTCTTCGGTGTCGACATAATGTGTAGCGAATCGTGCGAGCTCGTTGAATCTTTCCGCATACTGAGCTACCATCATTTCACCTTGCTTCAGTTCCAAGAATTTAACCTCCATCTTATTCTTCATGCTCTTCGGGAAGTAATTCTCGAAGAAAAGAGTGGTAAACCTATCCCAGGCTATCACTCCTTCACCTGCTCTCTGTTGATTGTCTTCCCACCAGTAATTCGCTTCACCCTTCATCATATAAGTAGCGAATATCGTCTTCTGATCTTCCCCCACTCGAGCAATAGTAAACGCCTTTTCCATTTCCTTGATCTAGGTTTGTGCTTCAATGGGATCGGTAGTTCCCCTAAACTCGGGCAGTCCTACACTCTTAAAATCCTTGAAGTTTGCTACTGGTGCAACTAGGGGGTTGGGATGTACTGGTTCGTTGTTCCTTCCCCGCAAGGCTTCTCCTAGCAAGTCTACTAGTCGTTGAATGGGGTCCGCTTGGTTCCTTTCGTTATTGACTGACTCATCCAACTCGGCGATTCTACGTCTGGGCGGCATTTTCTGCAACACAAGATTTTACTCTTATTTTCTAAGCATATAACTCAGATATTTCTCTAATGCAGAAATTTAATAACACAGTGATGAAACAAAAACATTTATATTCATATGCCAAATTGTTACATCATGTTGACTTCTTGCATACTACTATAAATGTTGCCTCTATCCCTTAATATTACAAAAGGTGGGGAAAACATCAACATACTACCCTTAACATCAAAAGGGCTCACAAGACTACTCCGTATCTTACACAATAGATCGGAGATTACATAACGATGTACATCTAGACATACTACTAACACTACTAGACTACTAATCGCTAGATTTCCTCCTCGATAATCCAACCGTTTCCTCCCACGCTTGACATCCTACAACCACAAACACAAGACAAAACAACAACTCCATCAGAAGGTCAAACAAAACATAAGTTCATTGTATGCAATGAAAATATGTTTCATAATGCTACTAAGTCTTCACGAAAACTCTATATGAGTTTTATCTCCTCCTAGTTCCTAAATTCTTCTAAGGTTATAGTCTAAGGACTCTCGCTCCTAAGGTTTATATGAAAGTAGTATGCACACAAGCCAATCATATTTGATATGATGTAGCATATACTTTGTAATCTTATTCATTTATTAATAAAAGAATTGATTTTCTTTAAAAGGCATTTTACATTATCTACATAGTGCTGTTATATTAAATGTGATAAACCCATAGTTTTGAGCAATGCTTTTAGAATCATGATGGTGATCATGCTAATGAGATCTAAATTCAAGATAGCTCACAAACTAAAATTGTTCCTAATCGTTGGATTACTAAATTGGGGATTAGTGAATCTGGATAGATTAGTACATACGTTGCTTGCTCTTAGGAAGAAGATGATTGATCTCATAATCATTTGTGTGGAGACACTAAAGCAAGTATGTAGGTGCTTATTAGAAAATAAGTTCACTGAATGTGACTCGCTAAGGAATACCTAATGGAGTTTTACTCGCCTGTCAATAGGAATTCCTCTAGTGATAGTAGTACAAGTGATCCTTGGACTTGAGATCATCATAGTATCTTGTGTATGATGAGTTATACTTTGACATGTCCCTTAAGACCTTGTGGGTATATCAAAGGGTATGATTGGGTATAATTAGTTGTACATGGAGATAGGTGAATGATCAACAAAGAATCTACCTCGTCTAGTAAAAGATGTGAATGTCCTATGTGATTCGATAAATGATAACTCAGTAGTCCTTGGCCAAGGCAGAATGAAATTAGAAAGGAGTTTCTAATTTGCATTATTTAGAGTTATGCATTTGGGAATCGAAATACATATAATTAAATAAAATAAGACTTGACAGTAAATCCATGTCTTATATTTAATTGGGACATTGTATGGTTAGAAGGATTGAATTGTACGGTAACTATCTACTCAAAGGTTCTTTTGTGATTAATGTTGAAATCTATATTATCTGGAAAGTCGTTGATCGCTAAGGGGGCTTACCCTTATTGTAGAATAAATGTTATTTATTTAAATAAATTAAATAGTTTAATTTATTTATTTAAATAAGATTAGAATTGTTCTAATTGATTTATTCACAACCGGTTCAATATGGAGAACCTAAAGGGTCACACCGCAAAAGGAAAATATTTATTTAAGAAGTAAATGGCATAATGGTAATAATAAGTTAAGTGTATTTAATTTAATATATGGAGATAGAATAAATTAAATAGCTTAATATTTATTATTTAATATTTTGGAAATATTAAATATAAATTAATAAGAGGAGTCTTATTATTATTATTACTATTACTATTATTTAATTCCTAACAGGGATTGGGAATTAATTAATAGAAGTACTCTCCCATGAATTCCTAATTGGATTAGGAGCATTATTAATTAAAAGAGTTTAATTATAATACAAACCCTAATCCTAAATAGTTTAGGGAAGGGTTATTCCTACATCTATAAATAAGAGGGGTCTTATCATAGATTAGGGTTACACACTCTTGCATTAGATTGTGGAGAGTACTTACAATTTCTATAGAGATAGAAACTAGGGTTTTGCCAAATACCCAACTTCTTGAATACTTGTTCTTCCTTGGTGGATCACCTCTAGAGGCCAAACACTTGGGTGGCTAACGTTGATCAAAGGAAGGAATCACACCGTAGCATTCGAGGAGAAAACGAAGGACTAGGAGTTGAACTTGTACCCGAGGAAGCTTTGTTCTACGAGGGTATAATTCTTATTCCCTTTCTCTTTCGTTTATATCGTTAATTGAGCACATAGATTGATCTTGGTGATGGTTTGTATAAAATTTTAAAATCCGATTTTATCGCGCTTCCGCACTGTTTATGTAATTTGATTGCATGTTCGCGTTATATACAAACCTAACAGTGGTATCAAAGCCTAATCTTGTGCTAATTATCGATTTTGATGATTCCATGTATGTTTGATATGCGATTGGATCGAATTTTTTTGGCAGAATAAAAATTTTTCTGAATCAGCGAAGCGGCGCAGCTGCGCCGCCTCCAGTTCATTCTGGAGCGCAGCTGCGCCGAAACCCAGAATCGATTTTTTCTAGGGAGCAGCGCAGCTGCGCTGTTGCCCAGTTCATTCTGGGCGCAGCTGCGCCGGTAAGCAGAATCTGAAAAATATTATTTTTCTTCAATTAAAATAAATAGTTTATTTAATTGATATAAGTTTAAAATAAAGAGTTTATTTTATCTGGAATAGGATTTCAGATTGCTAAAATTAAAGGAGTTTAATTTGGATTTGGTTTTTGATTAAAATAAAAGAGTTTATTTTGTTTCAAAACTAAATATTAGCAAAACTTTTGCCCATTAATTGATATCAATGCATATATGGAATGGATTTATTATTCATGAGATGAATGTTATTTATTGATACATATAGAGATATGTATGATAATAAATAGGGATTGATTATGGACTGTTGACCAATGTGTGATTGGATTTATTTTAGTGGATTCTCGAATGTATGGGTTTTTATAAATGGGGTCTGCGTACCTCGTCTTCTCTAATTTTTCTTAATGTAAATTCTATCTCCCTCCTATGTACTTCCCCTTGACTACTGATCAAGGTTTCTATTTATTGTAAATAGTTTTTTTGTAATAGGACTAGTTAGAATTAATTTTTTGAAGAATTGGAGACAAAGGAGAAAGGAGCGCTTGAAGACCCGTTTGTAATGGAGCCCGGGTTTAAATGTAATAGTTATATTTAAATTTTATTCTTGCACCCTAGGTTTGACCTTTTGGTTCACTTGGTGGCTCTAGTGAACCAAACTAGAATAAAAGTCCATAATCAATCCGGGTAGAATATAGTATTCTATTTGTGCATGCTTACTATATATATACTATATATTATCAAACATGCTTCGCATGTAAAATAATATGACGCGTATTTTATATATATATGTGCATGTGCGCTAAACAAGATGAGACTAAAAATAACAAACCCCTCAAAGAAATCATATTAAGTCCTAAGCGTTCAAAGATATTTAGAATATCGAACGTCGCCTTCTAGCATGGTAAAACAATAGAGTATTAAATATTTAATATGAGTTTGTTGTGTCACCACAAGGCAAGTATTAAATATTTAAGATGTTGCTTTATCACATTTGATGCTTATAAATAGACTGAACGATGCTGTTTTGTTGTGTCACCACAAGGATAGTGTTTTTCTTTCGAATATATGGAAGTGCTAGGTTGGACTTAACTTGGATAATTTTGATTCGGATGTGTCACCACTTGATCAAAATAATCTAAGAGGCAAAATACAAGGAGTTACATAGTGATGTAATTGACAATAGTTGTCTACCTATTTATTTATATATCGCTTGTTGTGTCACCACAAGGCTATATACATTTGAAATGGGATCCTTCATCTCACTAGCAAATCTTTAATTAGAATTGTCGAACTATATAATGAGGGTAATATAGTTTGATAAAAATAGTGGGATATACCAATTTAAAATAAAGACCTAATTTATTTTGGTAATTAATTAAATGAATGTATGCTAAAATGTTGTCTATTTCACATGCAGAATTTAAAAATGTCAAACTCACTATCACTGCGTAGCATACTTGATGCTAACAAACTGACCGGACCGAATTACACGGACTGGTTAAGGAATCTGAGAATTGTTCTCACTGCTGAAAAGATTTCTTTTGTCCTAAATTCACCAGTCCCTGCAAGTGTTGCAGAAACAGCCTCTGAGGAAGAGATTGCTACTTTTAGAAAGTGGCAAGATGATGCAATCCTGGCTCAATGCATCGTGCTCGCATCCATGAGTAACGAGCTTCAGCGTCAGCATGAAACTATGGATGCTCCTACTATATTGCTGCACCTCAAAGAGTTGTATGGTGAGCAAAGTAGGACTGCTAGATATCAGATATCTAAGGAGCTCTTCCGATCTCGTATGACCGAGGGCACTGCTGTTGAGACTCATGTTCTTAAGATGATCAATCTGATTGAACAACTTGGACAACTTGGGTTCGTGATGGATGGGGAGTTAAGTCAAGATTTGATCTTGCAGTCACTCCCGGACACCTTCTCACAATTTGTTGTGAATTTTCACATGAATAAGTTGGATGTCAGCTTGCCTGAGCTACTTAACATGCTGAAAACTACTGAAGGTCACTTCTCATCCAACAAGAACCAAGTCTTACTAGTGAATGATTCTTCCAAGAAAAGGAAGAGGCCCAAGGTATCTTCTGAAAAGAAGAAAAACAAGAAGGCTAAGGGAAAGGCGAAGGGAAAGGATAAAAAGAAATCTGATCCAGATAGCAAAGGAATTTGCTACCATTGCAATCAGCCGGGACATTGGAAGAGGAACTGCAAGGAGTATCTTGCCGGCCAAAAGAAGCTTGGAGAAGCTTCGACTTCCGATCTAGGTTTGTTCATGATTGAAATTAATTTTTCTGAAAGTCAAAATTCTACTTGGGTATTGGATACCGGCTGTAGTTCTCACATATGTAATAATATGCAGGGACTAAGCAGAAGTAGGAAGCTGAACAAGGATGAAGTCGTCCTACGAGTTGGAAATGGAGCAAAGGTTGCTGCATTGGCTGTAGGGACTTATTGTTTAGCACTGCCTCCGGGCAAGTTCATTAGTTTAAATAACTGTTATTATGTTCCAACACTCATTAGAAACATTATTTCAATTTTTGTATTGGATATGGATGGTTTTGATATTATAATAAAGAACAACAGTTGTTCTATTTATAATAAAAATGTTTTATATGGTGTTGGCAATTTACTGAATGGACTTTACATACTTGACTTGCATGAAAATATACTTCAAATTGAACAAACTAAGAAAAGAAAAAGAGATGATGTTAATTATACCTTTATGTGGCACTGTAGACTCGGTCATATTAATGAAACAAGATTATCCAAGTTGCATAAAGATGGGCTTTTAGAGCTATCTGATTACGAATCATATCCAACTTGTGAATCTTGTCTCATGGGTAAGATGACTAAATCCCCTTTTAGTGGAAAAGGAGAAAGAGTTACAGAGTTGTTAGCGTTGGTACACACAGACGTTTGTGGACCTATGACAACGAATGCACGAGGAGGGTATTCTTATTTTATTACTTTCACTGATGATCATTCTAGATTTGGATATGTGTATTTAATGAAATACAAATCTGAATCGTTTGAAAAGTTCAAAGAATTCAGAAGTGAAGTAGAGAAACAAACTGGGAAAAGTATTAAAATTCTTCGATCGGATCGAGGAGGGGAATACTTAACCAGTGAGTTTCTCAATTGTCTCAAAGAAAATGGTATAATCTCACAATGGACTCCACCAGGGACGCCACAGTTGAATGGTGTATCTGAAAGGAGAAATCGAACATTGTTGGACATGGTTCGTTCCATGATGAGTTTTACCGACCTTCCAATATCCTTCTGGGGTTATGCCCTAGAATCGGCTGCATACCTACTTAACAAGGTGCCTACCAAATCCGTCCCAAAGACTCCATATGAGATATGGACAGGGCGGAAACCAAATCTTAAGCATGTTAAGACTTGGGGTTGTCCAACTTATGTCAAAAGGTTTGAGCATGATAAGCTGAAGACTAGATCCGACAAATGTAGATTCGTGGGATACCCTAAAGAAACATCAGGGTATTATTTCTATCATCCTACTGATCAAAAGGTGTTTGTTGCGAAACACGCTGCCTTCTTGGAAAAGGAGTTTATCTTTGAAGGGGTCAGTGGGAGTAAGATATATCTTGAAGAAGTTCAAGAACCACAAAATACTACGGATCAAAGTCAGGTACCTGATCAAGTAGAAGAACCTACTGTACCACTACCTATTCGTAAATTTGGAAGAGTACCAAAGATACCTGAGAGGTATGGATTCATCATAGAGGATGATGATGAGGTACGCATCATAGATGATGATGATCCATTGACTTACGAAGAGGCTATGAGTAGTGAAGACTCAGAGAAATGGCTAGAAGCCATGAAATCCGAGATGGACTCCATGTATGAAAACCAGGTATGGACTTTGGTTTCACCACCTGAGGGCATTATGCCTATTGGGTGTAAATGGGTCTTTAAGAGAAAGACTAGGGCAGATGGCAAGGTAGAGACCTATAAGGCCCGACTGGTTGCAAAAGGTTTCAAACAAAGACAAGGAGTTGACTATGATGAAACCTTCTCACCAGTAGCTATACTCAAGTCCATTCGGATTTTGCTTGTAATTGCAGCTTATTATAACTACGAGATCTGGCAAATAGACGTGAAAACGACCTTCCTCAATGGAGAGCTTGAGGAGAATGTATATATGATACAGCCAGAGGGTTTTGTTTCAACGGTTGGAACAAACCAAGTCTGTAAGCTACAACGATCCATTTATGGATTAAAGCAAGCTTCTCGAAGGTGGAACATCCGTTTTGATAAGATAATCAAAAGGTTTGATTTTATCAAGAACGAGGATGAACCATGTGTGTACAAGAAGGTTAGTGGGAGCGCTATATCATTCCTTGTATTATATGTTGATGATATATTACTGATAGGGAATGATGTTCCTATGCTACAGTCGATCAAAATTTGGTTATCTAAACACTTCTCCATGAAGGACTTGGGTGAGGCATCCTTTATTTTGAGGATAAAGATCTATAGAGATAGATCTAAAAGGATGCTGGGCTTGACCCAAGGAAAGTACA
This sequence comes from Aralia elata, assembly GCA_034770075.1. Classification (NCBI taxonomy): domain Eukaryota; kingdom Viridiplantae; phylum Streptophyta; class Magnoliopsida; order Apiales; family Araliaceae; genus Aralia; species Aralia elata. Next base: position 59,973,577 of record CM068386.1, on the reverse strand, counting down.
TTGACTCGATGCTAAAGAAGTTTAGCATGGAAGCTTCCAAGAGAGGTCTCATGCCGATGAGCCATGGAATACATCTCTCCAAGAAATAGGCCCCAAAGAAACCTGAGGAGAGAGACCGTATGAGTAAGATTTCTTATGCTTCCACAATAGGATCTATCATGTACGGTATGATATGTACTAGACCAGATGTCGCTCATGCACTTAGTGTAACCAATAGATATCAGTCGAATCCAGGAGAAGAGTACTGGAAGGCAGTGAAAAACATCCTAAAGTACTTGAGAAGAACTAAGGATGTATTTCTTGTCTACGGTGGGTCTGAATTAAAACTAGAGGGCTATACAGACTCAAGTTTTCAAACGGACCAAGATGATAGTAAATCCGTTTCGGGGTATGTGTTTACCTTAAATGGTGGCGCGGTGAGTTGAAAGAGTTCCAAGCAGCAAACAGTTGCTGATTCAGTGACAGAGGTAGAGTACATAGCTGCAAGTGATGCTGCAAAGGAAGCTGTTTGGATGAAAAAGTTCATAACTGAACTTGGAGTGGTTCCTAGCATTAGAGGAGCCGTACCTTTATTCTGTGACAACAATGGAGCTGTTGCGCAGGCTAAGGAACCCAGGTCTCATCAGAAATCCAAACACGTGTTGCGGCGGTTTCATTTGATTAGAGAGATCATTGAAAGAGGAGATGTCACCCTGGAGCGTGTGGACTCTCAAGACAACATTGCAGATCCATTTACTAAAGCTTTAACACAACAGCAGTTTGATCGTCACTTAGAGAAGATGGGTATTAGATACCATGGCGATTGGTTTTAGTGCAAGTGGGAGATTGAAAGTAGTATGCACACAAGCCAATCATATTTGATATGATGTAGCATATACTTTGTAATCTTATTCATTTATTAATAAAAGAATTGATTTTCTTTAAAAGGCATTTTACATTATCTACATAGTGCTGTTATATTAAATGTGATAAACCCATAGTTTTGAGCAATGCTTTTAGAATCATGATAGTGATCATGCTAATGAGATCTAAATTCAAGATAGCTCACAAACTAAAATTGTTCCTAATCGTTGGATTACTAAATTGGGGATTAGTGAATCCGGATAGATTAGTACATACGTTGCTTGCTCTTAGGAAGAGGATGATTGATCTCAAAATCATTTGTGTGGAGACACTAAAACAAGTATGTAGGTGCTTATTAGAGAATAAGTTCACTGAATGTGACTCGCTAAGGAATACCTAATGGAGTTTTACTCGCCTGTCAATAGGAATTCCTCTAGTGATAGTAGTACAAGTGATCCTTGGACTTGAGATCATCATAGTATCTTGTGTATGATGAGTTATACTTTGACATGTCCCTTAAGACCTTGTGGGTATATCAAAGGGTATGATTGGGTATAATTAGTTGTACATGGAGATAGGTGAATGATCAACAAAGAATCTACCTCGTCTAGTAAAAGATGTGAATGTCCTATGTGATTCGATAAATGATAACTCAGTAGTCCTTGGCCAAGGCAGAATGAAATTAGAAAGGAGTTTCTAATTTGCATTATTTAGAGTTATGCATTTGGGAATCGAAATACATATAATTAAATAAAATAAGACTTGACAGTAAATCCATGTCTTATATTTAATTGGGACATTGTATGGTAGAAGGATTGAATTGTACGGTAACTATCTACTCAAAGGTTCTTTTGTGATTAATGTTGAAATCTATATTATCTGGAAAGTCGTTGATCGCTAAGGGGGCTTACCCTTATTGTAGAATAAATGTTAATTATTTAAATGAATTAAATAGTTTAATTTATTTATTTAAATAAGATTAGAATTGTTCTAATTGATTTATTCACAACCGGTTTAATATGGAGAACCTAAAGGGTCACACCGCAAAAGGAAAATATTTATTTAAGAAGTAAATGACATAATGGTAATAATAAGTTAAGTGTATTTAATTTAATCTATGGAGATATAATAAATTAAATAGCTTAATATTTATTATTTAATATTTTGAAAATATTAAATATAAATTAATAAGAGGAGTCTTATTATTATTATTACTATTACTATTATTTAATTCCTAATAGGGATTGAGAATTAATTAATAGAAGTACTCTCCCATGAATTCCTAATTGGATTAGGAGCATTATTAATTAAAGGAGTTTAATTATAATACAAACCCTAATCCTAAATAGTTTAGGGAAGGGTTATTCCTACATCTATAAATAAGAGGGGTCTTATCATAGATTAGGGTTACACACTCTTGCATTAGATTGTGGAGAGTACTTACAATTTCTATAGAGATAGAAAACTAGGGTTTTGCCAAATACCCAACTTCTTGAATACTTGTTCTTCCTTGGTGGATCACCTCTAGAGGCCAAACACTTGGGTGGCTAACGTTGATCAAAGGAAGGAATCACACCGTAGCATTCGAGGAGAAAACGAAGGACTAGGAGTTGAACTTGTACCCGAGGAAGCTTTGTTCTACGAAGGTATAATTCTTATTCCCTTTCTCTTTCGTTTATATCGTTAATTGAGCACATAGATTGATCTTGGTGATGGTTTGTATAAAATTTTAAAATCCGATTTTATCGCGCTTCCGCACTGTTTATGTAATTTGATTGCATGTTCGCGTTATATACAAACCTAACATTATAACCGATGCAGCGGAAAAGATAGAATAAATTACATTGATTTAATATAATTATTCTTGTCCCAAGGTCTCGCAACCGATGCTACAATATTATCCAAAAGTCTTAATTTAACTGAAACATAGTACTAATACATAATCCATGCCTAAGCTTATTACATAACCAAATCTAAAACTTAAAACAACATAGTAAAATAGTCTCCCGCCTAAGGGGGAACAAAGCTACTCCGTAGTTTTGCCCTTTCCCTTATCCTTGCCTGAAGGTTCACCTCGCTCTGCCTTAACTGAAAGATTTAAAGAAAGCAAGAATGAGCAACAAATTTGCCCAGCAAGTGATGTGATAACAAGGGTAAACAATTAAAAGTTTGATGTCTCGAGAATATAAGGGATAGTTCGAGAATATTATGAATTATCAATTATTTCGAATAAAGTTGTTATGAACGGATAATCTCAATAAGATTCAAGAAATAAACCCCGACAAAGTTCGAGATGCAAAACACTGAGTAGTCCCAAAGGACTAAGAACTCCTGCTAGAATTAACAGTTTTTATACTGAAAATCCAATAAAAACAAGTACACAGGTGATCGGCCTGTAGTACCCCAAATTATGCATAACTGTCACATGCTTATAAGTGCGCACGTCGGTTCCCCAACAATATATAATTTCCCCCTTTTTGAGGGTTGTTCATCTCAGTAGATAAGAGTCCTCACCAAGACAATTGGTTTGGAATAGCTTTCTAACACATGTATAATAGTCTAACCGAAACAATGGTTTAAACAACCTTTATAATCATATTCAATGATTTAATGAATACCAATGTTTGCAATGAGGTTTAAGGGATATTAATCTTAAACCAATCCTTAGAATATGAATGACAGTTTATAAAGCATAAGAGTCACTGTCACATACTTATATGATACATGAATATACAAGTGTACATGCTTGCTCAATAAAGAGAAAGGGTTCAAATACTTGCACAATATACCACATCCTGCTCGAATGTAAAGTGAGTAGGGTTAAGGGAAAATTTGCACAAAGTAAAGTTTCAGAAAAAGGGAACTTGCCTGTTTGCTCAGCTACAAGTAATCTAACTTTAATTTAAATTGCGTTGAAACGACCTAATCATTAATAAGTTGGTTCCGTAGTTAGTATAGCATCCATAACAAGTGGTTACGCACCACATAGTTTTAATACACAGTCACGTAGGTGGAATCAAGATTACTAAGTCCATATTCAAAATTTCTTATCTTTAGCTAAATGAGTTAGCAACTTAGAATACTCCGACCCTAAGCATCAACATAAGCTTGAACACATAGTATATCAGTTCAGTCATGCTATACAACTTAAAACATTCATACATACATGCTGCAAGACTTTATTTACAAATTAAAACAACTGGGCTTTTCTGGCAACCTGCGCGGCCGCGCTGGTTTTGCCTTTAGGAGTGGTGTGGTCGCGCCACCCTCTGGGCAGACCAGAAAATGCAATTACATTATGCTTGAACCTAGTTTATTCTTAGCATACTAGTTATTGTTATACATCAAGATACACATGCTTATGTCCTTATTAACTTGGTCTATAACTCTAGCATGCTCATTTAAATCCATTTGGAAGTCTTATGGTCCTAAGTCGGAAATTTTTACACTTTAGGCCAAACAAGTCCATTTCACACATAGTCCGCTAGTATGGTCGAAATGTCCTATAATACGACTAGACAATATTTAATACGCATGCTCGGATGTAAACAACATATGCACATACTAAACACATAGCTTATAATTGAAATTCATGCATTAAACATGCTCGTACATGTCAAAATAATTCTTAGCTAAATGGTGCTCATGAAATTCATATCTAGAGGCATAATGAATCCTAACAATTATGCTTGTATGGTTAGAACACAACTTTCCATAGCATTTGACAACAATAGTTCTCACGTCTTAAGTTTTCTTGAAAATCTTCACATTGGACTAACTAAACTTGCTTAACATCTCTATTTGACTCTCCGTATGCATTTATACAAGTATTTAGACCATATATGCATGCTTGTAAGCTCAGAATATCAAAGATACAAAGTTCGTTAAGTGTTAGTTTACAAAACTTTAAGTTCTCTTTTAGAAAATTGTTAGAACCAAGCTAACACAACTCATTTCATGCAAGACCATTTCAGACCACACACCAGATACACACATGGGCTTATTCAAGCTAAACTAACATGCTCATGACACCTGAAGGATCAAAAGTTCAATTTCACTCTGGTGCACGGCGCGACCGCACCTGGTTTTGCCTGGGGAGTAGCGCGGCCGCGCTGCTCCTCGGCAGAACCAGGTAACTCCCTGGATGGCAAAATTTTTGAAAACCAATACCAATTCAAACAATGATCTGAGCATACCCATCTTACATAAGGCCTATAACCATGATATTAAGCATACCTAACATGATTCTAACGACTTAAAACAAGTAAACAATTAAGTTCAATGATTAAATTCAACATTCATGCTATTTCGTCATAGTTTCGCATACTTAGCGATTGATCATGCTACAAACTCGTTTCTGAACCAAAATGGTTCGTTTAACTTTTGTTGTTTTCGTATTTGACTATACTAACAATGTATACCATCCACTTACATATTACCACAACTTAGTTCAATCATTTTTGGTACATTATGAGCATGCATACATGTTATTTTCTGGGAACTCATGGAACTCAAGTTTGATAGCATAGAACATGATTAACACTTTAGTAACATGTATAGGATCTTGACAACTCATATACATCAACTACTAACCAACTAACAAGAGATTCATGGTAAAACTCTCGAAATTTATATATAGAATGCAAGAACATAATCAAAGAGAAATTACCTCTTGAAGCTAATTGAGTACCCTAAATCTCCCACCTCAATTTTTGATTACTCCTTAGCTTCACCACACTCACTCTCTATTTGAACAATTCAGATTTCTTATAACCCAAAATGAAGAAGAGGAGGTCTTAATTTATAGAGTTATCTTTGTCCATTTTCAGCTTTTGCCCATTGATTCAAACCAATGGAAGAAGGAAGAAGATGAAGGTTAATGAGAAGTTGGTAGCTTACTATTTGAACCACTCCCCCTTTCATCATGAATTTGAGGTTTGCATGGCTGATTTTGAGGAGAAGGGAGAAGGGCTAAGCTTGTAGCCTTTTGGTGTTTCACGTGAATGAGAATTTGGGCAAGAAGGTGACACTCTTTTTGGGACACAAGAACTCAGACATAGCAAATAAGGCTTATTAGCATGCTTTAATTTAAAATGTAACTTAGGTCAAGATGTATTAAATAATTAAATGCTACCATATTGTATCAATAGTCACATGTACACCTATCATATAATCCATGTACATTAATTAAAGTGAAATCTAATTAATCGCTAATACCCAAATATTCAATATGCATTATTATTTCATAATACATTTATTGTAATAACATTTAAGTATGGAAATAATTATCATGTAGCAAATATTAATTACCCCATATAATTTAAATGTACATCACACAACAAAATGTCACATGGGATGTTCATGTAATTTAAATGTCACGCATATTCCACCTTATTTAATGATTTATATGAATACCCACACATGCTAATGTCACATAAAAATATCATGCCACATAATATTTAATTAAATGAAAGGAGATTATTAGCCACACGAAAATTAATCAAGATACATTAATAATTTCTTTTCTTATTAAATCACTCCTCTATTAAATAATCAAAAGATCATTTTATTGCATCACTATTATGGTGACATATCACATATACTCATATTTGAATAAATATTCAACTTAAATAGAAAAGTCAATAATAATATTATTTAAAATTCTTGGGTATTACATTAGGCGCCGAGTGGTCGACAGGCCGACTCGACGGGAGCTCCGAGTTGCACTCTGCCGCAGCAGGTAATGATGCGTTATTTTTAGCATTATGTTTGCAGTAGGTCCCACTTTGTTGTAATAGGGGCATACTTATATTGTAAATCCCTATGCTTGTAGTGTGCATGGGATAGTAGATGAACCCTAATTTTGTTTCTGATAGAGGGGTGGAAGGTTATTATTCCCCACTTTTGTTCTTTAGGGGATAGTTCGTGGTTGGCAGGCTATGTCATTTAACGTTTATAGAAGTATGCCACATGTTGAGTCAGGTTGTATTAAAATAGTGACATATGGTTATAAATGCAGTTGTTTTAGTTAAATCAAATGTGTTTGATATATGCTTTTACTTTTAATTGTTGACTTAAATGACTTTTTGTATATGACATAAATCTAGTAGTAAAAGCCGACAGTTTTCTTTTATCAGATCATGCCTCTAAGAAGACAGCCACGAAACTAAAGGGTTGAGGAATCGGTTAATAACACTCAGGGTCATCCAGACCCAATGAGAGCGTTTGCTGAGTTGCTGGCAGAAGCCATGCGACATAGACCCCCACCTGTTGGAGAACAGCCAGAGCGCAGCCTGCGCAACATTTGACTAGTTTCAAGGATTTTAAGCTAGTAGGACCTCTCGAGTTCAAGGGAACACTAGACCCAATTGAAGCCCAAACCTGGATCGAAGAAATAGAAAAAGTGTTCGAGGTTGCAAGGGTGGCCGAAGAACAAAAGACAGGGTTCGCCACCTTTATGATGAAAGGTGAAGCGGACTATTGGTGGAAGGCCAACAAAAGCCGTGTTGGAGATGGTGTGATACCATGGGAACGTTTCAAGGAGCTATTCTTCGAGAACTACTTCCCGGAGAGTATGCAGCTGAATATGGAGGTGAAGTTTTTGGAGCTCAAGCAGGGGAACATGTCAGTCGCGGAGTACGCGGCTAAATTTAATGAGTTAGCTAGATTTGCACCTCACCAGGTAGATACTGAAGCTAGAAAGGCAAGGAGGTTTGAATTAGGCCTGAAACCGTGGGTGTACATTAGGGTGGCAATTTTAAGGATTGACACATTTTCTACGCTATTAGAAAGGGCCATCATCGCCGAAGGAGGCAACGAGGCTCTAGCAAAGTTCAATCAAGACAAAAAGAAGGGTCACGAAGGAAGCAAGGGAGGAAACAGCGGGGGAAGTAACCCGAATAAAAGGAAATGGAGTGATAGCCAATCTTCCGGGGTAACAAGTCCGGAGGAGAGGTTAAGAAGGGTAATAAGTGCAATAATTATGGAAAGAATCACTCTAGAGAGTGCATGAAAGGAAAAGGAGTTTGTTTCAACTATGGGCAACAGGGGCACTTTGCTCCTCAGTGCCCAAATGGAAAGAAAGCAGGATGTTTCTTATGTGGAGCATCAGATCATCAAATTAAGGATTGCCCGAAAAGGAAGGGGGATGCAACAAGTGGTAATAGGAACAACAACAATAGCAACAACAACAGGCTGAACATTGGAGGGCCAGTTAGCCAAACCAACAGACCAACGACACGCACTTTTAACATGACTGTACAGGATGCGGTGGAGTCGAAGGACGTGGTGTCAGGTATTATTTTGATTAACAATATTAGTGCATATGAATTATTTGATTCGGGTGCTACCTGTTCCTTTGTTTCGGAAGATTTTGCTAAACGGTTAAATTTACCTCATGAGAAATTAGAGAATCCAATGAATGTGGAAGTAGCTAATAAGGAAGTTATTCCTGTAGAACATATTCATAGAAATTGCTATGCTTAAATAAGAGGATATAATTTGGGCGTAAATTTGATTCCGATAAGACTAGGAGAATTTGATGTTATCCTTGGAATGGATTGGTTGTCTAATCATGGAGCTCTGATTGACTGCCAGAAGAAATGTATACACCTGAAGACTCCGAATAAGTCGAAGGTCGTATTCTACGGTAGTAAATCGCCGAGACAATCTTGTTATCTAACGATGATCGCCCAACATATTCCGCGACCACCCTCTTCATGTTCGGCCACAAGAAGTGTTGGCGCAAATCCTAATACATCTTGGTACTACCAGGGTGTATCGAATACTTTATAGAATAAGCTTTTTGCAAAATCTCTTCCCTCAACTCCAGAACCATTGATATCCAGATCTTCCATTCGAACCTTAGCAATCCCGTGCTATCAGACTTGTACTTCAATTCCTCTCCTTCTGAGAGTCGCTCCTTTATGGCAACACATTCATCATCCTTTCCTTGAGTCTCCTTTATCTTGTCTAATAAAGTCGGACTTGGCTCCACTGCGAACAGTTTCTCGTCTGCATTTGTCGGATACTTGACTTCCAACTCTAGTCTTTCCATATCCTTTATCAGTTCTCCTTGAGTTGTCAGCATCATCAACTTATCTCTGCCCTTCCTACTTAAAGCATCAGCTACCACGTTTGCCTTACCGGGATGGTATAAAATCTCACAATCGTAGTCCTTGATCAACTCTAGCCATCGCCTCTGCCTCATGTTTAGTTCCTTCTGAGTGAAGATATACTTCAGACTCTTGTGGTCTATGTATATATCACACTTCTCTCCATACAGATAGTGCCTGTAACGATCGGGAATTTTAATTTCCTTATAACCCGAGTTTATGTGTGAATGAAATGAATTTGTTATTTTTATTTATATTATTATGTGTTATGTGTTTAAAGGTTGTGTTATAACCTAGAATATGTGTATGTGTTGAATTTTACGTGTTGTAGTGTCGTTAGGGTGAATATATTGACCTTGCAAAAAATCGCAAAATCACTATTCACAGGGCACGCTTATTGAGGCACTATTCACGCCATAACATTTTTGCGTCTTTTTCGACCTTAATAAATTTCAATAATACACGTGTGCGAAGTGATAATTTTTCCAAGTATCAGACTTTCATTTTGAGCCCATTCGTGTTTTATTCGGTATCCGAAATTTATAATATGATTGTTCCGAATATTTGGACAAATCCCATAATAATTATTTTTATGTGTCCCAATAATTTATGGGAGTACCCATTTTAATTTTGGGTAGAGTTATTTACCAAATTGGGTACAAAAGTGGGAGTATTCGGGTATATTTTTGTGTATTTGAGTATTTATTTTGGCTTTTTACTCCAAGAGGGAACCAACCTAAACCCTTAGACCAATCAAATGCAAGGAGTAGAGTGTATAGCCGCCAGCTTGCTGCTATTTGTTAGGCTCAATGCCTTAATTCTCCCAATTGCTTAACATTCTTGAGCTACTCCCTCTCCTTCACCCGAAGCAACCTCCATTTGCTCAGCCATTTTCAATTTCTCTCCCATTCTTTGTTCAACCATTCCATTCCTCCTTCTTACTGCTGCTAATACTGATAGAGAGAGAGAGGGGACATTGAAGGAGAAGTAGAGGAACATTGGAGGGAAGAAACAGAAGAACAAGAAAAGAAGAAAAAGGATTTCATGGAAGAAAGAGGAAGAAGAAACTCAATCCAATCGAGCCCAGCAATTTTCTTAGCACCTAGAAAGGATTTACAAGGTAAACAATCAACCAAAAATCAATTCCATTTGAGTTTGATTGAATTTTCGAGTTTTTGGTGTTCTTGAGCTCAAACCACTGGGTTTGAGCATTTCTTGCAATTGTTGTTGTAATTGTTGGTTGTGGTCTGTTTTTATTGTGACCAAGACATCATGTAAGCTATTAATAACCTCAAAGTGGAACAAAATCAATGAATGATCTGAACCTTGGCTTGAAGGATGAAACTTTGGACTTTTTGGACAAAATGACTTTCGAACGATTTAGAGGACTATAAAGCTTTGATTGAGTAATTGTTTGGTCTAATTGATGTTGCAGTATTGTAGTTCCATGGGTTATCTTCATGACCCAGTTGGAATGGAGTTAAAAGGAGTTAAAACAAAGATTTGGGGTTGATTTTGGTGAAGAACACCAAGAATTGTATATTGTTGCAAGTTGTATATTGTTGCAAATGTTGTATATTGTTGCAAGTATTACTTCATTAAGCGAGTTTCTTATCTTATTCAACATATTCTAGACAGATTCCTTTACTTCAATAATTGTCATGTTGCAAGTACTCTTGGAATGAACTGTTAATCGTTCACGTTACCTAGCTATGCTTCAACGCATGTTATTAAAGCTTTCAAATTCTATATTCCATGAAGTGCATAAGATAGATGTCAAAGCCAATTGTTTCGGCTAGACATATGTTTAATCATCATCGTTGTTAAGTAAAGTTATCCGATCAAATTGTTTGGTTGGGATTCCTATGTAAATCTGAGATGAACAACCCTTGTAGACACCCAAATTTTGCGTTCTCTATACTAACCGTGACAGGAGGGCAAAATCGTCAATTGAACTGGCTTGCGGGAGCAATGGAATGGGCACAAGTGCAAACGCTCAACATCACCGCAATGATTGGCGACCAAAGCTGAAGTGACAATAAAGCCGTCCGAAAACGAGCATTCTCGAATGAGGTGGCACGTCTCCCGGAAATTCCCGGACTGCCAAAAATGAGCCTGTCAGCGAAAACCGACATTACGGCACGAAAATCGAGGTGTGGCACGAAAATCGAGAAAGTCAAACCGTCCAGCCGCGGATTGATCTGCGGCCAATGAGTGCGCCTTTTGAAAACACGAAACTCGAAACACGGAACTCGAAATCAGGCGAGTGGAAGGCAGGCGGCCAACCAGCCTATTTCAGCGCATTTCCTTCTCAGCATACAGAGGTTAGAGAGAATTGGCAGCAGGCGAAGAAGGAGGAATTCCGCAGCAGCAAAAGCACGGAAATTGAGAGAAAATAGCTAGATTTTGCAACAAAATAGGAAGAAAAGAGAGAAAAAAGAGAGGATTTATATTCTTTTGATTTTGATTGTATCAAATACACTCTTTATCCTATTCAAATACACAAGTTAACATCCATTTGAGATCATTTGCAAGGTAAAAATTCCCTTTGTTATAGCAACTTATATCATATTATGGGGTTGAATTAAATGTAATTTTCATGTATCTTGTTGGATAATCATGGATTAGGGATTATTAGTGAGGGTTCCATCGGAACAAAATTCTTCCTAATAACCCGAGGATATCCAATTGGTGAAATTTCTAGCTTATTTAGAGTGATTTATTGGATGTAATTTATTTAGATTATCACTTTCGGATATCATGGTGTATTAGACAAATTCGTGTTGGTTAGTTTCGTAGTATTCATTTCGTGGGCATGTAGTAATCTCGGGTGTGAGCCTAGGAACGCGACCCCGTGGTCCAAATCCGATGATGGACGTTTTGATGTATGTAATAGATTCAAGTTGCTCGTTTTTTGTAACATGTAATTGTTGGGCCTTAAAACGACGCTAAGGCGAGAATCGGGTTTAAGGCCCCGTAGTAGTGAAATATGTGATTGTTGGCGTTCGGGGATATTTTGATGGCTTACATGCCCGTGAATAGCCCCCGACGCGTTTTGATATTTAATTTGATCTGTAACACCAAACAAAAGATTTCAAAGCCAAAACAATAAAGATTGTTCTAAAATCAATCAAAGTAGGATATTAGCATCACGAGACTAAGAATTGGAAGTGCTAATGAAAGTCAATTCCTATTTTATGAGAAAGCTAAAGAGAAGTTGTTTCCAAATGTCACAAAAAATGATTTTATAAGTAAATGGCGTTTTATTAACCGTTGTGCATAGAGCTAAAGAGATTCTAGAAGTTGCCCATCATTTGAGTTACGAAAGCAATGTATAGATCTCGATTCCTATTTTGACGAAGGTTTAAAACTCTTGTTTGCCAAAACAACACCTGATAAAAAAAAAGCCTTGCAGTTTTGACAATTAAAATCAAACCTTCATAATAAAGAATAAAGCTTTCTCGTAGAAGCCGAAGGACATTCCGAAGCACTCTCAAATTAAAGCACGACTTTCCCTAAAAATCCAAATGATTCTTTCATATAAGCTCATCACAACATTCACATAGGCACACACACACACACATACACGCGCATGCATACACATTTTAAGAATTAAAAGGATAGGAAAAGCATCAAGATTTCGGTAACCGTGTTTCACGGAAGTCGGGGGGTGCCTAACACCTTGACCTCGCTTAAGCAAGCCCCCGAACTCTATGAATCTCGATTCGCAGACCAATTAATTCAGAGTCACACATGAGCCAGCGATTTACGAAAACAAAACTCGGATGAGTTGGTACATCCCTTTCAAATATACCAACTGGCGACTCTGGTTAATTGGCTCATCATAAAAAACGATCTTTCAAAACCCCGTCGACATCAATGCCGACCTTTTCCAAAAAAAATCATTTAATCAAAAAGCTAAAATAGGAAAAGGACAAGAAAGACGAGAAAACCCGACGTCGACAGCTGGCGACTCTGCTGGGGAAACTAGAGGGCTTAAGCCGCGTTCAAATCTTGATGATATCCTATCCTTTAAAATTCATAAAATGTGTGTGTGTGCGATATTTTGATTTTTTTTACTTTTGTTGTGTGAATGTGTGTTTTGCCCAATAAATGAATGATTTGAATGGAATTGCTTTATTTTTAAGTAATCATTTGCATACGGTGAGGACGATGAATGTGAATGAATGTTGAGAGTGTACCTCCTCCTGAGGCGAACCTGTCGGTTGCTTATTACTGGACTCGAAGGGGCTGCTCCCCGGAGATGGCTCAGGAAACGCACCACCCAAATCCGCTCCAATCGAAAGGACTCAGACGAGTAGATTGCGAAGATTTGGGGACCTTCATGCCGAAAAGCCCGTGAGAGTAACCCTAGGATAGGTAAGCCTCAGATTAACCCAACGCAGGAAAAGTCTCTTCATACCCTTTTATGTTCACGCATATAAATGTCATGATCCCATTCATATATGCTTCCCTTTCTATCAAAAGGAAATTACTAACCTCTATGTTTTGCAGGGAACAGCTGGGGAAGCATTTGTTATTGCATTAAAAGACTACTAACTTTCTGTTTTACAGGGAAAGATTAAAAAACCCAAAAACACAAAAAAAAAAAATTACAGCTTTAACATGCATCCATTTTTATTTTCCCAGGACTAAACTTCGAATCATTGTCTCTGTAGGATTGCTCCTCAAACCCGTTCGCAGTCTAAAAAGGCCCAACACTTTACATCTGAAATGGCTGAACTCCCACCTACCAATCCCGGCTCCATATCTAGGGAGGAATTTGATGACTTCAAGAAACAGATGTTAGAAATGGCCATAATGCTGAGGGAACAATTGATACCTCGGCAGGATCCACCTAAGGAGGATCCACCCCAACCTAAGGGCGAGTCAGTCGTCCCAAAGGTCATTCCCATGCCGAACAAGACAGTGATTACAATCCCGGAAGAGGGAGATACTGATGACCTGCGAAGGAAAATAAAACAAATGGAGGAAACCATCCAATCAATGAAAGGCATAGGGTCCCTAGGCAGGGTGAATTACTCCGATCTTTGTGTATTCCCCGGAACCAGATATCCGGAAAAATTTAAAATTCCTGAATTTGAAAAGTACAATGGAAAGGGGGATCCTTATACTCATCTGAAAATATACATTGGGGAGTTGGGATCTTATGCAGAAGACGAGGGTCTAAGGATGCAGCTTTTTCAAAAGAGTTTGACGGGAGAGGCTAGAATCTGGTATGCCCGTCTTGACAATGCCCGGATCCATAATTGGGAGGAGTTGGCCCACACCTTCTTAACACAGTATAGCTTCCAGGCCCAAATGGCCCCTAATAGATACCAAATGACGAAAATCAAGAAGCAACCCAGGGAATCTTTCAGGGATTATGCGCAGCGATGGAGGGGTATGGCCGCACAGGTGAATCCCCCCATGAGTGAGTCGGAGATGGTGATGACCTTCGTAGACATTCAAGAGGCTCCTTATTATGAGCAGGTTATATCAGGGATTGGAAGACCCTTTGCTGAGATGATTAAACACGGAGAAATGGTGGATATGGGTTTGAAATCTGGCAAAATCCGGGATTTCACTGCTTTGGAAACGGCTGCAGAACAAATACAGAGTGGAAATTATGGCAGCACTTCCCGTAGGGTGCAAAAGAAAAAAGAGGAGGATGTTTCCCTCATCCTTCAGGGCTCATCTAGGAAGGCAGAGGACCATCTTCCAGTACAGGTGCAGCGAGTAGGGCCATCCCGACAGCCTAACTTTGCTGATCAGAGGGCGGAAGGGCGAAGGAGATATGAGGCCTCGCAAAATCGAGTATTCACCCCGCTCGGGGAGCCTCTTGAACAGGTCTTAGCAGTATTGATAGCCCAAAAGAAAATAATTGGTTTGGCACCCCCGAGTGACCCAAAGGGAAGAAGGTTTGACCCGAGCAAGCGATGCGCATACCACTCAGGTTCCCCTGGTCATGATACGCAAGACTGTTGGACGTTGAAGCACAGAATCCAAAACTTGATTGATAGTGGGGAAATCGTGGTGGAACAGCCAGACTCCCCAAATGTTAAGGTCAATCCCCTGCCAAGGCATGATGGAGGAGGGGTTAATGTGGCGGAGGCCAGTGAAGCCGAGGGGTCATCAAGGCTAAATTATGTAAGGAAAATCGATGAAATGATCAACATGATCGGTGATCACAGGAATACACGGGGAGCGCCAATCAGACTGGCAGGGGCAAGCAGAAATATCATGGAGGGGCCTATCAAGTTAGCAGCCCCGAAACCCCTCATCCTTGCAGCGAGGCCGCAAATCCCTATCAGCAGTCTAAGGACAGTACCATGGAATTATGGGGGGATGTCAGAGGAAGCGGCCAGTTGTGCTTCTGTGACGACAAGAGGGAATCCCTTATATCTTCCCGGGCGTGTCCTTAAGAGCCAGAAGAAGAAAAATGAAGAAATCTCTGAGGAAAAAGCCATAGAATTCTTGAAAAGGATGGATCACCCGGAAACAAGAGGGATCCAGATTTTAAATGAGGAATCGACCCTGACATCAATCATGGACTTGGTGTTATCGTCCAATGATCATTGCAAAACCCTGGCGAAAGTCCTGGAGGAGGCGTACGTTCCCAAAGAAATTAGCAGGGAAGGCTTCGGCCATCTGGTGGACCACCTGTTGGAGAGCGATGTAATATCATTTACAGATGACGATATCCCCAAGGAGGGAAGGAGGCATCGAAAACCGCTACATATTGCGGTAATCTCCTCAGGGTATATCATGAATGGGGTGCTGATCGATGGGGGGTCGGCATTGAATATCTGTCCCCTTGGTACATTGCAGAAGATGGGCATCAACCCCAAGCGCCTACGGGCCAGTCATGTAGTGGTGCGAGCTTTCGATGGCTCCCGGAGGGATACAATTGGAGAGATAGAATTGCCGGTGGAAATAGGACCTTGTACTTTTGACATCTCTTTCCAGGTCCTAGACATTGCGGCCAGTTATAACCTACTCTTGGGGAGGCCGTGGATACACATGGCCGGGGCAGTTCCTTCCACGCTACATCAGCAAATCAAACTGATCATCGACGGGAATCTGGTGACGATCTCAGCAGAATGTGATGACCCTTCTCCTCCCCGGAATGGACTACCAGTGATTAATGTGGACGAGTCGACAGCACCTGCCAGTTTTCAGACGTTGGAAATCAGCACCCCCCACTACAGATGCCTGGGGGCTCCAACTGTGAAACCGAGGGTCTCTCCAGAACTTACCTTCGTGGCAAAGGAAATGATGAAAATGAAATTTCAACCAGGACAGGGGTTAGGGAAGAGTAGCCAAGGAATCACCGAGCCCGTTCAACTACCCCATCAGATAGGTAAAGCAGCGTTGGGGTATCACGGCGGCATAGCACGGAAACACCGTCAAAGTGCGGCCCCGATTCGACTGGCTGGCAGTCCGGTGGCCGAGGTCAAAGATGAGCAGGGGACGAGCGAGCCTGTGACTGGAACAGGGGGTGAAGATTGGTCCCCCACAAATGATGAAGTAGCCAAGAGGGAAAGTTTCCTACAGGAGATCGCGAAAAAGTTCAAGAACCAGTGCTATATCCCCGGACAGTTAACGAGCAATGAAGAGGGGAAGAATGTTGCCACACCGGGAGCCCAATAAGGTGTGCCTATCATCGATTGGGCAGGGTTGATTATTCCTAAGGAAGGTATGAAAGGAGACTCAGGCGATGTGGCTGTGGTCATCGGGGAAGTGTCCGATGTGAAGCCCCCTTTCATCCAACGAATTTCATATGACCTGACCGTCGACAACTGGACCATGAAACCAGTGATATCCAAACAAGGGTAAAATCCGACATCAGGCTGGTAGACCCCAGAGGATGGGATGATGAAGAAGTTTATTTTTGTTGTTGTTTTGTATTTTGCATAAATATATCGTTTCTTCGTGTTGTCTGAAAATGTGATCGTCGTGGAAAATAACTTATATATGACAGGTATTTTGTTTCATGTCAGGTGTACCAATTTGAGTGATCCTTGCCTAACAAACGGTCCTTCAAATTTGAATGATGATTATGATTTTGACATTGAGCTGGATTTCGATTTGATGGGCATTGAGCAAGACGAGACAGATTACGACGACGCGCCTGATGAGATCAAAGAATGGGTCGAGGATAAACCTAAACCCAATTTGGACCAAACCATCAATATAGATATCGGAACCCCTGACAAGCCAAAAGAACTCAAGATAGGGACAGACCTTACCCCCAGCCAAAAAGCAGAAATAGCGGAGTTGCTAAGCCAATATGAGGATGTCTTTGCCTGGTCTCACGAGGATATGATCGAATTGTCCACCGACATTGTGGTACACCGGTTGCCCATCAAGGAGGGTTTCAGGCCTGTCAAGTAGAAACTAAGGAAGTTGAAACCGGAGTGGAGCTTAAAAGTGAAGGAAGAGATCATCAAACAGTTCAAAGCGGGCATCATTATGGTGTCCACTTACCCAGAGTGGCTGTCCAATGTAGTCCTAGTGGCTAAGCCTGGAGGGAAGGTGAGGGTATGTGTAGATTATAGGGATCTAAATAAGGCCAGTCTCAAGGATAACTTCCCGGTGCCTTTCATACACATCCTGGTGGATAACACAGCCCAGCACGAGATGTACTCTTTTGTTGACTGCTTTGCGGGATATCATCAGATAATGGTGGCGGAAGAAGATCGGGAAAAGACCGCGTTTATCACCCCTTGGGGCACCTTCTGCTATAGACGATTGGCTTTTGGTCTCACAAACGTGGGGGCCACTTATCAAAGAGCCATGATGGCCCTGTTCCACGACATGATGCATAAGGAGATAGAGGTCTACGTGGATGACATTATCGTGAAGTCAAGGGTAGAATCGGATCATATAACCCATCTCAAAAAGCTATTCGACCGGCTCAGAAAGTATAATTTGAAGCTCAATCCAGCAAAATGCGCTTTCGGAGTACAGTCGGGTAAGCTCTTGGGATTCCTGGTTAGTGATCGAGGCATTGAGTTGGATCCAGCAAAGATTAAGGCCATTGTGGATATGCCAGCGCCTCACACAGAAAAGGAGATAAGAGGGTTCCTGGGAAGAATAAACTTCATCAGCCGTTTCATATCCCACTTAACAACTACGTGCGAGCCAATTTTCAAATTGTTGAGGAAAGGTACTTCCCAAGAATGGAATGAGCAATGTCAGAGGGCTTTTCAGACCATTAAAAAGCAACTGACAGAGGCACCAGTGCTGGTACCCCCGAAGGATGGGATCCCTCTGTTCATGTATATATCAGTCAATGCCATCGCAATGGGGTGTATGCTGGGACAGAAGAATGAGGCAGGTAAAGAGCAGGCCATCTATTACCTCAGCAAGAGATTTAGCCAATGTGAACAGAATTACACTCCCATCGAGAAGACCTGTTGTGCTCTGGCATGGGCTGCGGGGAGATTACAGCACTACCTCCATGGGCATACTACGTACCTGATATCGAGAATGGATCCCCTGAAATATATTTTTGAAAGGCCCATGCTGAACTGTCGACTGTCAAGATGGCAATTAATCTTACAACAGTTCGACATGGTCTACGTAACTCAAAAAGCCATGAAAGGGCAGGGAATTGCAGATCAGTTGGCAGAAACCCCGTCAGGAGGGATGGAACCGTTAGAAACTCCTCTACCGGGCGAAGATATATTTGGGTATCACACACGAAATGCGATGACGAGGGACAATTCTAGAAGCTGTATTTTGATGGTGCCATGAATGCTGAAGGGGCAGGAGCCGGAGCAGTACTGGTCTCTATCACCGGAGAGTAATACCCTGTGGCTACTAAATTGCAGTTCAGTAATTCAAACAATACCGCTGAGTACGAGGGATGTATATTGGGGCTCCGTTTTGCCCGCAATATGGGAGTGAAAAGACTGGCGGTGTTTGGGGATTCAGAACTGGTAATCAGACAGGCGATCGGGGTGTACAACACAAAGGAGCTCCGATTACTTCCATACCATCGTTGTGTTATCCAATTGATGCAAGAGTTCGAAGATATCGCTTTCCGACACATTCCCCGGTGTCGGAATGATTTTGCCGATGCATTGGCAACTCTGGCTTCCTTAATCCATGTAATCAAAAGAAAAGATGTTCCACAGATTGAGATAGCAATACAGAATACCCCGGCATACGAGGAGCATGTTGCAGTATTATCAGGCGAGGTGGTTCTGCCAAAGCAGCCTTTGTATCACGACATAAGGGAATATTTGAGGGATAGATCCATTCCCGACCAGGCAAGCCGAGTTGAGAGGATGAGAATTCAAAAGATGGCAATGAAATTTTACCTGAGTGGGGATTCACTCTACAAGAGGGATGCTGGGTTGGGACTGTTACAATGCGTAGATGAGACACAGGCCCAAAAGATTGTGAGCGAAATACATGGTGGAGTGTGTGGGCCATACATGAGCGGACCGATGCTGGCTAAAAAGATCTTGAGAACGGGGCATTACTGGTTAACACTGAAAGCCGACTGCGATGATCATGTCAAACGATGTTACCAATGCCAGGCGCACGGTAATATGATCCATACGCCTCCCAATGAACTGCACTGTATGACCTCCCCTTGGCCATTCTCGATGTGGGGCATGGATGTAATCGGGCCGATAGAGCCCAAAGCAAGCTACGGACACCGATTCATTTTCGCCATGATCGATTATTTCACCAAGTGGGTAGAAGCAGCCTCTTTCCCCAAAGTAACTCAAGAGGTCATCGTAGGTTTCATCAGGAATAATGTCATTTGTCGATATGGGCAACCTGAGGTTTTGGTCTCCGACAACGCCAAGAATTTGAACAACGCCCTCATGAAGGGATTGTGCGACCAGTTTAAGATCAAACATCTCAACTCTGTCATTTACCGTCCCAAAATGAATGGGGCAGTGGAGGCTGCCAATAAAAACATCAAGAAGATCATGGCGAAAATGTCTGCTAATCATCGGGGATGGCCGGATTCGCTCCCTCTCACCCTACTGGCCTACCGAACGTCAACGCGTACTTCTACAGGGGCAACCCCTTATGCTTTGGTGTATGGAATGGAGGCCGTTCTGCCAATTGAGGTTGAGATGGTGTCCCTCAGAATAATGATCGATGCTCAGATAAGCGAGGAGGATTGGATGCAGAGTCGATACGACCAATTGGCCCTAATTGATGAAAGGAGGGTGGCTGCTGTTTGGCACGGTCAATTATATCAACAAAGGATCTCTCGATCATATGACAAAAGGATAAGACCTCAGAAGTTCAAGGAAAATGATTTGGTGCTAAAAAGAGTCATGCCTTGTCAAGACGAAGCCAAGGGGAAGTTCGCCCCGAACTGGGAAGGGCCATTTGTGATTAAGAGGGTGCTATCCGGAGGAGCCCTCATGTTGCAAGAAATGGATGGTGAAGTATTTCCACAACCCCTCAATTCCGATTCAGTGAAGCGGTTCTATGCTTGAATCATCAGTTATCCCTTTTCTTTGAGGAGCGAACTACGTAGGACCTGATCTCCCAACTTGTGGGGGTACGTAGGCAGCCATCAGGGCGTGGTCCGATCCATAAAAAATAACCCTTTCCTTAAACAAGAACCATTTCCCAACAACCAGATAAACCTTCCTACACCCTCAAAACCTTCCCGAAACCAGCCGACAAACCAGCTTCATCGCAAATGACATAACCCTGATCCAACCAGACAGTTATCCAAAATCTAAGACCCAATCCAATGAAATCGACAAGGGTACGGCAATATCTGTCAGATCTCCATCAAGACTTGAGAAGAGAAGGAAAGCGAAATGTCAAAATCATGGCCAACCGGATAAAATGATGATCCAATGAAGGGCAACGATACAACAAAAAGGGAAAATGACTAAATTTAAATACATGTCTACATATATAAGTCTTTTTGTTACAAGATTTCCTCTTCAATAACCGATGAAATAAACATAGTCTATGCAGGAAATAAAACAATCTACAAATCCGAAACTAACTGAAGCAGGGTGGATAAAGTGGTGGATAGATCCGAGGCATCAGCGTCCCCTGCAATCTGATGTCCCATCATGTCGATGCGGTCCAACAAAGCTGTGGCTCGGCTGACAGTCCCAGAATGAGCATCTATGACTGTCCTGGCCTGAAATACAATGGCGTCTCTGTCAGCAATGGCAGCATCTCTGGCCAGAATAGCGGCATCTCTTTCAGCAATGGCAGCATCCCTCTCAGATTCCATAGCAATCAAGGCAAGTCGGATCCGACTGTCTTCAGTGACCCGACTAAGGGCAAAATCAGATGAGATGAAATGATCTGTGGTATCATCTAGGAAAATCATTCCAGAATCACTAAGGGCCCCAATCTGACTTAGACCAGCCGAATCCAAGTCTCCGCGCAACCACTGCACGTAAGCAAATGTCTGGATGTGGCAGCTCTCACTATATTCGGCAAAAATCCTGCGAGACCAAAGATCGTATACCCGCAGTAGATCCCTCTCTGTCTGGGATGATATAAGGAATCGGTAGGCGGCTGCGCCCGCGAAAGGGTGAAAATCCTGAGTCTGATCAAACTGCCCCATAACCGCCAGGGGATGATAGGTCGTCACGCCCCTCAAGCCAGCAATGGGAATGAAGTCCAGGTCAGGCACACGAGTCAAGAAGCTCATAAAGGAGCAATAACCCAAATAGACCAGTAGATGGAAGGGAACCTCGATGACCGACAAAAATGATATCCAGGAGGCCACATCATTACAGCTCACGGGACGAAACAAAAACTGCGTGGTTATGTCATGGCTAAAGCAAAACCCTTGACGACGGAAGTGGCCGATGGGACTGAGATGACTCATGAACCACACGTACAACAAAGTCGAGCTCCCTCTAAATACTCTGCCGCGGAAGGACTGGCAATATGAGGCTGACATGTAGGTATCAGCGAATATCATGGGAAGAATGGTGTGACCCTCCTGAAGGGCTCGAATGGCCGCGACAACCCGCATGTTCAACTGATCAGGTCCTGCGGGCAAGTACAAAACTGAGACGACACAGGCCATCAGAACGTCCACTCTCAAAGCACCCCAGCGCTCCTCGGACACGGAAAAATCACCGAAGAAAAGACGAAATCTGTCAGGTGAGCCGAATCGGTCAATCAAAAAATGAAGAGGAACCAGATGGTCTGATGTGACCACTGATAGCAGAGCCGTCCTCCGCAACCCAGTGAAAGTCAAGAATTGACGGCGCATGGAACCAACTGCAACCCTGGCACAAGGTCTATCCAAAGGCAAGCCGGTGAAACGAGCATACTCCTCGAGGGTGGGGGTCAGCTCTACTGTCCCTAATCTGAACACCTGACGGTCAGGGGCCCAATAGCTCAGAATACCTTCCACAAAGCCGTTGGCACCTGAAAGGGTAATAAGGACCAGGAATGTCCCAAAAGGCCGTCGGCGATAATCCTATCGGCCGGCAATAAACTGTCCAACCAGCGGAGGAGGCTGCCGACCAACCCTGTAGGAGGAATGGAATCCAAGCGTACCACGACATCTGAGGACGTCATCTGTGAAAAAATAGTATCAAAAAGACTGTACAGGGGTCATTTTCTATCCATAAATAAAAAGCATGCATCGTACAGACAATAATAAAGCAAATGAATTTCATAGAGATAAAAGATAAAAACTGTGCATAAATAAATAAATGAGTTCAGTACATAGTGCATAAAATGGAAAAGAAATCTAAACAGGTGCAGGTACAAAAGCCCTATCCTATCCTGATCTAAATAAAGTCAATCTCATCTATGAAAGCGGGATCCTCAAACTGATCCCCTGGAGTCGCCGAAGTCGAAGGCCCAAAGTTCATGTCGGGGATGTATGGCTGCGCGGTGGCATCAGATGAGCTCGGGCCCGCATCATAACCCGCACCGTCAGGATCATAGGCATAAGCATCCTCTGGAGTCCGGCCCAGCACCCGAAGATATAAGGACAACTGGTCTACCTGACGGGTCAGAGTGGCGATCTGCTCAGCATGGGTAGGGCTCCGAACGCAGGCTGCCCAGTCAGTCATCATCACTGAGCCGGGGACCATATCCCCGAGGAAGAATGTGGCCCGGGTCTGAGGACCGATAGTACGGGGCACCCACCAAGTACGGAAAGCATCACTCGTACTAGGACCCGTAGAAAGCATCTGGCCGTCCTCCCCCGCGAGCATGATCTCCGAAGGCTGAGAATCCAGCGGCCAGGAGGTAGTGAAGGGAAGGGAATGCGGGATGCGAATCTCTCCAGTAACGCATCTGAATGCGCACTCTCCCAAGTACATCACCCATCCTCCAACACTCTACAAAGTGAGGCGACGGGTGGAAAGTGCGAACTCCGGGCCGGTAGGATACCCATCTGTGAACCCCACATCCAGATGCTCAGAAAGATAAGGCCTCCAGATGACCTCTGCAGCAGTGATCAGCTCCAGCTGAATGCGGCAATGGGCAAAGCTTCCAGATACCGGGACCTCATCTAGGGTGCTGTGGTGCCATCGCTGACCCCGGGGATAGGTATCCAAGCCGAGGGTAGTGACGGGCCTCAGACAGGAAAGACGCTCATAGGCCCAGAACTGTTGAACAGAAAAAGGCAGAGCATGAGTAACCAACAAAAGCAGAAAAGAGAAATGAAATGACGGGAAATACAATAAGAAAAGGGAAGAAAAGCCTCACCAGCAGGAAGTGATAGAATCCGAGCCAAGCATCCGTCTGTCCCTCCGAACGTAGACGCAGACCGTGGAGGAAATAAGCAAAGGTGAACGACCCCCAATCGTAGTCATCGATCCGATCCACGTCTCTAACAGCTCCTACGACGCTGAAATGAATGGTAGAGGAGTTGTTCCCTAGGAAACAACCCCTCATGATGGTCAGGAACAGGCGTCGGAGCAGAATATCCCGTGTATCCCGATCCGCGGGGAATGGCGCCGCATATATGCCTCCCACAGCGTCCACGGCCAAAGCTCCAGACCGAATGCTGCGGGCCTTGAAGACCCGGTCATCAGCGGCGAAGCCTAGTAAGGCTCGGACCTCTGCTGGAGTAATGTCAAGATCCAGAGGGACACGGGATCCGGTAAACTCGATACCCGTGATGTACCTCCAGTCCCAGGGAGTCAGCACGACCTCACAATCCAAGAGGTGAAAGGACTGAGTCTGGTGGAACCATCGCTCGGATAAAGCCCTCATATAACCCCAAGGGCACTGACGGGGGATGATAGTGAAGAAATGCCGAAAGCCCCAAGAGTCCACCATCTCCCGATAATCGCTGTGCAGGGCCGTGTAGAGAGAGTAGATGTTGAACCAGTTACCCCTCGGCTGGGTAAACTCAGGCACCTGTGGCAATCACTAGTGGGTCAGTCCAGATAGAAAGGGAATTGAGAAATTGAAAAAAATAAAAGCAGAATAGAATTGAATGTACCTCATTTGCAACAAGAGATGCCGAGGGGTGACGACTAAGATCCCGACCCAAAAGATCGGGTATCTGCACAGAGGCGCCAGAAGGGGCGCGGTGAGGAGATGGGGCCGGTGTGCTGGAAAATGGCCCCTCTACCGCAACCTCTGGAAGGACATCCTCCTCAACATCCGGATGATCGGGACGGATGACAGCCTCCGCCAAGCGGCGAGCCTGACGGGTCCGAGGAAGAACAGGGGCAGGTGCAGCCCTACGACGGCGAACACCCGAGGTCCGAGACGTAGAAGAGCTACTAGGAGCGTCGGGATCCATAGCTGGAATAGGACAGGCAAGGAGGAAGGTAAGTTCCCTTTTTTAATTATGTCACCGTAGAATTAATGCAACATGATGCATGATTATGTGCATGAAAAAAAAAATCGGCAGAGTTCCGTCTGTAAAATGGACATCTCAGGCATAAGCCAAACATATTTTCCATTAATCCAAGCCACAACAGATCAATATTGCATAATTGCAGCATGAAAAGACCCTAATGCATGATTTTCTTCGAAAAGGAAACTACAAGTATGTGGGACCGCATCATGAGCATAAAATAGGACTCACACAGTTGGTACATAGCATGTATATACAATAATACATAGCATAGCATTGTAAAGCATACATTTCTATCTCTAGCATGTAAATAGCCAAATGTATAGCAAAACATTGACGAAATTGAAAAGTGAACGGTCAAAGTGTTACCTGTAGCGCGTAGATCGATCTAACCGGAGCGGTTTTTGCGAGAAAGTTGGAAAAATCGGCAAAAGACCCTTGCAAACGAGCAAAATCGTAAGAATCTATGTGGGGTACGAAGTTGAAAGTGACAGATCTGGAAGTGGCGAGCCGCTTAAGAATCCCGATCTTGGCCGCAGATCAATTTGCGGCTGGCCCTAGTGGGTCCCCCCTTGTCCAATGCTTGCTCAATCGATTCTGAAGCCTATTTGATTCATAATGTGGTGATAAAATACGAGATTTTGATGAAATGGGTGTCGAACATGACTTCTCAATACGACCGAGTGACTGGAGACGAGACCCGGTGACGATAACCGGCGATTACAAGATGGATGTTCGGCGACGAAAACCGGCTCCGACAAGATAACCAACCGGCGACGATAACCGGGGGTTACGAGATGGGTGACCGGCGACGATACCCGGCCCCGACAAGACAATCGACCGGCGACGATAACCGGCGATTACAAGATGGATGTCCGGCGACGAAAACCGGCTCCGACAAGATAACCAACCGGCGACGATAACCGGGGGTTACGAGATGGGTGACCGGCGACGATACCCGGCCCCGACAAGACAATCGACCGGCGACGATAACCGGCGATTACGAGATGGATGTCCGGCAACGAAAACCGGCTTCGACAAGATAACCAACCGGCGACGATAACCGGGGGTTGCGAGATGGGTGACCGGCGACGATACCCGGCCCCGACAAGACAATCGATCGGCGACGATAACCGGCGATTACGAGATGGATGTCCGGCGACGAAAACCGGCTCCGACAAGATATCCAACCGGCGACGATAACCGGAGGTTACGAGATGGGTGTCCGGCGACGAAAACCGGCTCCGACAAGACAACCAACCGGCGACGATAACCGGGGGTTGCAAGATGGGTGACCGGCGACGATACCCGCCCCCGACGAGACAATCGACTGGCGACGATAACCGGCGATTACGAGATGGATGTCCGGCGACGAAAACCGGCTCCGACAAGATAACCAACCGGCGATGATAACCGGGGGTTGCGAGATGGGTGACCGGCGACGATACCCGGCCCCGACAAGACAATCGACCGGCGACGATAACCGGCGATTACGAGATGGATGTCCGGCGACGAAAACCGGCTCCGACAAGATAACCAACCGGCGACGATAACCGGGGGTTGCGAGATGGGTAACCGGCGACGATACCCGGCCCCGACAAGACAATCGACCGGCGACGATAACCGGCGATTACGAGATGGATGTCCGGCGACGAAAACCGGCTCCGACACGACAACCAGCGATTACGAAATAGGTGACAGGCGACGATACTCGGCCCCGACAAAACGATCATCCGCATTGACACCCTTTTTGCGAATATTTTGCATCCATTGCATCTTACGTTGCATCATAAGTCAGATGTGTTGCATCACGTATGTATTGTCATCCTTGTGCACTGTCATTCATGCGTCGAGTGTCTATTCTTTATCCTGTTCATTTCATTTAAACATTGCATAAACATGATAAAGAGGGGCAGCTGTAGACACCCAAATTTTGCGTTCTCTATACTAACCGTGACAGGAGGGCAAAATCGTCAATTGAACCGGCTTGCGGGAGCAATGGAATGGGCACAAGTGCAAACGCTCAACATCACCGCAATGATTGGCGACCAAAGCTGAAGTGACAATAAAGCCGTCCGAAAACGAGCATTCTCGAATGAGGTGGCACGTCTCCTGGAAATTCCCGGACTGCCAAAAATGAGCCTGTCAGCGAAAACCGACGTTATGGCACGAAAATCGAGGCGTGGCACGAAAATCGAGAAAGTCAAACCGTCCAGCCGCGGATTGATCTGCGGCCAATGAGTGCGCCTTTTGAAAACACGGAACTCGAAACACGGAACTCGAAATCAGGCGAGTGGAAGGCAGGCGGCCAGCCAGCCGCAGATCAAAATGCGGCTGGCTCTGGCCAGCCTATTTCAGCGCATTTCCTTCTCAGCATACAGAGGTTAGAGAGAATTGGCAGCAGGCGAAGAAGGAGGAATTCTGCAGCAGCAAAAGCACGGAAATTGAGAGAAAATAGCTAGATTTTGCAACAAAATAGGAAGAAAAGAGAGAAAAAAGAGAGGATTTATATTCTTTTGATTTTGATTGTATCAAATACACTCTTTATCCTATTCAAATACACAAGTTCACATCCATTTGAGATCATTTGCTAGGTAAAAATTCCCTTTGTTATAGCAACTTATATCATATTATGGGGTTGAATTAAATGTAATTTTCATGTATCTTGTTGGACAATCATGGATTAGGGATTATTAGTGAGGGTTCCATCGGAACAAAATTCTTCCTAATAACCCGAGGATATCCAATTGGTGAAATTTTTAGCTTATTTAGAGTGATTTATTGGATGTAATTTATTTAGATTATCACTTTCGGATATCATGGTGTATTAGACAAATTCGTGTTGGTTAGTTTCGTAGTATTCATTTCGTGGGCATGTAGTAATCTCGGGTGTGAGCCTAGGAACGCGACCCCGTGGTCCAAATCCGATGATGGACGTTTTGATGTATGTAATAGATTCAAGTTGCTCGTTTTTTGTAACATGTAATCGTTGGGCCTTAAAACGACGCTAAGGCGAGAATCGGGTTTAAGGCCCCGTAGTAGTGAAATATGTGATTGTTGGCGTTCGGGGATATTTTGATGGCTTACATGCCCGTGAATAGCCCCCGACGCGTTTTGATATTTAATTTGATCTGTAACACCAAACAAAAGATTTCAAAGCCAAAACAATAAAGATTGTTCTAAAATCAATCAAAGTAGGATATTAGCATCACGAGACTAAGAATTGGAAGTGCTAATGAAAGTCAATTCCTATTTTACGAGAAAGCTAAAGAGAAGTTGTTTCCAAATGTCACAAAAAATGATTTTATAAGTAAATGGCGTTTTATTAACCGTTGTGCATAGGGCTAAAGAGATTCTAGAAGTTGCCCATCATTTGAGTTACGAAAGCAACGTATAGATCTCGATTCCTATTTTGACGAAGGTTTAAAACTCTTGTTTGCCAAAACAACACCTGATAAAAAAAAAGCCTTGCAGTTTTGACAATTAAAATCAAACCTTCCTAATAAAGAATAAAGCTTTCTCGTAGAAGCCGAAGGACATTCCGAAGCACTCTCAAATTAAAGCACGACTTTTCCTAAAAATCCAAATGATTCTTTCATACAAGCTCATCACAACATTCACATAGGCACACACACACATACACGCGCATGCATACACATTTTAAGAATTAAAAGGATAGGAAAAGCATCAAGATTTCGGTAACCGTGTTTCACGGAAGTCGGGGGGTGCCTAGCACCTTCCCCTCGCTTAAGCAAGCCCCCGAACTCTATGAATCTTGATTCGCAGACCAATTAATTCGGAGTCACACATGAGCCAGCGATTTACGAAAACAAAACTCGGATGAGTTGGTACATCCCTTTCAAATATACCAACTGGCGACTCTGGTTAATTGGCTCATCATAAAAAACGATCTTTCAAAACCCCGTCGACATCAATGCCGACCTTTTCCAAAAAAAATCATTTAATCAAAAAGCTAAAATAGGAAAAGGACAAGAAAGACGAGAAAACCCGGCGTCGACAACCCTCATAGTAGGGGAAACAGTATGTATGTCGAGGAACCGACACGCGCGCGAACAGTATGTAAAAGGGGTTATGCATAACACCGGGTACATTAGGCTGATCACCTATTGTATTAGTATGTTGGGTTATCAGATGAATTTCTGGTGATTTTAGTAAAAGTTCAGTGTCATGATGACCAATCAGTATAGAATACTTCCTCCATTTAGAAGCATTGAAATCATTCGGTCCATAGAGGCCCTACAATTGTGTTAAAGAGATCATTCGTTGAGATTGTGCAAATTCTTGAGCTATCTTTTAATCTCTTGATTCTTGTAAGCTATAAAGTATTCATTTGATGATTCACGATTATTGTTATTATACTTGCTGAGAAAATTTGTTGCTCACCCTTGCTTTCCTTAAAACATTTCAGTTAGTGGAGCTCGTGGTGAAAGCTCAGGGAAGGATAAAGGCAAAGGCAAAGCTACTGATTAGCTTTGTACCGTTAAGATTACCATTTTGATTATGTATCAAGACTCGTTGACTTTTGTGATGTATTAATACTTAATTTCCCTTATGTATTAAGTTACGTTTTGTAGAAGTTTTGGTTTCGAGACTTGGGATAGGATTATTTATGTTATATCAATGTAAATATTCTTTTATTTCCGCTGTAAGATATCAATTGTATGACGTATATATTAGATAGTGACGAACCAGATCCGCGGTTCGGGTGACCCAGATTTGGGGGCGTCACAGGTTGGTATCAGAGCCTTAGGTTATAAACTTTTAGAGAGAGGTCTTTAGTATATAACCTTAGGAAATGTATAGAGTATAAGAGTAGATAAAACTCATGTAGAGTTTTGGGGCAATCTTAGATAGGCGCTCCCTAGAGAGTTGTGACAGGTATTTACATTCCTTAAATGAAGCTATATTTCATTACGAGTTGCTAATAAAGTGTGCCGCCTTGTTGTCTACTTGTAGTACTTGATGAGTGTGTTTTATACATACAAATTGGGTACTTTTAGCCTTGATAATTTGTAAGTCTTTAGCTATTTCGTTTGGTTTTATGTGTTTTCATCTTATTATTGTGCAATGTAGTTTTGTATTACTTTTATATGTTTTTATATACTTTTATGTGTTTTTACTTGGTTTTGTAGGAATTGAAATAAAGGCCCCTTGAGTCGTTGCGTTTTTGGCTCGAATTTGGCATTCCAGCTGCTTATTTCTCAATTTGACCCATGATCCAATCCGAATTTCTCAAAACTCAAAGAACGAAAGTTGTAGATCTTTGTCTTAGCGTTCCAGAACATCTGGAATTATCCATTTTGAAGTTCGTATGAGAGAGTTATGGTCATTTTACCATCGGATTTTCCATGAATGTTACACAGCAGCTGATTCGGGGCCAATTTGATCCTTGATCCGGCCATTATCTCGTCGAGCTCCAGTCATGGAAGTTGTAGAGCTACTTCTTAGCTTTCTATAGTCTCCTTAAACGCCTTAATACGAGTTCGGACGAAGAAGTTATGGCCATTTTACCAATAGACGTCGAAACTGTCTCGCGGTACAGAGTTCCACCGCCGGGGCGACGGAATTCAGGCCAATTTTGGCGCCAGGGCGAGAACCCCCTGGATGCACTTCGGATTTCGCGAATTTTGGCCAATTTTTGATATCTAGGCTAGGGTTTCACATACCCAACTCTTATAACACCAAGGGGGCGGCTCATATAGGCATTCTAACACAATCTAACACTTCTAACATCAATTCTAGAGAGAGAGAAGCTTCCATAAACATCAAATTAAGAGCAAAAGTGCTGCAATTCAAGGAAAAAATAGCAAAGTTCAAGGAGCAAGAAGAGCAAGGAGTATCAAATCTTGAAGGAAAACTAGAGAACAAGAATCAACTCATCAAGCAACCATTGAATATCTTCCTAAGGGGTTTTATCATTCTATCTCTAGTATTCTCTTCTTAATTTGTAATTCCATCATGATGTATAGATCAAAGTTGATGTTTATTGTAATTCCCATGAACTAGAACTAATTTTCTAAGATTTCAATGGAACCCAATATATAGTTTGAATTGAATGCTCTCTCTTTGATATTGGTTAATTATTTGTGATTGGATATCATAATTTGTGCTTTATATATTAATTACCTAGCTAGTAATTACCTTGGGAACTTATATGGAATTGAGAGAGGAAGTATAGGTTGAGACCTTGTTATGATATCATGTGAAAATTAGATATTCCTATGGGTAATTTATGAAATTAAGTGACGTGTGTTTTATTTATTACCCTCATGAATGGATAATTTGATTGTATTTAGGATAGACATATACCTAAATACCATATGTATCCATGGGAGAATCCATGCTTAATGATTTCTATTGCGAAAGTTGGTAGTTGATGGAGTAGCTAATGAGGTTTTGTGGCATACACCTTACTAATTATTCTTGATATGAGAATCTTGCTAGTGTGTAGAATAGAGATATATCTATACACCGTAATGGAGAATACGTATTTGACCATCGAGAGAGGCTTAGACATACTTGTGATTTCTCGGGTAACAATCCTTGTGATTTAACTAGTTGAAAAGAGAGAGTTAGGACATTCAAATGAAGTGTTAGGGGAAATTGCAATCTTAGACTTGTTATTATTTGATTTCATTATATTAAAGCATTCCATAGTTCTTTGATTATTTGTTATCTTCATTAATGCAAAACAACAAAAACAATTGTCATTTGTTTAAATAAGACTGAGATGATAAAAGATTAGTATTTGGAAAAGACTAGTAACAATTCCTCGTGGGATCGATACTCTACTTACTCTTTATTACTTGTTGACCGCGTATACTTGCGCGTATTTGTCATTATATAAATCGGACAACAGTACTCATGATAGATATTCTCGTAGTATGATGAGATGATGACATTAAGCTTTCTTACTTTTAGCAGAGAATGCCGTCCAGATGCAACGTACCACCCCCAACAACACCTGAGGGATCGGTTAACAATGGAGGAGGTCCGACGGACCCCATGCAATGGTTAGCGGATATATTAGAGAGAATTGAAAGGAGAAATGCGGGACCCGTGAATCCTAACCCACCGGCAGCACCTATAACAAGTTTCAAAGACTTCAAAAGCGTAGGACCCCCAGAGTTCAGGGGAACGACTGATCCGATCAAAGCCCAGTCTTGGGTGAAGGAAATGGAGAAGGCTTTCATTATCGCACGTGTGGGGGATGACCAGAAAACAGTATTCGCCACCTATATGATGAAAGGGGAAGCAAATTATTGGTGGGAAGCTAACTAACAACGAGCAGGCGAGGAGTGATACCGTGGGACAAGTTCAAGGAATTATTTTTCGAGAATTATTCCCTAAAGAGCATGGAAAAATAAATGGTACTGAAATTCTTGGAGCTAAAGCAGGGAGACATGACGGTGGCTCAGTACGCCGCCAAATTCAATGAACTTGCACGTTTTGCACCGCTTCAAGTAAGTACTGAAAAGCTGAAGGTGCAAAGGTTTGAACAAGGGCTGAAACTGTGGTTGTATAACAAGGTAGTCGTTCTTCAGATTGAGACCTTTAGTGCACTGTTGGAAAAAGCCATCATCGCTGAAAGAGGGATTGAGGCCCTAAATCAACACAAGAAGAATAAGAAGAGTGGAGGAGACTACCGCGGAGGTGGCAGTAGCGGTGGAAGTAATTCGGGGAAGAGAAAATGGGACGGTGGCAACAGCAACAACACCAACACTAATCAGACTGGGAATAATCAGGGAGGATTTAAGAAGAGGATTGAAGCGTGTTCCAAATGTGGGAAAAATCACAAGGGAGAGTGTTGGAAAGGGCGCAATATCTGTTACAATTGTGGCCAGGAGGGGCATATGGCACCAAACTGCATAAACCCAAACAAGAACCGTGGATGTTATTCGTGTGGATCAGTGGAACATCAGATCAAAAATTGCCCGAAGAAAGGAAGCAGTGGTGGAAACACCAACCGAGGAGGAGGCAGCAAAACTGACAAATGGAAGACTGACTCCGCCGAATCGAACCCCTGCCCGAACCTTCAACATGACCGTCCAGGATGCAGTGATTGCTAAAGACGTGGTGTCAGGTATTATCCCAATCAATAATATAAATGCATGCGTATTATTTGATTCGGGTGCTACCCGTTCTTTTGTATCTGAAGATTTTGCTAAATGGTTAAATTTACCCCAAGAACGGTTAGAAAATCCTTTGAGTATAGAAATTGCGAATAGTGAGGTAATTCCAGTAGAGTTTATTCTTCGTAATTGTTGCGCTGAGATTAGGGGATATAATTTTTGTGTGGATTTGATCGCAATAAGGTTGGGAGAGTTCGATGTAATATTGGGAATGGACTGGTTGTACGATCATGTGGTAGTGATTGACTGTCAGAAGAAGAGTGTGAACCTTTGGACCCCTAACCGGTTGAGGGTAGTGTTTAATGTTAGGTTTGTATATTACGCAAGCATGCAATAAAATTACACAAATAGAGCGGAAGCGCGATAAAATTGAATTTTAAAATTTTATACAAACCATCACCATGATCAATCTATGTGCTCAATTAACGATATAAACGAAAGAGAAAGAGAATAAGAATTATACCCTCGTAGATCAAAGCTTCCTCGGGTACAAGTTCAACTCCTAGTCCTTCGTGTTCTCCTAGAATTCCACCGTTGAGATTCCTTCCTTTGATCAACGTTAGCCACCCAAGTGTTTGGCCTCTAGAGGTGATCCACCAAGGAAGAATAGGTATTCAAGAAGTTGTGTATTGGCAAAACCCTAGTTTCTATCTCTATAGAAATTGTAAGTACTCTCCACAATCTAATGCAAGAGTGTGTAACCCTAATCTATGATAAGACTCCTCTTATTTATAGATGTAGGAGTAACCCTTCCCTAAACTATTTAGGATTAGGGTTTCTATTATAATTAAACTCCTTTAATTAATTATGCTCCTAATCCAATTAGGAATTCATGGGAGAGTACTTCTATTAATTAATTCTAAATCTCTATTAGGAATTAAATAATAGTAATAGTAATAATAATAATAATAAGACTCCTCTTATTAATTTATATTTAATATTTTTAAAATATTAAATAATAAATATTAAGCTATTTAATTTATTCTATCTCTATAGATTAAATTAAATACACTTAACTTATTATTACAATTATGTCATTTATTTCTTAAATAAATATTTTTCTTTTTGCGGTGTGACCCTTTAGGTTCTCCATATTAAACTGGTTGTAAATAAATCAATTAGAACAATTCTAAACTTATTTAAATAAATAAATTAAACTATTTAATTCATTTAAATAAATAACATTTATTCTACAATAAGGGTATGCCCCCTTAGCGATCAACGACTTTTCAGATAATATAGATTTCAACATCAATCACAAAAGAACCTTTCAGTGAATAGTTACCGTACAATTCAAACCTTCTACCATACAATGTCCCAATTAAATATAAGACATGGATTTACTGTCAAATCTTATTTAATTTAATTATATGTATTTCGATTCCCAAATGCACAACTCTAAATAATGCAAATTAGAAACTCATTTCTAATTTCATTCTGCCTTGGCCAAGGACTACTGAGTTGTCATTTATCGAATCACATAGGACATTCACATCTTTTACTAGACGTGGTAGATTCTTTGTTGATCATTCACCTATCTCCATGCACAACTTATTATACCCAATCATACCCTTTGATATACCCCAAAGGTCTTAAGGGACATGTCAAAGTATAACTCATCATATACAAGATACTATGATGATCTCAAGTCCAAGGATCACTTGTACTACTATCACTAGAGGAATTCCTATTGACAGGCGAGTAAAACTCCATTAGGTATTCCTTAGCGAGCCACGTTCACTGAACTTATTCTCCAATAAGCACCTACATACTTGCTTTAGTGTCTCTACACAAATGATTATGAGATCAATCATCCTCTTCTTAAGAGCAAGCAACGTATGTACTAATCTATCCGGATTCACTAATCCCCTATTTAGTAATCCAACGATTAGGAACAATTTTAGTTTGTGAGCTATCTAGAATTTAGATCTCATTAGCATGATCACCATCATGATTCTAAAAGCATTGCTCAAAACTATGGGTTTATAACATTTAATAAAAAGCACTATGTAGATAATATAAAATGCCTTTTAAGAAAATCAATTCTTTTATTAATAAATGAATAAGATTACAAAGTATATGCTACATTATATCAAATATGATTGGCTTGTGTGCATACTACTTTCAATCTCTCACTCGCACTAAAGCCAATCGCCATGGTATCTAATACCCATCTTCTCTAAGTGACGATCAAACTGTGTGTTAAAGCTTTAGTAAATGGATCTGCAATGTTGTCTTGAGAGTCCACACGCTCCAGGGTGACATCTCCTCTTTCAATGATCTCTCTAATCAAATGAAACCGCCGCAACACGCGTTTGGATTTCTGATGAGACCTGGGTTCCTTAGCCTGCACAACAGCTCCATTGTTGTCACAGAATAAAGGTACGGCTCCTCTAATGCTAAGAACCACTCCAAGTTCAATTATGAACTTTTTCATCCAAACAGCTTCCTTTGTAGCTTCACTTACATCTATGTACTCTGCCTCTGTCACTGAATCAACAACTGTTTGCTGCTTGGAACTCGTCCAACTCACCGCGCCACCGTTTAAGGTAAACACATACCCTGAAACGAATTTACTGTCATCTTGGTCCGTTTGAAAACTTGAGTCTGTATAGCCCTCTAGTTTCAATTATGACCTACCGTAGACAAGAAGTACATCCTTAGTTCTTCTCAAGTACTTTAGGATGTTTTTCACTGCCTTCTAGTGCTCTTCTCCTGGATTCGACTGATATCTTCTTGTTACACTAAGTGCATGAGCGACATCTGGTCTAGTACATATCATACCGTACATAATAGATCCTATTGTGGAAGCATAAGGAATCTTACTCATCCGGTCTCTCTCCTCAAGTGTCTTTGGGGCCTGTTTCTTGTAGAGATGTATTACATGGCTCATCGGCATGAGACCTCTCTTGGAATCTTCCATGCTAGACTTCTTTAGCATCGAGTCAATGTACTTTCCTTGGGTCAAGCCCAGCATCCTTTTAGATCTATCTCTATAGATATTTACCCCCAAAATATAGGATGCTTCACCTAAGTCCTTCATGGAGAAGTGTTTAAATAACCAAATTTTGATCGACTGTAGCATAGGAACATCATTCCCTATCAGTAATATATCATCAACATATAATACAAGGAATAAAACAGCGCTCCCACTAACCTTCTTGTACACACAAGGTTCATCCTCATTTTTGATAAAATCAAACATTTTGATTATCTCATCAAAACGGATGTTCCATCTTCGAGAAGCTTGCTTCAATCCATAAATGGATCGTTGTAACTTACAGACTTGGTTTGTTCCAACCGTTGAAACAAAACCCTCTAGCTGTATCATATATACATTCTCCTCAAGCTCTCCATTGAGGAAGGCCGTTTTCACGTCCATTTGCCAGATCTCGTAGTCATAATAAGCTGCAATTGCAAGCAAAATCCGAATGGACTTGAGCATAGCTACTGGTGAGAAGGTTTCATCATAGTCAACTTCTTGTCTTTGTTTAAAACCTTTTGCAACCAGTCGGGCCTTATAGGTCTCTACCTTGCCATCTGCTCCAGTCTTTCTCTTAAATACCCATTTACACCCAATAGGCTTAATGCCCTCAGGTGGTGAAACCAAAGTCCATACTTGGTTTTCATACATGGAGTCCATCTCGGATTTCATGGCTTCTAGCCATTTCTCTGAGTCTTCACTACTCATGGCCTCTTCGTAAGTCAATGGATCATCATCATCTATGATGTGTACCTCATCATCATCCTCTATGATGAATCGATACCTATCAGGTATCTTCGGTACTCTTCCCGATTTACGAATAGGTAGTAGTACAGTAGGTTTTTCTACTTGGTTAGGTACCTGACTTTGATCCGTAGTATTTTGTGGTTCTTGAACTTCTTCAAGATATATCTTACTCCCACTTACCCCTTCAAGGATAAACTCCTTTTCCAAGAAGGCAGCGTGTTTCGCAACAAACACCTTTTGATCAGTAGGATGATAGAAATAATACCCTGATGATTCTTTAGGGTATCCCACGAATCTACATTTATCGGATCTAGTCTTCATCTTATCATGCTCAAACCTTTTGACATAAGCTGGACAACCCCAAGTCTTAACATGCTTAAGATTTGGTTTCCTCCCTGTCCATATCTCATATGGGGTCTTTGGGACGGATTTGGTAGGTACCTTGTTAAGTAGGTATGCAGCCGATTCTAGGGCATAACCCCAGAAGGATACTGGAAGGTCGGTAAAACTCATCATGGATCGAACCATGTCCAACAATGTTCGGTTTCTCCTTTCAGATACACCATTCAACTGTGGCATCCCTGGTGGAGTCCATTGTGAGATTATACCATTTTCTTTTAGACAACTTAGAAACTCATTGGTCAAGTATTCACCTCCTCGATCCGATCGAAGAATCTTAATACTCTTACCAGTTTGCTTCTCTACTTCACTTCTGAATTCTTTGAACTTTTCAAACGATTCAGATTTGTATTTCATTAAATACACATATCCAAATCTAGAATGATCATCAGTGAAAGTAATAAAATAAGAATACCCTCCTCGTGCATTCGTTGTCACAGTCCACATTCGTCTGTGTGTACCAACGCTAACAACTCTGTAACTCTTTCTCTTTTTCCAGAAAAAGGAGATTTAGTCATTTTACCCATGAGACAAGATTCACAAGTTGGATATGATTCGTAATCAGATAGCTCTAAAAGCCCATCTTTATGCAACTTGGATAATCTTGTTTCATTGATATGACCGAGTCTACAGTGCCACATAAAGGTATAATTAACATCATCTCTTTTTCTTTTCTTAGTTTGTTCAATTTGAAGTATATTTTCATGCAAGTCAAGTATGTAAAGTCCATTCAGTAGGTTTCCAACACCATATAAAATATTTTTATTATAAATAGAACAACTGTTGTTCTTTATTATAATATCAAAACCATCCATATCCAATACAGAAATTGAAATAATGTTTCTAATGAGTGTCGGAACATAATAACAGTTATTTAAACTAATGAACTTGCCCGAAGGTAGTGCTAAACAATAAGTCCCTACAGCTAATGCAGCAACCTTTGCTCCATTTCCCACTCTAGGACGACTTCATCATTGTTCAGCTTTCTACTTCTACTTAGTCCCTGCACATTATTACATATGTGAGAACTACAGCCGGTATCCAAAACCTAGAATTTTGACTTTCAGAAAAATTAATTTCAATCATGAACAAACATAGATCGGAAGTCGAAGCTTCTCCAAGCTTCTTTTGGTCCGCAAGATACTCCTTGCAGTTCCTCTTCCAGTGTCCCGGCTTATTGTAATGGTAGCAAATTCCTTTGCTATCTGGATCAGGTTTCTTTTTATCCTTTCTCTTCGCCTTGCCCTTAGCCTTCTTGTTTTTCTTCTTTTCAGAAGATACCTTGGGCCTCTTCCTTTTCTTGGAAGAATC
The DNA here is from genome assembly GCA_034770075.1 of Aralia elata. NCBI lineage: Eukaryota > Viridiplantae > Streptophyta > Magnoliopsida > Apiales > Araliaceae > Aralia > Aralia elata. The sequence continues at coordinate 59,935,228 of CM068386.1, read as the reverse complement.
ATCCACTAGTAAGACTTGGTTCTTGTTGGATGAGAAGTGACCTTCAGCAGTTTTCAGCATGTTAAGTAACTCAGGCAAGCTGACGTCCAACTTATTCATGTGAAAATTCACAACAAATTGTGAGAAGGTGTCCGGGAGTGACTGCAAGATCAAATCTTGACTTAACTCCCCATCCATCACGAACCCAAGCTGTCCAAGTTGTTCAATCAGATTGATCATCTTAAGGACATGAGTCTCAACAGCAGTGCCCTCAGTCATACGAGATCGGAAGAGCTCCTTAGATATCTGATATCTAGCAGTCCTACTTTGCTCACCATACAACTCTTTGAGGTGCAGCAATATAGTAGGAGCATCCATAGTTTCATGCTGACGCTGAAGCTCGTTACTCATGGATGCGAGCATGATGCATTGAGCCAGGATTGCATCATCTTGCCACTTTCTGAAAGTAGCACTCTCTTCCTCAGAGGTTGTTTCTGCAATATTTGCAGGGACTGGCGAATTTAGGACATAAGAAATCTTTTCAGCAGTGAGAACAATTCTCAGATTCCTTAACCATACCGTATAATTCTGTCCGGTCAATTTGTTAGCATCAAGTATGCTACGTAGTGATAGTGAGTTTGACATTTTTAAATTCTGCATGTGAAATAGACAACATTTTAGCATTCATTCATTTAATTAATTACCAAAATAAATTAGGTATTTATTTAAATTGGTATCTCCCACTATTTTCATCAAACTATATTACCCTCAATATATATAGTTCGGCAAATCTAATTAAAGTTTTGCTAGTGAGATTAAGGACCCCATTTCAAATGTATATAGCCTTGTGGTGACACAATAAACGATATATAAATAAATAGGTAGACAACTATTGTCAATTACATCACTATGTAACTCCTTTTCTTTTGCCTCTTAGATTATTTTGATCAAGTGGTGACACATCCGAATCAAAATTATCTAAGTTAAGTCCAACCTAGCACTTCCATATATTTGAAAGAAAAACACTGTCCTTGTGGTGACACAACAAAATAACATCGTTCAGTCTATTTATAAGCATCAAATGTGATAAAGCAACATCTTAAATATTTAATACTTGCCTTGTGGTGACACAACAAACTCATATTAAACATTTAATACTCTATTTCTTTACCATGCTAGAAGGCGACGTTCGATATTCTAAATATCTTTGAACGCTTAGGACTTAATATGATTTCTTTGAGGGGTTTATTATTATTAGTCTCATCTTGTTTTAGCGCGCATGCACATATATATAAAATACGCGTCATATTATTTAACATGCGAAACATGTTGTATAATATATAATATATATATATATATAGTAATCATGTACATATAGAATACTATATTCTACCCGGATTGATTATGGACTTTTATTCTAGTTTGGTTCACTACAACCACCAAGTGAACCAAAAGGTCAAACCTAGGGTGCAAGAATTAAATTTAAATATAACTATTACATTTAAACCCGGGCTCCATTACAAACGGGTCTTCAAGCGCTCATTGCTCCTTTGTCTCCAATTCTTCAAAATTAATTCTAACTAGTCCTATTCCATAAACTATTTACAATAAATAGAAACCTTGATCAGCAGTCAAGGGGAAAAACATAGGAGAGAGATAGAATTTACATTAAGAAAAATTAGAGAAGACGAGGTACGCATACCCCATTTATAAAAACCCATACATTCAAGCATCCTCTAAAATAAATCCAATCACACATTGGTCAATAGTCCATAATCAATCCCTATTTATTATCATACATATCTCTATATGTATCAATAAATAACATTCATCTCATGAATAATAAAACCATTCCATATATGCATTGATATCAATTAATGGGCAAAAGTTTTGCTAATATTTAGTTTTGAAACAAAATAAACTCGTTTATTTTAATCAAAAACCAAATTCAAATTAAACTCTTTTAATTTTAGCAATCTAAAATCCTATTCCAGATAAAATAAACATCTTTATTTTAAACTTATATCAATTAAATAAACCATTTATTTTAATTGAAGTAAAATTTGTTTTTTCGGTTCTGATGTCCGGCGCAGCTGCGCCCAGAATGAACTGGGAAACGGCGCAGCTGCGCTGAACCCCAGAATCGATTTTTCTGGGTTTGGGCACAGCTGCGCTCCAGAATGAACTGGAGCCAGCGCAGCTGCGCCGCGTAATAGTTTCAGGAAAAACGAATTCTGCCCAAAAATTTCGATCCAATCGCATACCATACATACATGGAATCATCAAAATCGATAATTAGCACAAGATTAGGCTGTGATACCACTGTTAGGTTTGTATATTACGCAATCATGCAATAAAATTACACAAATAGAGCGGAAGCGCGATAAAATCGGATTTTAAAATTTTATACAAACCATCACCATGATCAATCTATGTGTTCAATTAACGATATAAACGAAAGAGAAAGAGAATAAGAATTATACCCTCGTAGATCAAATCTTCCTCGGGTACAAGTTCAACTCCTAGTCCTTCGTGTTCTCCTCGAATTCCACCGTTGAGATTCCTTCCTTTGATCAACGTTAGCCACCCAAGTGTTTGGCCTCTAGAGGTGATCCACCAAGGAAGAATAGGTATTCAAGAAGTTGGATATTGGCAAAACCCTAGTTTCTATCTCTATAGAAATTGTAAGTACTCTCCACAATCTAATCCAAGAGTGTGTAACCCTAATCTATGATAAGACTCCTCTTATTTATAGATGTAGGAATAACCCTTCCCTAAACTATTTAGGATTAAGGTTTCTATTATAATTAAACTCCTTTAATTAATTATGCTCCTAATCCAATTAGGAATTCATGGGAGAGTACTTCTATTAATTAATTCCCAATCCCTATTAGGAATTAAATAATAGTAATAGTAATAATAATAATAATAAGACTCCTCTTATTAATTTATATTTAATATTTCCAAAATATTAAATAATAAATATTAAGCTATTTAATTTATTCTAACTCTATAGATTAAATTAAATACACTTAACTTATTATTACAATTATGTCATTTACTTCTCAAATAAATATTTTCCTTTTTGCGGTGTGACCCTTTAGGTTCTCCATATTAAACCGGTTGTGAATAAATCAATTAGAACAATTCTAATCTTATTTAAATAAATAAATTAAACTATTTAATTCATTTAAATAAATAACATTTATTCTACAATAAGGGTAAGCTCGCTTAGCGATTAACGACTTTCTAGATAATATAGATTTCAACATCAATCACAAAAGAACCTTGCAGTGAATAGTTGTGACGCCCCCAAATCTCTACGCTCCCCTGTAGCAGATCTGGTGCTCACGTGGAACTATACAACTATAAATATTCAATAAAATATGACTTCTAGTTATCCAAGGTTCACAGTATCCCATAACAGGTACTAGTTCCGGCCAGAACGTTGTCTGTGTTTGGATACCCTCACTTAGATACATAGATTCATATCTTATGAATATCTCTTTCATATCCATATTCCCTATCTATCTGACATTCACAGTATTAATGATAAGATTGTCCATATAGGACTCTCAACATTTAGATACCCTCATTCAGATGTATAGTTCATATAGACACTGTATTTAACTTAGTACAACTATTCTAAAGAATTTAAAGATCAGAGTATAACGCATTCTATAATATAAAGGATCATAATATATTACATAACGTTTTGTTCGGTTACATCATTCGTTATACTAAGTTATTACAACAACAAGTCTTTAAAAAGACTTAAAGTATACAACAATAAACATTAAAGCTAATAAGCATGGCTTTTCCCCTTGTTAGTCCCAGACGTGCCAAGGATATCATTTATAGCTGCAAAAGAAGATATGCGCAAGAATGAGCTACAAATGCTCAGCAAGTTCATTTAAATATGTAAACACCATGTGTTTGATTTGAAAGATGTCAATGATGTATACTGAGGGTTCTGTACATGAACCATATATTTCATTTAGTTCTATCAGTCTTTAATGACTTAGAACCATTTGAGTTTTGGATATCTGGTAGGTGATCAGCCTCACCAATATCCTAGGAGTATGCATATCATCCTACCAATTTATGTTGATATATTATCAACTGTTCGTCACCTTATATTAAGGGAATTTCGTCACCTTATATTAAGGGAAAATTTCGGGTTCACCTTACATCAAGGTGTTCCATTTCTCAGTATCAGATGTCGTACCAAACAATTTGGCTTGACACAACAATTTAAGCTCGAACAAGCAATATATGAATAATAATTTATTTCTTAAGTTATGCTGAACAAGAAGCAATAACTTCACAATAATTGATAGCAAGATGTATAATACTTGCTTAATATAAATTGAGAAAGGTTAGGACACTTGCCTTAGCGTAGCTCACTATAATTTTAGTACAATCGGTCAACGCACGTAGTCTACGTATACCAATAATAAGCGTTAGCACGTATATAAACATGTATCACGCTAATCTAAACAAGTTTCATTAAGGTTCGACGTTGATTCGGTATCTCGGTCGCATCCTTAATGGCTAAACACATAGATTGTTCGATAAAACTTCATTTGGAAGTCTAATTATTAGTCTAAATAATTTAATTATTATTTCTAACATTTTTAGAAGCTTGGTATTATTTTTAAATAATTTTCAGAAGCTTGGAAGTATTTTTAAATAATTTTACAGGCTTAGGAATATTTTAAAAATGATTTAATTATCATTTAGAATAATTTTAAAACATTTAATATGTTATTTAAATGATTTATTTATAATTTAGAATATTTTTTGATATTTAAAATATTATTTAAATGATTTATTTATCATTTATAATATTTTTAGAAAGATAGAATATTATTTAAATGATTTATTTTATCATTAATAATATTCTTAGAAATTATTTTATCATTATAATAATTTAATTATTACTTATAATAATTTTCCAAAACTTAATTTGATATTTAAATGATTTAATTATCATTTAAAGTAATTTTTAAATACTTAATATATTATTTAAATGATTTATTTATCATTAATAATATTTAAATATTTAATATTTTATTTAATTATTATATATAATAATTTTATTTACCTTAATATCATTTTTAAATAATTAATATAATTATTTACTAATTTAATACCATTTTTAAATAATTAAAACAATTATTAAATGATTTATCATAATTATTATTTAATATTTAATTAAATTAAATAATAATTCAGAATATATAAAAATATTAAAAATAATTTTTTTATAATTAAAAATGAATTTTCGGATTTATTTATTAATTATTAATATTTATTTAATATTTATTTATTATTTTATAATTTATTTAATTAATTTTTATTTTATTTTTATTAAAAATCCGTCGCTAAAGGGCTTTAGCGACGGTCTGCTTAGTTTCATAGGTTTCTGGGTTGGTGTATGCATTTCGTCGCTAAAGGTGTTCTTCATGAAGAACACCTGGTCAACATCCAACAATGACCTTTGACCTCAATTTAATTCCAACTGGTTTGATGTTTGTGTTTGATTGTTGTTTGTTGTTATAGCCAACATAGCAGTGTATAACGACATAACAAATTCCATCTTGAAATATATCATAACATGCTAGATATTTATGGTCAAACTACCCCGTTCATGACTGTTCTTGAGTTTCTGGGTAACCCAGAAACTCATCCAGTCATAACGGTCAACGTGGTTTGACTGCTAATTCCGTTTGATTGATTGTTTGTTTATGTGTTTTAATGGTTCAAGATTAAAGTCTATATAGCATACAACAACTTTAAACCAACAAACTACACAAAATATGTCATCTAGGTCATTTCTGGGTTGATCAAAAGTCTTGTCAGACTCTGTCAGAATGTTCTTCATGTTTCTGGGTTACCCAGAAATAAAAATCCGAACGGTCAAAGCACTTTTGACCTATCATATCTTTCATCCTAGTTATTTGTTTGCTATGATACACGTCGGGCTTTAAAGATAACATGGTAGGCTACACATATATGCATAAAAACATATCAAACACCTAATCTAAGAGGATCAAAAGGCCTGACAAAAAGGCCTGTCAGACTTTTCTTGACTGCCAAGAACAGTTTGAGTTTTTGGCTTGATTTTCATACTTAGATGTTATGTAAACATGTTTTGACCGCCCAGATCACTTATTAACACATTAACAAGTATCCCTAAACATCTAAAACACAAAAATTTTCCAGGCTTGAAGATCAAACATAAATTAGGGTTTTGTGCACCTTTTTCTTCAAATTTTGATTTCTGGCTTCTGATTCTGAGCTTGTGATTGCTAGGGTTTGTTTAGGCTGGATATGTGAGTGTATAAGCTTTAAAATTTCGTAGGTTTAAAGCTCAGCATCTCATTCTACTTATAGCAACTTGAATTTAGGGTTTCCTAGACTAATTTCCAAACTTTGCTCCCAAAAATATCTAAGCTTGGAACTTGAGGTGCTTATGATCTGGCCTAATTAATCTACTTGTGCTGGAGTGTGTCAAGCACAAGCTTGCACACTCCTAGCTTCATTTTCATTGGCTAGGATTTTAATTTTCATTTATTTACTTACTAATTAATTCTAGATTTTTGTTAATCATGATTAGGTTGTTAACTTAGGTTTAGTAATACCTTAATTAAGATATTATATCATAATTAAGATTTTACATTTCATAAATTAGGGTTATTGAACCAAATTAGGGTTTTAGGGTTCCTAATTAGGGTTTAGGGTTTCCAATCCTATAATTAGGGTTTCAATCTTTCGTTTAGGGTTTAATTTAATCTTAATAATTCATAATTAATATTATGATTCATCATTTAAATCTTAATTACATCAATTAAGATTATTGTACAATAATTAGGGTTTCAATTGATCAATTCGGACAATTATTACCAATTAGGGTTTTCAAATTAGGGTTTCTATTTCCGCATAACATTTTAAACCCTATTTAACTTATTTTAAAATTTTATCATTTAATATAGTATTATATTAATGTCGAAGCACGACAAAGCACTTCGTCAATTCCAAGTACGACACAGCAGCTTACAAAAATAATTTACCGAAATGCTTCTCGGTGAATTCGCCGGAAGCACGACAAATCATTTTGTCCGATTAAGCACGACACAGCTACTTGGCGAAAAATTTTTATTTGACCTAATTGTTTAGTAAAATACGAAATCACATAATACCAAGTCAGAACAAGAAATTTCATTTATTAAATACATAATTTACATATACAAATCTTATTAGGGTTCAGAATATTACATTCACCCCCACTAATAAGAATTTCGTCCTCGAAATTTACAGTGCAGTCTATGAAAATAAATGTGGGTAGTTATCTCGCATTTTACTCTCGAGCTCCCACGTAGCTTCCTCGATATTCTGATTTCTCCAGATAACCTTAACCGAAGGTATCTTTTTATTTCGCAATTGCTGTTCTTTCCTATCCACAATTTCAATAGGAATTTCTTCATACGATAAATCCTTCTCGATTTGAATGGGCTCATAATCAATAACGTGTTTATAATCAGGTTTGTACGGTCGTAACACGGACACATGAAACACGTTATGAATATGTTCTAGTTCAGGAGGTAGGGCTACCTCATAGGCTACCTCACCTATCTTTCTCAATATTTGAAATGGCCCAATAAATCTCGGACTCAATTTGCCCTTCTTGCCGAAACGTATTTTTCCCTTCCACGGAGATACTTTTAAGAATACGTGACTACCGACTTCGAAATCTTGTAATTTCCTGTGTTGATCAGCATATTTCTTCTGTCGATCTTGTGACGCTTGTAATCTTCCCCGTATAATTCGAACTACCTCCGTGGTTTGTTGCACTATTTCGGGTCCTAGCATTTGCCGTTCCCCAACCTCGTCCCAACATAAAGGCGTCCTACATTTTCTTCCATATAGGGCTTCAAATGGTGGCATCCCTATGCTGGCATGATAGCTATTGTTGTATGCAAATTCTACCAAAGGTAATTGATCTTCCCAACTTCCCTTGAAATCCATGATGCAAGAGCGCAACATGTCTTCCAATGTCTGGATGGTTCTCTCACTCTGACCGTCAGTTTGTGGATGGTATGCTGTACTTAGTCTCAATTGAGTTCCTAAATTTTTTCTGGAGACTTATCCAAAAATTTGAAGTAAATCGTGGATCTCTGTCTGATACTATAGAAACAGGGACTCCATGTCTAGAAATAATTTCATTGATGTAAAGTCTGGCTAATTGGTCTAGACTGAAGTTGATTTTGATGGGTAGGAAATGAGTTGATTTGGTAAGACGATCTACAATTACCCAAATGGCATTGTGACCCTTTTGTGTGGTTGGAAGGCCAACTACGAAATCCATGGTAATATGCTCCCATTTCCACTCAGGAATTTCTAAGGGTTGTAATAATCCACTTGGTTTCTGATGTTCAGCTTTAAACCTTTGACATGTTAAACATTTACTTACCCACTCCGCTATTTCTCTCTTCATGTTAGACCACCAAAAATGTTGGCTCAGGTCTTTATACATTTTTGTACTCCCTGGATGTACAGCGAATTTAGAATTATGGGCTTCATTCAGTATTTCGTCTTTTAACTCTTGTACTGAAGGTACCCAAATTCTATTTTCGTATCTTAGTACTCCATCCTTATCCACTCTAAACTTAACATTCTTTTTATGAGTCATTTCTGCCTTATACTTCTGACATTCTGTATCAATCTCCTGTAATTCTTTGACTTTGTCCAATAAAGTCGAATTACTCTCGATGACAAATAACTTCTGGGTAGAGTTAACTGGAACTCTCACCTCAATCTCAAGTTTGTCAAACTCTTTTATCAGTACCTCGTTATTAGTCATCACATTCAATTTCTCCTGGTTTTTCCTACTTAATGCGTCTGCTACGACGTTGGCTTTCCCTGGATGATACAAGATCTCACAATCAAAATCTTTTATCAATTCTAGCCATCTCCTTTGTCTCATATTTAACTCCTTCTGTGTGAAAATATATTTTAGACTCTTGTGATCTGTGTATATTTCACACTTCTCTCCGTACAAATAATGCCTCCAAATCTTCAAGGCAAATACTACGGCGGCTAACTCAAGATCATGCGTAGGATACCTCTTCTCATAATCTTTGAGTTGTCTTGATGCATATGCAATCACTTTCCCATGTTGCATTAACACACACCCTAATCCTTTGTGTGATGCATCACTATAAACAACGAGGCCTCCTGTATCATCTGGTAAAGATAATACTGGTGCCATACTTAACCGCTTCTTCAACTCTTGGAAGCTTTCTTCACATTTGTCTGTCCAGACGTACTTTACCGTCTTTCGAGTCAAATTGGTTAGCGGGGTCGCTATCTTCGAAAAATCTTGTATAAAACGCCGATAATACCCTGCTAAACCGAGAAAACTTCTTACTTCTGTTGGAGTTGTTGGTTGTTCCCAATTTACAACCGCTTCTATCTTGGCTGGATCTACCGCTATTCCATTCTTGTCAATTACATGACCTAAGAACTGGACTCGTTCCAACCAAAATTCACATTTGGAAAACTTTGCATAAAGTTGTTCCTTGCGTAATATCTCCAATACGCTTCTTAAGTGTTCAGCATGCTCCTCTTTTGTTCTCGAGTATACTAAAATATCATCGATGAACACTACGACAAATTTGTCCAAGCATGGTTTAAACACTCGGTTCATCAAGTCCATGAATGTTGCCGGCGCATTTGTTAATCCAAAAGACATCACAAGAAACTCATAATGTCCGTAGCGTGTCCTAAACGCTGTCTTCGGCACATCTTCTTTTCTTACCTTTAATTGATGATAACCCGATCGTAGGTCGATCTTCGAAAAGTATTCGGCCCCTTTCAACTGGTCAAACAAATCATCAATTCGTGGTAAAGGATATTTGTTCTTTATTGTTAACTTATTTAATTCTCTATAATCAATACACAACCTTAATGTTCCATCCTTCTTCTTTACAAACAACACCGGTGCTCCCCAGGGTGAAACACTTGGTTGTATGTACTTTTTGTCTAAGAGTTCTTGTAGCTGCACAAGTAACTCTTTCAACTCTACAGGTGCCATTCTGTACGGTGCCTTGGAAACTGGTGCCGTACCCGGTGCAAGATCAATAACAAATTTTATCTCCCTGTCCGGAGGTAAACCGGGTAAGTCATCTGGAAACACATCCGGAAATTCTCTAACTACAGGTATTTGTTCTAGCTTTACTCCTTCTTTTCGAGTATCTACTATATATGCCAAATAACCTGTGCAACCCTTCCTAAGCAATCTCTCTGCCTGCATTACTGTCAGATAGTGAGATCGTTTAGGTGAACAACCACCTTTGAATACTACTTTTGACTCTGAATCAGTCACTAGATTCACCCGTTTCCGCTGGCAGTCAATTATTGCATTATAATTCCCCAGCCAGTCCATTCCTAAAATTATATCAAATTCCCCTAGTTGAATGGGAATGAGGTTCACAAGAAACTTGTGTCCCTTAATCTCTATAGCACAATTCTTATAGATGGTTTTGACGGGAATTATCTCATTGTTTGCGATCTCCACATTAAAGGGTATGTCTAAATCTTCGCATGGTATTGACAATTTCTTAGCAAAGCTATTAGACACAAATGAACAAGTAGCACCAGAGTCGAACAACACATATGCATTTAAAGTGTCGATAGGGATGATACCTGTTACCACGTCTGGTGCAGCAACAGCATCCCTTGTCGCCATATTAAACGTTCTTGCGGTTGGACGACCTGGACCTCCAGCTCCTGCTACTGTTGGTTTGGGGTTATTGTTTGGGATTTGGTTTCCTCCCCCAAATTGGTTTCTGTTCTTCGGGCAATTCCTAGACACATGCCCCGTTGCACCACAAAGATAGCAAGTAACATTCGGATTACTCTGACGAGTATTATCATTACTCTTTTTAGGACAATAAGAGGAATAATGTCCCTCTTGCCCACAATGGTAACAAGTAACCACCTTCTGGCGACATAACCCTAGGTGATTCTTTCCGTATATGGCACAACGACCCACCTTATTGTTATTGTTCTGGTTTCTATTATTGTTGTTATTGTAATTGTTACCCCTCCTTACAAAATTTGTAGGAACAGTGGCATCCCACTTTCTTTTGTTATTATTAGTACCCCCTGTACTAACTTCTCCTTTCAACTTTCCTCCCTCACTCAAACTTCTCTTTTCCTTATGAAATTTTATTAAAGCTTCATTCTCGTTTTCAGCTATAATAGCTTTCTCGAGAATTTCTGGAAAAGTTCTCACTTGAAATACTGACAATTTGCTACGAATTTGGGGTTTTAATCCCTCTTCGTATCTCCTAGTCTTTCTTGCCTCTGTATCAACCTGATGTGAGGCAAACCTGGCTAATTCATTGAACTTGGCCGTATACTGGGATACGGTAAGTTCTCCTTGTTTCAATTCTAAGAATCGTACCTCCATACGATCCTTCATTGATTGGGGAAAATAATTTTCGAAGAATAATTCCTTAAACCTGGTCCAAGGAATTATATCCTCACCTGCACGAATTTTTGTATTTTCCCACCAATGATTTGCCTCACCCTTGAGGAAAAAGGTGGCAAAGATCGTCTTTTGATCTTCGCCAACATTCGTTACCCTGAAAAACTTTTCTATCTCGGTAACCCATGTTTGAGCCTCAATTGGTTCCGCGGTTCCCTTAAATTCCGGTGGTCCAACAAGTTTAAAGTCTTTGAATATTGTACCCTGTGGATTAACTAGGGTGGGTTGAGGTGGTGGACGATTTTGTAAGGTTTCTAAAAGGATATCTACTAATTGTTGTGTGGGATTTGGCTCGGTGGTCTCAGTTCGGGCTTGGGTTCTTCGTCCTGATGCCATGGTTCTAAAATAAAGAAAAGCAAGTATAAATACAAAGATATGCTTACATAGAACTAACAATTTGATTATATAAACACAACTTGTATATAACATGCAACAACGATTACATAACCGACTAGTAGTTATACTACTACTAGTTATTACAAGGATTTCCTATTTTACAACTCAAAATTTTGATATCGTACTAAGTACAACACATAAACTTAGACACTACTAAACTGCGCTATTACGCATCCCCTTATCAGCATCTCGTATCATGTGACCGACTACTGCTCTATCAATCATATATTCCTCCTTCTCCTCTTCCACCGGATACCTAAACACTCGTCGCTCTAGGCCATCAAATGCCGCCTTACTCTTCCTATCGGCTCTGTATGCCTGCATCTGTGCCTCCTGTTTCTCCCTCTGTGTGTCCTGAAGGAGTATCCTCAAACGCCGAGTTGTATCTCGCTCACTCTCCAATAATCCTGTCGCTATGTTTGCACGAGAGTTAGCAGCTTCTAACTCTACTGTTGACTGCTGTACCAACTCGATGACTATCTCTTCGTGTCTTTCGACACTCATCATCTGGCCTGCTCCAATATCCTCCTCAGAATCAGGGTCTACTAACTGCCCATCTACCGGGTTCTCTGCCTCCTCTGCCTCTAAGATCTCCTCATCATGGATAAGCTCCTCTTCCTCTGGGTCTTCATTCTCTAAATCTAGTTCAGGGGTAGCTGGCTCGTAATCAGGCACCTCATCGGGCTCACTGTCGGATAACCATCCTATGTGTTGGTTTACTCCAGCCATCCTACAAAAGAATTTTAATTTATTTAGTATTTATGGGGAAACAAATTTACACATAAGATAAAGCTTTTAAGATTATTTTATGTATCATTAAGTATTTTACGCACTCAAAGACTATATTCTAAGGTATTTCCTAACTACCTTAGAGCTATAATCTACAGCTCTGATACCAACCTGTGACGCCCCCAAATCTCTACGCTCCCCTGTAGCAGATCTGGTGCTCACGTGGAACTATACAACTATAAATATTCAATAAAATATGACTTCTAGTTATCCAAGGTTCACAGTATCCCATAACAGGTACTAGTTCCGGCCAGAACGTTGTCTGTGTTTGGATACCCTCACTTAGATACATAGATTCATATCTTATGAATATCTCTTTCATATCCATATTCCCTATCTATCTGACATTCACAGTATTAATGATAAGATTGTCCATATAGGACTCTCAACATTTAGATACCCTCATTCAGATGTATAGTTCATATAGACACTGTATTTAACTTAGTACAAACTATTCTAAAGAATTTAAAGATCAGAGTATAACGCATTCTATAACATAAAGGATCATAATATATTACATAACGTTTTGTTCGGTTACATCATTCGTTATACTAAGTTATTACAACAACAAGTCTTTAAAAAGACTTAAAGTATACAACAATAAACATTAAAGCTAATAAGCATGGCTTTTCCCCTTGTTAGTCCCAGACGTGCCAGGGATATCATTTATAGCTGCAAAAGAAGATATGCGCAAAATGAGCTACAAATGCTCAGCAAGTTCATTTAAATATGTAAACACCATGTGTTTGATTTGAAAGATGTCAATGATGTATACTGAGGGTTCTGTACATGAACCATATATTTCATTTAGTTCTATCAGTCTTTAATGACTTAGAACCATTTGAGTTTTGGATATCTGGTAGGTGATCAGCCTCACCAATATCCTAGGAGTATGCATATCATCCTACCAATTTATGTTGATATATTATCAACTGTTCGTCACCTTATATTAAGGGAATTTCGTCACCTTATATTAAGGGAAAATTTCGGGTCCACCTTACATCAAGGTGTTCCATTTCTCAGTATCAGATGTCGTACCAAACAATTTGGCTTGACACAACAATTTAAGCTCGAACAAGCAATATATGAATAATAATTCATTTCTTAAGTTATGCTGAACAAGAAGCAATAACTTCACAATAATTGATAGCAAGATGTATAATACTTGCTTAATATAAATTGAGAAAGGTTAGGACACTTGCCTTAGCGTAGCTCACTATAATTTTAGTACAATCGGTCAACGCACGTAGTCTACGTATACCAATAATAAGCGTTAGCACGTATATAAACATGTATCACGCTAATCTAAACAAGTTTCATTAAGGTTCGACGTTGATTCGGTATCTCGGTCGCATCCTTAATGGCTAAACACATAGATTGTTCGATAAAACTTCATTTGGAAGTCTAATTATTAGTCAAAATAATTTAATTATTATTTCTAACATTTTTAGAAGCTTGGTATTATTTTTAAATAATTTTCAGAAGCTTGGAAGTATTTTTAAATAATTTTACAGGCTTAGGAATATTTTAAAAATGATTTAATTATCATTTAGAATAATTTTAAAACATTTAATATGTTATTTAAATAATTTATTTATAATTTAGAATATTTTTTGATATTTAAAATATTATTTAAATGATTTATTTATCATTTATAATATTTTTAGAAAGATAGAATATTATTTAAATGATTTATTTTATCATTAATAATATTCTTAGAAATTATTTTATCATTATAATAATTTAATTATTACTTATAATAATTTTCAAAAACTTAATTTGATATTTAAATGATTTAATTATCATTTAAAGTAATTTTTAAATACTTAATATATTATTTAAATGATTTATTTATCATTAATAATATTTAAATATTTAATATTTTATTTAATTATTATATATAATAATTTTATTTACCTTAATATCATTTTTAAATAATTAATATAATTATTTACTAATTTAATACCATTTTTAAATAATTAAAACAATTATTAAATGATTTATCATAATTATTATTTAATATTTAATTAAATTAAATAATAATTCAGAATATATAAAAATATTAAAAATAATTTTTTTATAATTAAAAATGAATTTTCGGATTTATTTATTAATTATTAATATTTATTTAATATTTATTTATTATTTTATAATTTATTTAATTAATTTTTATTTTATTTTTATTAAAAATCCGTCGCTAAAGGGCTTTAGCGACGGTCTGCTTAGTTTCATAGGTTTCTGGGTTGGTGTATGCATTTCGTCGCTAAAGGTGTTCTTCATGAAGAACACCTGGTCAACATCCAACAGTGACCTTTGACCTCAATTTAATTCCAACTGGTTTGATGTTTGTGTTTGATTGTTGTTTGTTGTTATAGCCAACATAGCAGTGTATAACGACATAACAAATTCCATCTTGAAATATATCATAACATGCTAGATATTTATGGTCAAACTACCCCGTTCATGACTGTTCTTGAGTTTCTGGGTAACCCAGAAACTCATCCAGTCATAACGGTCAACGTGGTTTGACTGCTAATTCCGTTTGATTGATTGTTTGTTTATGTGTTTTAATGGTTCAAGATTAAAGTCTATATAGCATACAACAACTTTAAACCAACAAACTACACAAAATATGTCATCTAGGTCATTTCTGGGTTGATCAAAAGTCTTGTCAGACTTTGTCAGAATGTTCTTCATGTTTCTGGGTTACCCAGAAATAAAAATCCGAACGGTCAAAGCACTTTTGACCTATCATATCTTTCATCCTAGTTATTTGTTTGCTATGATACACGTCGGGCTTTAAAGATAACATGGTAGGCTACACATATATGCATAAAAACATATCAAACACCTAATCTAAGAGGATCAAAAGGCCTGACAAAAAGGCCTGTCAGACTGTTCTTGACTGCCAAGAACAGTTTGAGTTTTTGGCTTGATTTTCATACCTAGATGTTATGTAAACATGTTTTGACCGCCCAGATCACTTATTAACACATTAACAAGTATCCCTAAACATCTAAAACACAAAAATTTTCCAGGCTTGAAGATCAAACATAAATTAGGGTTTTGTGCACCTTTTTCTTCAAATTTTGATTTCTGGCTTCTGATTCTGAGCTTGTGATTGCTAGGGTTTGTTTAGGCTGGATATGTGAGTGTATAAGCTTTAAAATTTCGTAGGTTTAAAGCTCAGCATCTCATTCTACTTATAGCAACTTGAATTTAGGGTTTCCTAGACTAATTTCCAAACTTTGCTCCAAAAATATCTAAGCTTGGAACTTGAGGTGCTTATGATCTGGCCTAATTAATCTACTTGTGCTGGAGTGTGTCAAGCACAAGCTTGCACACTCCTAGCTTCATTTTCATTGGCTAGGATTTTAATTTTCATTTATTTACTTACTAATTAATTCTAGATTTTTGCTAATCATGATTAGGTTGTTAACTTAGGTTTAGTAATACCTTAATTAAGATATTATATCATAATTAAGATTTTACATTTCATAAATTAGGGTTATTGAACCAAATTAGGGTTTTAGGGTTCCTAATTAGGGTTTAGGGTTTCCAATCCTATAATTAGGGTTTCAATCTTTCGTTTAGGGTTTAATTTAATCTTAATAATTCATAATTAATATTATGATTCATCATTTAAATCTTAATTACATCAATTAAGATTATTGTACAATAATTAGGGTTTCAATTGATCAATTCGGACAATTATTACCAATTAGGGTTTTCAAATTAGGGTTTCTATTTCTGCATAACATTTTAAACCCTATTTAACTTATTTTAAAATTTTATCATTTAATATAGTATTATATTAATGTCGAAGCACGACAAAGCACTTCGTCAATTCCAAGTACGACACAGCAGCTTACAAAAATAATTTACCGAAATGCTTCTCGGTGAATTCGCCGGAAGCACGACAAATCATTTTGTCCGATTAAGCACGACACAGCTACTTGGCGAAAATTTTTTATTTGACCTAATTGTTTAGTAAAATACGAAATCACATAATACCAAGTCAGAACAAGAAATTTCATTTATTAAATACATAATTTACATATACAAATCTTATTAGGGTTCAGAATATTACAATAGTTATCGTACAATTCAATCATTCTACCATACAATGTCCCAATGAAATATAAGACATGGATTTACTGTCAAGTCTTATTTAATTTAATTATATATATTTCGATTCCCAAATGCACAACTCTAAATAATGCAAATTAGAAACTCCTTTCTAATTTCATTCTGCCTTGGCCAAGGACTACTGAGTTGTCATTTATCAAATCACATAGGACATTCACATCTTTTACTAGACGTGGTAGATTCTTTGTTGATCATTCACCTATCTCCATGCACAACTTATTATACCCAATCATACCCTTTGATATACCCCAAAGGTCTTAAGGGACATGTCAAAGTATAACTCATCATACACAAGATATTATGATGATCTCAAGTCCAAGGATCACTTGTACTACTATCACTAGAGGAATTCCTATTGACAGGCGAGTAAAACTCCATTAGGTATTCCTTAGCGAGCCACGTTCAGTGAACTTATTCTCTAATAAGCATATACATACTTGCTTTAGTGTCTCTACACAAATGATTATGAGATCAATCATCCTCTTCTTAAGAGCAAGCAACGTATGTACTAATCTATCCGGATTCACTAATCCCCTATTTAGTAATCCAATGATTAGGAACGATTTTAGTTTGTGAGCTATCTAGAATTTAGATCTCATTAGCATGATCACCATCATGATTCTAAAAGCATTGCTCAAAACTATGGGTTTATCACATTTAATAAAACAGCACTATGTAGATAATATAAAATGTCTTTTAAGAAAATCAATTCTTTTATTAATAAATGAATAAGATTACAAAGTATATGCTACATCATATCAAATATGATTGGCTTGTGTGCATACTACTTTCATTTAATGGTAGCACATCACTGAGACGTTCTTGTTGTCTTAGCCTATATTGTAGATACAAAGAAAGAAGGTGTAGAAATTAAGGATATACCGATAGTATGAGAGTTTCCAGATGTGTTTCCAAGTGAATTACCCGGCCTTCCGCCAGACAGGGAAATTGAATTTGCAATAGACTTAGTGTCAGGGACTGCACCAATTTCGAAGGCTCCGTATCGTATGGCGCCAGTGGAGATGAAAGAATTGTTGATATAACTTTAGGAATTGCTCGACAATGGGTATATTCAGCCAAGTGTGTCCCCATGGGGAGCCCCAGTTTTGTTTGTTAAAAAGAAGGACGGATCGATGAGGCTCTGCATCGGCTACCGAGAATTAAACAAATCAACGATCAAGAATAAGTATCCATTGCCAAGGATCGACGACTTGTTCGATCAACTAAAAGGAGCCAGACACTTCTCGAAGATAGATTTGAGGACCGGATATCATCAGCTAAAAGTAAGGAAGGAAGATGTACCTAAAACTGCGTTTCGGACGAGATATAGTCACTACGAGTTTTTGGTGATGTCTTTTGGTTTGACTAATGCGCCAGCAGCATTCATGGACTTGATGAACCGAGTTCTGAAGCCGTATTTAGACAAGTTCGTGGTGGTTTTCATTGATGCCATTTTGATTTATTCAAAGACCGAAGAAGAGCATGTTGATCATCTGAACAAAGTATTGGAGACGCTGAGAAGGGAAAAGTTATACGCGAAATTATCCAAGTGCGAATTCTGGATGGAGAAGGTGCAATTTTTAGGGCATATGATCGACAAAAACGGTATCTACGTAGACCCTGCGAAGGTGGAGGCAGTTAGTAACTGGGAACGACCGAAGACGCCGACAGAAGTGCGAAGTTTCTTAGGGTTAGCCGAGTACTATCGAAGATTAATCCAGGATTTTTCGAAGATAGCAACCCCGTTGACCAATTTGACGAGAAAGACAGTGAAGTTTGTATGGTCTGAAAAGTGCGAAGACAGTTTTCGGGAATTAAAAAAGAGGCTAAGCGAGGCACCTGTATTGTCTCTGCCAGATGATACGGGAGGTTTTGTAGTGTATAGTGATGCATCACACAAGGTTCTTGGCTGTGTGTTGATGCAACACGACAAGGTCATTGCGTATGCATCACGGTAGTTGAAGGATTACGAGAAGCGATACCCTACCCATGACCTAGAATTAGCAGATGTCGTCTTTGCATTAGAGATTTGGAGACATTACCTTTATGGGGAGAAATGTGAGATATACACGGATCATAAGAGTTTGAAATATATCTTCACACAGAAGGAGTTGAACATGCGACAAATGAGATAGTTGGAATTAATCAAAGATTACGACTGCGAGATTCTTCATCACCCGGGAAAAGAAAACGTAGTAGCAGATGCATTGAGTATAAAGGGGAACGAGAAATTATTTATGTTGACAACTCATGAGGAGCTAATACTAAAAATGGCGAGACTGGAGATTGAGGTGAAAAGTCCGGCAGAGGCAGCAGAGAAGTTATTCGTAATTGAAGCTCGTCCTACGTTACTCGACAAAGTGAAAGAAGCACAGGAAAAGGATGAAGAATGTGAAAGGATACAGAAGAGGATCGCAGAAAATGAGGAAGAGAAATTCCGAATGGATAAGGATGGTATTTTGAGATACGAGAAGCGAGTGTGGGTGCTAGCCGTGACTAAATTAAGAGATGAAATTTTACATGAAGCACATAATTCAACATATTCTGTTCACCCAGGAAGCACAAAAATGTACCGGGATCTTCATCAATATTTTTGGTGGCCCAATATGAAACGGGACGTAGCAGAGTACGTTAGCCAAGTTGTATATAAAGGAAATTGTTTCGCGACATGGAGTGCCAGTGTCGATTGTCTCAGATCGAGATCCGCGCTTCACGTCAAATTTTTGGAAAAGCTTGCAAGAGAGAATGGGAACACAGTTGCGACTAAGTACTGCTTACCATCCTCAAACTGACGGACAGAGCGAACGAATAATTCAGACACTAGAAGACATGTTGAGAGCTTGTGTGATGGATTTTAAGGGAAATTGGGATGACCATTTACCACTCGTGGAATTTGCTTACAACAATAGCTATCATGCGAGTATCGGTATGCCGCCATACGAAGCCTTCTACGGAAGGAAGTGCAGAATACTATTAAGTTGGGATGAGGTTGGAGAACGATGATTGTTAGGACTAGAATTGGTGCAGCAGACAGCAGAAGTGGTCGCAGTGATCAGGACAAGATTAGTTGCAGCCTAAGACCGACAAAAGAAGTATGCAGATCAACACCACAAGACGAGAGACTTCGACGTCGGCAGTTACGTGTTTCTGAAGGTATCTCCCTATAAAGGGAAGATACGATTTGGAAAGAAGGGAAAGTTGAGCCCGAGGTTCGTAGGACCGTTCGAAGTATTGAGAAGAGTGGGTGAAGTGGCGTACGAGGTAGCCTTGCCTCCTGAACTGGAGCATATCCACAACGTGTTCCACGTTTCAGTGTTACGACCATACAAGCCCGATTATAAGCACGTGATTCCCTATGAGCCCGTCCAAATAGAGAAAGATCTTATGTATGAGAAAGTTCCTATTCAGATAATCGATAGAAAAGAGCAAGTATTAAGAAATAATGTTATACCTTCTGTAAAAGTAGTTTGGCGAAACCACAATGCCGAGGAGGCTACGTGGGAATTAGAAGATAAGATGAAGGAGAATTACCCTCAACTTTTTGCTTAACCTTGTATTGTGATTCTGGGGACATAATCCTTATAAGGAGGGGAGAATGTAACGATCGGGAATTTTAATTTCCTTATAACCCGAGTTTATGTGTGAATGAAATCAATTTGTTATTTTTATTTATATTATTATGTGTTATGTGCTTAAAGGTTGTGTTATAACCTAGAATATGTGTATGTGTTGAATTTTACGTGTTGTAGTGTCGTTAGGGTGAATATATTGACCTTGCGAAAAATCGCAAAATCACTATTCATAGGGCACGCTTATCAAGACAGTATTCACGCCATAATATTTTTGCGTCTTTTTCGACCTTAATAAATTTCAATAATACACGTGTGCGAAGTGATAATTTTTCCAAGTATCAGACTTTCATTTTGAGCCCATTCGTGTTTTATTCGGTATCCGAAATTTATAATATGACTGTTCCGAATATTTGGAAAAATCCCATAATAATTATTTTTATGTGTCCCAATAATTTATGGGAGTACCCATTTTAATTTTGGGTAGAGTTATTTACCAAATTGTCTTTCTCAACTTGAATTGGTCCATAGGATATCACATGCTTGTAGTCGGGTTTATATGGCCGCAACACAGAAACGTGAAACACATTGTGAATGTGCTCAAGTTCAGGAAGTAAAGCTACTCGTACGCCACTTCCCCTACCTTCTTTAAAACTTCAAAAGGTCCTACGAACCTGGGACTCAATTTCCCATTCTTTCCAAATCTAATCTTCCCGTTCCAGGGAGATACCTTCAAAAACACAAAGCTGTCAACTTCAAAGTCTCGCTTCTGACGATGCAAATCGGCGTATTTCTTCTGTCGGTCCTGAGTCGTTACCAATCGAGCTCTTATCACTTTGACGATATCCATAGTCTGCTGTACCAATTCAGGTCCTAACAGTCTTCGTTCACCGACTTCGTCTCAACACAGAGGTGTTCGGCACTTCCTTCCGTATAATGCTTCGTATGGCGGCATGCCAATACTCGCATGATAACTGTTATTATAGGCAAACTCCACCAATGGTAGGTGATCATCCCAGCTACCTTTAAAATCCATCACACATTCTCTAAGCATATCCTCAAGCGTCTGTATCGTTCATTCGCTTTGCCATCCGTTTGAGGATGATATGTCGTACTCAACCTCAACTGGGTTCCCAACTTCTCTTGCAAGCTCTTCCAGAAATTCGACGTGAAACACGGATCTCTGTCAGATACAATAGATATCGGCACTCCATGTCGTGACACAATCTCTTTCGCATATAACTTCGCTAGCTGTTCGAGATTATACCTTATCTTGATCGGTAGAAAATGTGCAGATTTAGTTAAACGATCCACGATCACCCAGATCGCGTCGTAACCCTTCTAAGTTAGTTAAAGCCCCGTCATAAAGTCCATCGTGATATGCTCCCACTTCCACTCTGGAGTATCCAACAGTTGTAGCAGTCCACTCGATTTTTGATGTTCTGCTTTTACCCTCTGATATGTCAAACATTGCCCAACATATTCCGCGACCTCCCTAATACATCTTGGTACTACCAGGGTGTATCGAATACTTTGTAGAATGAACTTCTTGCAAAATCTCTTCCCTCAACTCCAGAACCATTGATATCCAGATCCTCCATTCGAACCTTAGCAATCTCGTGCTATCAGACTTGTACTTCAATTCCTCTCCTTCTGAGAGTCGCTCCTTTATGGCAACACATTCATCATCCTTTCCTTGAGCCTCCTTTATCTTGTCTAATAAAGTCAGACTTACCTCCACTGTGAACAATTTCTCGTCTGCATTTGTCGGATACTTGACTTCCAACTCTAGTCTTTCCATATCCTTTATCAGTTCTCCTTGAGTTGTCAGCATCATCAACTTATCTCTGCCCTTCCTACTTAAAGCATCAGCCACCACGTTGGCCTTACCGGGATGGTATAGAATCTCACAGTCGTAGTCCTTGATCAACTCCATGTAAGTTTGCAAAATCACAATCATATTGAGATACGCAACGGAAAATGGAAATTAAAATTTTTGCAACTTATCCATGAATCACCTTATGCATAGCTATTAATTGAAGAAGAATAACAAGAGATAATACCTTTGATGATTCAACTCTTGAACCGCTACAAGATCTACTCCTCTCTTGATTTCTTCAAGCTCCTCCAATCTTCAATCCTTGGATCAAACTTAAGCTACAAAGTGTATGTAGCACTCTAAAGGTAATCCACCAAGAAATGATTAATGAAGAAACAAATTATGATTTCCTAGAA
This sequence comes from Aralia elata, assembly GCA_034770075.1. Taxonomy (NCBI): domain Eukaryota; kingdom Viridiplantae; phylum Streptophyta; class Magnoliopsida; order Apiales; family Araliaceae; genus Aralia; species Aralia elata. The sequence continues at coordinate 59,912,554 of CM068386.1, read as the reverse complement.
ATCAAGGATGGCTAATCCAAATAGTTCTTTCTTTCCTAACTCTTAAGAAATACAAGAACAATAATTATTGATTTTTTCCTAATCTCTATTAGGATTCATCTCATGATCTCTTGCAATCAATAATGTAAGTATTCATCTAATCATTCTAGTTGTATACTTACAAGTATACATATTCTCCTAACCCACATGTAGGCTTCATTTCACACATAACATATGTTACTTGTTTAATCAACATTAAGCAAGTAACACATATTAATCTAGAAATTGAATTTCATTTGCATTTGCATTTCATTTGCATTTGCATTTGTAGGAGCATTTATTACAACTAAACTCTTTAGCAATAAATGTATTAATTCAATTCCCAATCTAATTAGGAATTAAATAATAATAATAATAATAATAAGATTTCTCTTATTAATTTATAATTCAACATTTCTCCAAATATATCATTATAAATATTAAGCTATTCAATTTATTCTACTAATAAATTAAATACTTAATTTATTATCATTAAGCCAATTGTTTCTAAATAATATATTTTTTTTTGCGGTGTGACCCTTTAGGTTCAATATTATGTCGGTAGTAGAATAAATAAATTAGAACAATTCTAATATTATTTATAATGAATTAAACTCCTTTAATTCATATATAAATAAATAATATTTATTCTACATCATGAGTGACACCTTACGATAATGTATCATGACTATCCGTATAATATGAAATCAACGTTTAATCACATAGAACCTATTCAGCAGTAGTTACCGTACAATTCAATCCTTCTACCATACAATGTCCCGATTAAATATAAGACATGGAATTACTGACAAGTCTTATTTTATTTAATCATATGCATTTCGATTTAAGAATGCACAACTCCGATTAATGTAAATTAGAAACTCCTTTCTAATTTTCATTCAACCCTGGCCAGGGATTTTTGAGCTGTCATTTATCAAATCGCATAGGACATTCTCTCCCTTTATCAGAAGTGATAGATCCTTTGTCGATCATTCACCTACCTCCATGTATACTTTATTATACCCATACATACCCTATGACATACCCTAAGGTATTAAGGAATATGACAAAGTATAACTTAACATACACAAGGTACTATGATGATCTCAAGTCCAAGGATCACTTGTACAACTATCACTTAAGAACTTCCCTATTGACAGGTGAATAAAACTCCATTAGGGTTCTTTAAGCGAGTCACGTTCAGTGAACTTATTCTCCAATAAGCACCTACATACTTGCTTTAGTGTTTCCACACAAATGATTATGAGATCAATCATCATCTTCTAAATATCAAGCATAGTGTGTACTAATCTATCCGGATCAGTAATCCCAATATTAGTGATCCAACGATTAGGAACATTTTAGTTTTGAGCTTTCTTGAATTTAGATCTCACTAGCATGATCTGAAAGTAGTATGCACACAAGCCAATCATATTTGATATGATGTAGCATATACTTTGTAATCTTATTCATTTATTAATAAAGAATTGATTTTCTCAAAAGGCATTTTATATTATCTACATAGTGCTGTTATATTAAATGTGATAAACCCATAGTTTTGAGCAATGCTTTTAGAATCATGATAGTGATCATGCTAATGAGATCTAAATTCTAGATAGCTCAAAAACTAAAATTGTTCCTAATCGTTGGATTACTAAATTGGGGATTAGTGGATCCGGATAGATTAGTACATACGTTGCTTGCTCTTGGGAAGAGGATGATTGATCTCATAATCATTTGTGTGGAGACACTAAAGCAAGTATGTAGGTGCTTATTAGAGAATAAGTTCACTGAACGTGACTCGCTAAGGAATACCTAATGGAGTTTTACTCGCCTGTCAATAGGAATTCCTCTAGTGATAGTAGTACAAGTGATCCTTGGATTTGAGATCATCATAGTATCTTGTGTATGATGAGTTATACTTTGACATGTCCCTTAAGACCTTGTGGGTATATCAAAGGGTATGATTGAGTATAATTAGTTATACATGGAGATAGGTGAATGATCAACAAAGAATCTACCTCGTCTAGTAAAAGATGTGTATGTCCTATGTGATTCGATAAATGATAACTCAGTAGTCCTTGGCCAAGGCAGAATGAAATTAGAAAGGAGTTTCTAATTTGCATTAATTAGAGTTGTGCATTTGGGAATCGAAATACATATAATTAAATAAAATAAGACTTGACAGTAAATCCATGTCTTATATTTAATTGGGACATTGTATGGTAGAAAGATTAAATTGTACGGTAACTATTTACTCAAAGGTTATTTTATGATTGATGTTGAAATCTATATTATCTGGAAAGTCGTTGATCGCTAAGGGGGCTTACCCTTATTGTAGAATAAATATTTTTTATTTAAATGAATTAAATAGTGTAATTTATTTATTTAAATAAGATTAGAATTGTTCTAATTGATTTATTCACAACCGGTTTAATATGGAGAACCTAAAGGGTCACACCGCAAAGGAAAAATATTTATTTAAGAAGTAAATGGCATAATTGTAATAATAAGTTAAGTGTATTTAATTTACTCTATGGAGATAGAATAAATTAAATAGCTTAATATTTATTATTTAATATTTTGGAAATATTAAATATAAATTAATAAGAGGAGTCTTATTATTATTATTACTTTTACTATTATTTGATTCCTAATAGAGATTGGGAATTAATTAATAGAAGTACTCTCCCATGGATTCCTAATTGGATTAGGAACATTATTAATTAAAGGAGTTTAATTATAATACAAACCCTAATCCTAAATAGTTTAGGGAAGGGTTATTCCTACATCTATAAATAAGAGGGGTCTTATCATAGATTAGGGTTACACACTCTTGCATAAGATTTGTGGAGAGTACTTGCAATTTCTATAGAGATAGAAACTAGGGTTTTGTCAAATACCCAACTTCTTGAATACTTGTTCTTCCTTGGTGGATCACCTCTAGAGGCCAAACACTTGGGTGGCTAACGTTGATCAAAAGAAGGAATCACACCGCAGCATTCGAGGAGAACACGAAGGACTAGGAGTTGAACCTGTACCCGAGGAAGCTTTGTTCTACGAGGGTATAATTCTTATTCTCTTTCTCTTTCGTTTATATCGTTAATTGAGCACATTGATCGATCATGGTGATGGTTTGTATAAAAATTTTAAAATCCGTTTTATCGCGCTTCCGCTCTATTTATGTAATTTGATTGCATGCTCGCGTTATATACAAACCTAACAGTGGTATCAAAGCCTAATCATGTGCTAATTATCGATCTTGATGATTCCATGTATGAATTGATATGCGAAACGTTCGAATTTTTGGGCAAGAAAAATTTTTCTGATTCTGCATCGCGGCGCGGCCGCGCCGCTTCCAGTTCATTCTGGAGCGCGGCCGCGCCCTAACCCAGAAAAACGTTTCCTGGGGTGCAGCGCGGCCGCGCCGCTCCTAGTTCAAAATGGAGCGCGGCCGCGCCGGTGTCCAGACTTTGAAATTTTTTTTGTTTTTCTCAATTAAAATAAATAGTTTATTTAATTGATAAAAGTTTAAAATAAAAGAGTTTATTTTATCTGGAATAGGATTTCAGATTGCTAAAATTAAAGGAGTTTAATTTGAATTTGGTTTTGATTAAAATAAAAGAGTTTATTTTGTTTTAAAACTAAATATTAGCAAAACTTTTGCCCATTAATTGATATCAATGCATATATGGAATGGTTTTATTATTCATGGGATGAATGTTATTTATTGATACATATAGAGATATGTATGATAATAAATAGGGATTGATTATGGACTGTTGACCAATGTGTGATTGGATTTATTTTAGTGGATGCTTGAATGTATGGGTTTTTATAAATGGGGTCTGCGTACCTCGTCTTCTCTAATTTTTTTCCTTAATGTAAATTCTATCTCCCTCCTATGTACTTCCCATTGACTGCTGATCAAGGTTTCTATTTATAGTAAATAGTTTATGTAATAGGAATAGTTAGAATTAAATTTGTGAAGAATTGGAGACAAAGGAGCAAGGAGCGCTTGAAGACCCATTTGTAATGGAGCCCGGGTTTAAATGTAATAGTTATATTTAAATTTTATTCTTGCACCCTAGGTTTGACCTTTTGGTTCACTTGGTGGCTCTAGTGAACCAAACTAGAATAAAAGTCCATAATCAATCCGGGTAGAATATAGTATTCTATATGTGCATGCTTACTATATATATATTATATATTATCCAACATGCTTTGCATGTATAATAATATGACGCGTATTTTATATATATATGTGCATGCGCGCTAAACAAGATTAGACTTATAATAACAAACCCCTCAAAGATATTATATTAAGTCTTAAGCGTTCAAAGATATTTGGAATATCGAACGTCGCCTTCTAGCATGGTAAAGCGATAGAGTATTAAATATTTAATATGAGTTTGTTGTGTCACACAAGGCAAGTATTAAATATTTAAGATGTTGCTTTATCACATTTGATGCTTATAAATAGACTGAACGATGTTGTTTTGTTGTGTCACACAAGGACAGTGTTTTTCTTTTGAATATATGGAAGTGCTAGGTTGGACTTAACTTAGATAATTTAGATTCGGATGTGTCACCACTTGATCAAAATAATCTAAGAGGCAAAATACAAGGAATTACATAGTGATGTAATTGACAATAGTTGTCTACCTATTTATTTATATATAGTTTGTTGTGTCACACAAGGCTATATACATTTGAAATGGGATCCTTATTCTCACTAGCAAACCTTTAATTAGATTTGCCGAACTATATAAATTGAGGGTAATATAGTTTGATGAAAATAGTGGGAGATACCAATTTAAAATAAAGACCTAATTTATTTTGGTAATTAATTAAATGAATGAATGCTAAAATGTTGTCTATTTCACATGCAGAATTTAAAAATGTCAAATTCACTATCACTGCGTAGCATACTTGATGCTAACAAACTGACCGGACCGAATTATACGGATTGGTTAAGGAATCTGAGAATTGTTCTCACTGCTGAAAAGATTTCTTATGTCCTAAATTCGCCTGTCCCTGCAAATGTTGCAGAAACAGCCTCTGAGGAAGAGATTGCTACTTTCAGAAAGTGGCAAGATGATGCAATCTTGGCTCAATGCATCATGCTCGCATCCATGAGTAACGAGCTTCAGCGTCAGCATGAAACTATGGATGCTCCTACTATATTGCTGCACCTCAAAGAGTTGTATGGTGAGCAAAGTAGGACTGCTAGATATCAGATATCTAAGGAGCTCTTCCGATCTCGTATGACCGAGGGCACTGCTGTTGAGACTCATGTCCTTAAGATGATCAATCTGATTGAATAACTTGGACAGTTTGGGTTCGTGATGGATGGGGAGTTAAGTCAAGATTTGATCTTGCAGTCACTCCCGGACACCTTCTCACAATTTGTTGTGAATTTTCACATGAATAAGTTGGACGTCAGCTTGCCTGAGTTACTTAACATGTTGAAAACTGCTGAAGGTCACTTCTCATCCAACAAGAACCAAGTCTTACTAGTGGATGATTCTTCCAAGAAAAGGAAGAGGCCCAAGGTATCTTCTGAAAAGAAGAAAAACAAGAAGGCTAAGGGCAAGGCGAAAAGAAAGGATAATAAGAAACCTGATCCAGATAGCAAGGGAATTTGCTACCATTGTAATAAGCCGGGACATTGGAAGAGGAACTGCAAGGAGTATCTTGCGGACCAAAAGAAGCTTGGAGAAGCTTCGACTTCTGATCTAGGTTTGTTCATGATTGAAATTAATTTTTCTGAAAGTCAAAATTCTACTTGGGTATTGGATACCGGCTGTAGTTCTCACATATGTAATAATATGCAGGGACTAAGCAGAAGTAGGAAGTTGAACAAAGATGAAGTCGTCCTACGAGTGGGAAATGGAGCAAAGGTTGCTGCATTGGCTGTAGGGACTTATCGTTTAGCACTGCCTTCGGGCAAGTTCATTAGTTTAAATAATTGTTATTATGTTCCAACACTCATTAGAAACATTATTTCAATTTCTGTATTGGATATGGATGGTTTTGATATTATAATAAAGAACAACAGTTGTTCTATTTATAATAAAAATGTTTTATATGGTGTTGGGAACCTACTGAATGGACTTTACATACTTGACTTGCATGAAAATATACTTCAAATTGAACAAACTAAGAAAATAAAAAGAGATGATGTTAATTATACCTTTATGTGGCACTGTAGACTCGGTCATATCAATGAAACAAGATTATCCAAGTTGCATAAAGATGGGCTTTTAGAGCTATCTGATTACGAATCATATCCAACTTGTGAATCTTGTCTCATGGGTAAGATGACTAAATCTCCTTTTAGTGGAAAAGGAGAAAGAGTTACAGAGTTGTTAGCGTTGGTACACACAGACGTTTGTGGACCTATGACAACGAATGCACGAGGAGGGTATTCTTATTTTATTACTTTCACTGATGATCATTCTAGATTTGGATATGTGTATTTAATAAAATACAAATCTGAATCGTTTGAAAAGTTCAAAGAATTCAGAAGTGAAGTTGAGAAACAAACTGGTAAGAGTATTAAGATTCTTCGATCGGATCGAGGAGGGGAATACTTAACCAATGAGTTTCTCAATTGTCTCAAAGAAAATGGTATTATCTCACAATGGACTCCACCAGGGACGCCACAGTTGAATGGTGTATCTGAAAGGAGAAATCGAACATTGTTGGACATGGTTCGATCCATGATGAGTTTTACCGACCTTCCAGTATCATTCTGGGGTTATGCCCTAGAAACGGCTGCATATCTACTTAACAAGGTACCTACCAAATCCGTCCCAAAGACCCCATATGAGATATGGACAGGGAGGAAACCAAATCTTAAGTATGTTAAGACTTGGGGTTGTCCAGCTTATGTCAAAAGGTTTGAACAAGATAAGCTAAAGACTAGATCCGACAAGTGTAGATTTGTGGGATACCCTAAAGAAACTGTAGGGTATTATTTCTATCATCCCAATGATCAAAAGGTGTTTGTAGCGAAACACGCTGCCTTCTTGGAAAAGGAGTTTATCCTCGAAGGGGTCAGTGGGAGTAAGATATATCTTGAAGAAGTTCAAGAACCACAAAATACTCCGGATCAAAGTCAGGTACCTGACCAAGTAGAAGAACCTACTGTACCACAACCTATTCGTAAATCTGGAAGAGTACCGAAGATACCTGAGAGTTATGGATTCATCATAGAGGATGATGATGAGGTACGCATCATAGATGATGATGATCCATTAACTTACGAAGAGGCTATGAGTAGTGAAGACTCAGAGAAATGGCTAGAAGCCATGAAATCCGAGATGGACTCCATGTATGAAAACCAAGTATGGACTTTGGTTTCACCACATGAGGGCATTAAGCCTATTGGGTGTAAATGGGTCTTTAAGAGAAAGACTGGAGCAGATGGCAAGGTAGAGACCTATAAGGCCCGACTGGTTGCAAAAGGTTTCAAACAAAGACAAGGAGTTGACTATGATGAAACCTTCTCACCAGTAGCTATGCTCAAGTCCATTCGGATTTTGCTTGCAATTGCAGCTTATTATGACTACGAGATCTGGCAAATGGACGTGAAAACGGCCTTCCTCAATGGAGAGCTTGAGGAGAATGTATATATGATACAGCCAGAGGGTTTTGTTTCAACGGTTGGAACAAACCAAGTCTGTAAGCTACAACGATCCATTTATGGATTGAAGCAAGCTTCTCGAAGGTGGAACATCTGTTTTGATGAGATAATCAAAAGGTTTGATTTTATCAAAAATGAGGATGAACCATGTGTGTACAAGAAGGTTAGTGGGAGCGCTGTTTCATTCCTTGTATTATATGTTGATGACATATTATTGATAGGGAATGATGTTCCTATGCTACAGTCGATCAAAATTTGGTTATCTAAACACTTCTCCATGAAGGACTTGGGTGAGGCATCCTATATTTTGGGGATAAAGATCTATAGAGATAGATCTAAAAGGATGCTAGGCTTGACCCAAGGAAAGTACATTGACTCGATGCTAAAGAAGTTTAGCATGGAAGATTCCAAAAGAGGTCTCATGCCGATGAGCCACGGAATACATCTCTCCAAGAAACAGGCCCCAAAGACACCTGAGGAGAGAGACCGTATGAGTAAGATTCCTTATGCTTCTGCAATAGGATCTATCATGTACGGTATGATATGTACTAGACCAGATGTCGCTCATGCACTTAGTGTAACAAGCAGATATCAGTCGAATCCAGGAGAAGAGCACTGGAAAGTAGTGAAAAACATCCTAAAGTACTTGAGAAGAACTAAGGATGTATTTCTTGTCTACGGTGGGTCTGAATTGAAACTAGAGGGCTATACAGACTCAAGTTTTCAAACGGACCAAGATGACAGTAAATCCGTTTCAGGGTACGTGTTTACCTTAAACGGTGGCGCAGTGAGTTGGAAGAGTTCCAAGCAGCAAACAGTTGCTGATTCAGTGACAGAGGCAGAGTACATAGCTGCAAGTGAAGCTGCAAAGGAAGCTATTTGGATGAAGAAGTTCATAACTAAACTTGGAGTGGTTCCTAGCATTAGAGGAGCTGTACCTTTATTCTGTGACAACAACGGAGCCGTCGCGCAGGCTAAGGAACCCAGGTCTCATCAGAAATCCAAACACGTGTTGCGGCGGTTTCATTTGATTAGAGAGATCATTGAAAGAGGAGATGTCACCCTGGAGAGTGTTGACTCTCAAGACAACATTGCAAATCCATTTACTAAAGCTTTAACTCAACAGCAGTTTGATCGTCACTTAGAGAAGATGGGTATTAGATACCATGGCGATTAGCTTTAGTGCAAGTGGGAGATTGAAAGTAGTATGCACACAAGCCAATCATATTTGATATGATGTAGCATATACTTTGTAATCTTATTCATTTATTAATAAAGAATTGATTTTCTCAAAAGGCATTTTATATTATCTACATAGTGCTGTTATATTAAATGTGATAAACCCATAGTTTTGAGCAATGCTTTTAGAATCATGATAGTGATCATGCTAATGAGATCTAAATTCTAGATAGCTCAAAAACTAAAATTGTTCCTAATCGTTGGATTACTAAATTGGGGATTAGTGGATCCGGATAGATTAGAACATACGTTGCTTGCTCTTAGGAAGAGGATGATTGATCTCATAATCATTTGTGTGGAGACACTAAAGCAAGTATGTAGGTGCTTATTAGAGAATAAGTTCACTGAACGTGACTCGCTAAGGAATACCTAATGGAATAAGTTTAGGGAAGGGTTATTCCTACATCTATAAATAAGAGGGGTCTTATCATAGATTAGGGTTACACACTCTTGCATAAGATTTGTGGAGAGTACTTGCAATTTCTATAGAGATAGAAACTAGGGTTTTGTCAAATACCCAACTTCTTGAATACTTGTTCTTCCTTGGTGGATCACCTCTAGAGGCCAAACACTTGGGTGGCTAACGTTGATCAAAGGAAGGAATCACACCGTAGCATTCGAGGAGAACACGAAGGACTAGGAGTTGAACTTGTACCCGAGGAAGCTTTGTTCTACGAGGGTATAATTCTTATTCTCTTTCTCTTTCGTTTATATCGTTAATTGAGCACATTGATCGATCATGGTGATGGTTTGTATAAAAATTTTAAAATCCGTTTTATCGCGCTTCCGCTCTATTTATGTAATTTGATTGAATGCTCGCGTTATATACAAACCTAACATGATCTCATCATGATTCTAAAAGCATTACTCGAAAACTATGGGTTCATCACATTTATTAATTCAACTAATTAACATGGATAAAATATGCCTTTTGTTATATTATTAATATTTGAATAAGATTACAAAGTAAATGCTTATTACATCAAATATAATTGGCTTGAGGGCATATTACTTTCAATCTCCCACTTGCACTAAAGCCAATCACCTTGGTATCTAATACCCATTTTATCGAAATGGCGATTGAATTGATCTTGCGATAATGCTTTAGTAAATGGATCTGCAATGTTATTTTGAGAGTCCACTCTTTCTAAGGTGATATCTCCCATTTCAATAATTTCTCTAATTAAATGAAATCTCCGCAATACATGTTTGGATTTCTGATGAGACCTGGGTTCCTTAGCCTGTGCAACAGCTCCAGTGTTGTCACAATGAACCGGAACGGGTCCAGTAATGCTAGGCACTACCCCGAGTTCAGAAATGAACTTCTTCATCTAAACAGCTTCCTTTGCAGCTTCACTTGCAGCTATATACTCTGCCTCTGTCACTGAGTCAGTAACTGTTTGCTGTTTGGAACTCTTCCAACTCACTGCTCCACCGTTCAAGGTAAATACATACCCTGACATGGATTTACTGTCATCTTGGTCAGTTTGAAAACTTGAGTCTGTAAAGCCCTCTAGTTTCAAATCAGACCCACCATATACTAGAAACACATCTTTAGTTCTTCTTAAGTACTTCAAGATGTTTTTCACAGCTTTTCAGTGTTCTTCTCCAGGATTAGACTGATATCTACTTGTTACACTAAGTGCATAAGAAACATCTGGTCTGGTACATATCATTCCATACATTATGGATCCTATTGTCGAAGCATAAGGTATTTGATTCATGCGTTCTCTCTCTTCAGGTGTCTTTGGGGACAATTTCTTAGAGAGATTTACTCCATGACTCATCGGTATGAGCCCTCTCTTGGAGTCTTGCATGCTAAACCTCTTTAGCATCGAATCAATGTATGCACCTTGGGTCAAGCCGAGCATCCTCTTTGATCTATCTTTATAGATTTTTATCCCCAATATATAGGATGCTTCTCCCAAGTCCTTCATGGAGAAGTGTTTAGATAACCAAATTTTAACTGATTGTAGCATCGGTATGTCATTCCCTATAAGTAATATATCATCAACATATAATACCAGGAATGTCACAGCACTCCCACTAACTTTCTTGTACACACATGGTTCATCTTCATTTTTGATAAAACCAAACTCTTTGATTGTCTCATCAAAACGGATGTTCCAACTTCGAGAAGCTTGCTTCAATCCATAAATGGATCTTTGTAACTTACATACTTGATTTGTTCCAACCTTTGAAACAAAACTCTCTGGTTGTATCATATATATATCCTCATCTAGTTTCCCATTGAGGAAGGCCGTTTTCATGTCCATTTGCCAGATTTCGTAATCATAGTAAGCTGCAATCGCAAGCAAAATCCGAATAGACTTGAGCATGGCTATTGATGAGAAGGTTTCATCATAGTCAACTCCTTGTCTTTGTTTGAAACCTTTTGCAACCAGTCTGGCCTTATAGGTCTCCACCTTGCCATCTGCTCCAGTTTTTTTCTTAAAGAACCCTTAACACCCTATAGGCACAATGCTTTCAGGTGGAATAACCAAAGTCCATACTTGGTTTTCATACATGGAGTCCATTTCGGATTTCATGGCTAATTGCCATTTCTCAGAGTGTTTACTACTCATAGCCTCATCGTATGTTACTGAATCATCATCAGTTATGATGCGTACCTCATCATCATCTTCTATGATGAGTGTATACCTTTCAGGTATTTTCGGCACCCTTCCAGATTTACGACTCGGTTGTGGTACAGAAGTTATATCTACTTGAACAGGTTCATCCACTTGATCTGTAGTGATTTGTGGTTCTTGAATTTCTTCAAGATCTATTTTTCTCCCACTAACCCCTTCAATGATAAACTCCTTTTCCAAGAAGGTAGCGTGTTTGGCAACAAACACCTTTTGCTCGGTAGGATTATAGAAATAATATCCTAAACTTTATTTAGGATACCCCACAAATTTGTACTTGTCAGATCTAGCCTCAAGTTTGTCGCTTTGTAACTTCTTTACATAAGCATTACAACCCCAAATCTTTACATGCTTAAGACTGGGTTTTCTCCCTGTCCACATCTCATATGGAGTCTTAGGGACGGATTTTGAGGGAATCTTGTTAAGTAGATATGCAGTCGTTTCTAGACCATGACCCCAGAATGACATTGGAAGGTCGGTGAAACTCATCATGGACCGCACCATGTCTAATAAGGTACGATTCCTCCTTTCAGATACACCATTTAATTGTGGCGTACCAGGAGACGTCCATTGAGAGAGAATACCATTTTCTTTGAGATGATTAAGGAACTCATTGCTCAAGTATTCTCTTCCTCGATCTGATCGAAGAATCTTAACACTTTTGTCAGTTTGTTTCTCTACTTCACTTCTGAATTCTTTGAACTTTTCAAATGATTCGGATTTGTATTTCATTAAATACACATATCCAAATCTTGAATGATCATCAGTGAATGTAATGAAATACGAATACCCTCCTCTAGCATCTGTTGTCATAGGTCCACGTACATCTGTGTGTACCAACTCTAACAACCCTGTAACTCTCTCTCCATGTCCACTAAATGGAGATTTAGTCATTTTACCTATGAGACATGATTCACAAGTTGGATATGATTCAAAATCGAATGGTTCTAAAAGACCATCAATATGCAACTTGTTTAATCTTGTTTCATTGATGTGACCGAGTCTACAGTGCCAAATGAAAGTATGATTTACTTCATCTCTTTTTCTTTTACAAGTTTGTTTAATTTGAAAAATATTTTCATGTAAATCAAGTAAGTAAAGTCCATCAATTAATCTACCAGTTCCAAACAAAATATTATTATTATAAATAGAACAACCATTGTTCTTAAATATAACATCGAATCCTTCTTTGTCCAACATAGAAATAGATATAATGTTTCTAATGAGAACAGGTACATAATAACAATTTATTAAATTGATAGATTTTCCCATAGGCAGTGCTAAACAATAAGTCCCCACAGCTAATGCAGCAACCTTTGCTCCATTTCCCACTCGTAGAGTTACTTCTCCCTTGTTTAGCCTTCTATTTCTGCTTATTCCCTGCAATGAATTGCATATGTGAGAACCACAGCCGGTATCTAATACCCAAGTAGAATTTTGACTTACAGAAAGATTTATTTCAATCATGAATAAACCTGTATCCGCAGCTGAAGCTTCAACAAGCTTTTTCTGTTTTGCCTCTGGAAGGTAATCCTTGCAGTTTCTCTTCCAATGTCCAGGCTTATTGCAGTGGAAGCAAACTCTTTTGCTATCCGTATTTGTTTTATTCTTATTACCTTTATCAACTGTCTTTTCTTTTGCCTTCTTAGAATTTTTCTTCTTAGCAGAAGCTCCTTTGGGCCACTTCCTTTTCTTGGAAGCGTCACCTATCAGTAAGACTTGGTCTTTCTTGGATGGAAAGTGACTCTCTGCAGTTTTCAGCATGTTAATAAATTCAGGCAAGCTGATATCAAGCTTGTTCATGTGAAAATTCACAACAAATTGTGAGTAAGAGTCCGGGAGTGACTGCAAGATCAAATCTTGGCTCAACTCTCCATCCATTACAAAACCTAGTTGTCCTAATTGTTCAATCAAATTGATCATTTTAAGGACATGTGTCTGTACTGTAGTGCCATCGGTCATTCTAGATCGGAAGAGCTCCTTAGATATCTCATTGATGAGTGTGTTTTATAAACACAATTTGGGTACTTTCGGCCTCGATATTTTGCAAGTCTTTAGGTACTTTATATGGTTTTTATGTATTTTTATCTTATTTCTACATAAATTAGCTTTTAGTTATTTTTACATGTTTTATGTTGCTTTGATGCATTTTTATTACGTTTGTAGGAACTGAGATAATGACCGTTCGGATCGTTGTTTGTATTGACTCATTGCCCGCGCCTTGAAGTTTGTGCCCGAATGGTAGTATGAGGGGAATTTGTGTTTGGCGACGCCCGGTGCTTAATTTGACAACATTTGGTGGATGGGCGTGCGCGGCATCGGATTGCGTGCACGACGTTCGCCGTCGGCCAAGCCACGAGGGCATGCCCGTGCTTGGATGTCCGTGCCCGAATGATAACACGGTGAAAATTTATGTTTGGCGATGCTCGGGGCTTAATGTGATGACATTTAGAAGTTGGGCGTGTGCGGCGTTGGAAAGCGTGCACGGCGTGCGGCGTAGACCAAGCCACGGGCACGACGCGCGGGGGCTCGGCTTGGCTCGGCAACATCCAGGCGCTTGGGCGCGGGCGCGCACGCCTGGGCGTGCGGGCGCACGGGCGGACTCGGCGGCATCTCTCGGCAGCGCATGCGGGCGAGCGGGCGGCATGCAGGCACATGGGCGCGGGCGCACGCCTAGGCGTGCGGGCGCACGACGCGGCGCTCGGCAGCCAGCGTGCGGCAGGCAGGGCCCCGGGCGCCAGGCACCGTGCGGGCGCACGCCGCCGTGCTGAGTGCGATCTGACACAACCATAGTGCGATCTAAGCTCCATTTTGTCCGATTTTGGCTAGGGTTTCTTGATGAAGACTATATATATTCTCTTATAAGCTACATATCAGACATCTAGAGAGAGGGAGGCTACAAAATACATCAACCAACAGAGCTCAAGGCTGCAAATTAAGCTGAATCGAGCCAAAAGCCAAGGATCTCAGTCAAGAAGAATTGCAAGGCCAAGGTGGAGAGCTAGAAACCATCAGCAATCAAAGGAACACCAGCTGAATAGCTCCAAAAGTGGTTTCATTTCTAGATTTCCATCTCCTTTGTAATTCGAATTTGACAATGTATCAATTGAAAATGATGTTTATTGTAGCTATCATGAACTAACCTTCTATTCTAAGATTGCAATGGAACCCGACACTTAATTTGAACTGAATTCTCTCTCTATTGATTTTAGTTATGCATTTGTGAATTGATTGTCATAACCTTTGCTTCTAGATTAATTGCTTGGCCCGTAATTACCGTGGGAACCTATATGAACTTGACGAATGGATTATAGGTTAAGACCTAGTTATGATAACATACGAAAGTATAGATTGTTGTGGGTTATTAATTGGATTAAGTGACATGTGTCTTATTAATTTTCTGCAATAATAGGTATCTTGATAGTAGTTGGGATAGATATATACCTAATTACCGCATGCATCCTATTGAAAATCTAGTCTTAATGACTTCCGATATGAAAGTTGGTAATTGAAGGGAGGATTAATTAGATTTGGTGACACGTGTCTATTAATCATTCCTGAAATTAGTCTCTTGATAGTGTATAGGATAGACATATACCTATGCACCGCTTAGGAAGATTCGTGATTGACCATCGATAGAGGCTCTTATGTAGTTTTGATTTCTCGGTTGTCAATTCGTATGCTATAACTGATTGAAAAGAGAGAGTTAGGAGATTCAAATGACGTGTTGGGGGAAATTGTAATCTTAGACCCTTCTATCTTGATATTTTACCGCATTTTATTCATTACTTAACTTGTGAACTCAACCAATCAACAAACAATCAAACCTTCATCGTTTAAATTAGATCAAATTGATATACGATTGGTACTTGGTTATTATTTGTCACAATTCCCTATGGGTTCGACTCTTATCTTATCATATATTACTTGTGGGCCGTGTATACTTGCACGTGTGTGTTATCGATTACGAAATCGATCAACAAGTTTTTGGCGTCGTTGCCGGGGAGTTGTTTTCTAATAATTATACCAATATCAATTCCAATCGACTTGGTCTCTTTTTAGACTTGTATATAATTTTCATTTTATTTTGTAGGTATTCTTGATTTGTATGCCACGCGCTCGTGGTCTTGAGTTGATTCCTTACGATCCCGAGATCGAGCGAAATATTCGAAGACTACGAAAAGATAAAGTTCGGGGTATACCTAATCAAAATACCATGGCTGAGGAGGAGCCTAAATCCTTGAGGGAGTATGCCATGCCTCTTGTCACAGATTTGCACTCAAGCATTTCTAGGCCAGCCATTGAGGCCACTCACTTCGAAATTAAGCCTGGAACCATCCAAATGGTTCAAAACTGTTTGCAGTTTGGTGGGTTGCCCAATGACGACCCAAATGCTCATTTAGTGAGTTTTCTGGAAATTTGTGACACATTTAAGTACACTCAAGTGACTGATGATGCAATTAAACTCCGACTATTTCCTTTCACACTCCGTGACAAGGCAAAGAGTTGGTTGCATTCGCTTCCCTCGGGTTCAATTACCAAATGGGATGACTTAGCCCAGAAATTTCTGGCAAAGTTCTTCCTACCCGCGAAAACTGCAAGATTGAGGAATGACATCACTTCGTTTGTTCAATATGATTCCGAGTCCTTGTATGAAGCTTGGGAAAGGTTCAAGGATCTAATTAGGAGATGTCTACACCATGGTTTGCCTCAATGGTTGCAAGTTGAGATTTTTTATAATGGGTTGACCAACGCCACTCGATCAAGCGTCGACGCAGCTGCAGGTGGTAGTTTAATGGGGAAGAATTTTGCAGAAGACTACAAACTATTGGAAACCATGGCGGCTAATATTTATCAATGGCCTTCGAAGAGGAAAATGCCACTAAAGGCAGCAGGAAAATTTGAGGTGGACCCTCTCACTTCAATAACCGCACAGCTAGCCGCGCTCACAAAGGAAGTGAAAAATTTAGGAACTCAATCTGTGCAGAGCATTTCTGAAACCTATGAGTTGTGTGTTGGAAATCATCCTACCGAGCAATGCCCCATCAATGCAGAATCCGTACAGTTTGTTGGTAGTTATAATAGACAACAAAACAACCCCCACTCAAATCACTACAATCCTGGTTGGAAAAATCACCCAAATTTCTCATGGAGCAATAGCAATAATACCCAACCCCAATATTCAGCTCCTAGGCACCAATATCCCCCAGGATTTCATAATCAAACTCAATCACACCATCAAGCCTCAACCCCACCTTTGCCACAACAGGAGAAAAAACCTAGTGGGGATGATTTATTGGCTCAATTGGTTGCACAGCATAGCGCTTCGATACGGAATATAGAGCTTCAGCTTGGGCAGATAGCTAGTGCCATGAATATCCGTCCTCCTGGTGCCTTACCTAGTGACACTGAAGTTAATCCGAAAAGAGATGGTAAAGAGCATTGCAAGGCTGTGACTTTGAGAAGTGGAAAGGAGCTACCGGAAGTTGTGAATGAGGTCCCAGCTGAACCAGTGGTTGAGGATGCAAATGGGGAGAAAGAGGAAGAAAAGCGAAAAGAAATAGAGAAGAAGGAAAAGGAGTCAGAGCCAAAACCAGTGGGGAGCAAGCAAGGCCCTATGTATCCACCATGCCCGTTTCCACAACGTCAGCAGAACTTAAAGTTGGATAAGCAATTCTCTAAGTTCTTGGAGGTTTTCAAGAAATTGCACATAAATATCCCATTCGCTGAGGCATTGGAACAAATGCCTAGTTATGTGAAGTTCATGAAAGAAATCTTGTCCAGGAAGAGAAGGCTTGAGGAGTTTGAGACGGTGGCGCTAACCGAAGAATGTAGTGTTGTGTTACAAAGGAAGTTACCGCCAAAGTTGAAAGATCCGGGGAGTTTCACAATTCCTTACACAATTGGTAACCAATTCTTTGGCAAGGCCCTATGTGATTTAGGGGCAAGCATCAATCTAATGCCACTCTCAATTTATCAACAACTGGGATTAAGTGAGGCAAAACCTACAAATGTTACATTGCAACTTGCGGATAGGTCTCTCACATACCCAAGAGGCATAGTAGAAGATGTGCTTGTCAAGGTGGACAAGTTTATTTTTCCAGCAGATTTCATTGTCCTTGATTTTGAAGAAGACAGGGAGATACCTATCATCCTTGGGCGCCCATTCTTAGCCACAGGCAGAACTTTGATTGATGTGCAAAAAGGAGAGCTAACCATGCGTGTCCAAGACCAAGAGGTAACTTTTAACGTTTTTAAGGCAATGAAATTTCCTAATGTGCAGGATGAATGCTTCAGGATAGACTTGATTGACGAGGCGGTGGAAGAGGTGTTTACAGCAACTTATGAAGTTGACCCTTTTGAAGAATTGCTAGGAGAATCACTTGAGAGTGAACCTCTTTTTCCTATTGAGATGATAAACGTGCTGAATGTTCCCCCACGTTTTATCAAGTTTAAGCAACAATTTGAACCATTAGATAGACCAAGCAGCTCTAGTACCATTGCAAAATCCTCATGGGAGGAGCCACCTACTCTGGAGCTCAAACCATTGCCAATCCACTTGAGGTATGCGTATTTGGGTAATGCTAGTACTTTGCCTGTTATTGTGTCTGCTTCACTTGATGATGTGCAGGAAAACAAATTGCTAAGAGTGCTACGGGAGTACAAAACAGCCCTAGGTTGGTCCATTGCCGACATCAAAGGAATTAGCCCTGCTTTTTGTATGCACAAGATCATATTGGAAGATAAGGCAAAACCTGTGGTTGAGCATCAGCGTAGGTTGAACCTGTCATGAAGGAGGTGGTCAAGAAGGAAATTATCAAATTGCTCGATGCCGGCATCATCTATCCCATTTCAGACAGTCCATGGGTCAGTCCAGTGCAATGTGTTCCAAAGAAGGGTGGCATGACAGTGGTGTCAAATGAAAATAACGAGTTGATACCAACTAGAACTGTCACCGGATTGAGAGTGTGCATGGACTACAAAAGGTTGAACAAGACTACATGCAAAGATCATTTCCCGCTCCCATTCATTGATCAAATGCTAGACAGGTTGGCGGAACATGAATTCTATTGTCTCTTGGATGGATATTCGGGCTACAACCAAATTGCCATTGCCCCCGAAGATCAAGAGAAAATGACATTCACTTGTCCATATGGGACATTTGCTTTCAGAAGAATGTCGTTTGGGCTATGCAACGCACCCGCCACCTTCCAAAGATGTATGATGGCTATATTCTCCGATATGGTTGAGCAAGGATTGGAGGTTTTCATGGATGATTTTTCGGTTTTTGGAGATTCATTCGACTTATGCCTAGAAAACCTTGTGAAAGTGCTGAAACGATGTGTTGAGACAAATTTGGTGCTAAATTGGGAGAAATGCCACTTCATGGTGCATGAAGGGATTATTTTGGGACATAGAGTATCTTCAAAGGGGCTGGAGGTTGATAAGGCCAAGATTGAGACCATTGAGAAGCTTCCTCCACCAACCAACGTCAAGGGAATCCGTAGTTTCCTTGGACATGCTGGATTTTATAGGCGGCTTATCAAGGATTTCTCAAAAATTGCAAAACCGCTGTGTAGTCTCCTTGAGAAAGACACTCCATTTGTCTTCGATCATGCATGTCTAGAGGCTTTTGAGTTACTAAGGAAGAAGCTTGTAAGTGCACCTATTATCATGGCCCCCGATTGGAATCTTCCGTTTGAATTGATGTGCGACGCTAGCGACTTTGCAATTGGTGCTGTATTGGGCCATCGCAAGCACAAGGTCTTTCATGTGATTTATTATGCTAGCAAGACACTAACTAGAGCATAACTTAATTATACAACAATGGAGAAGGAATTGCTTGCTATCGTGTATGCCTTTGACAAATTTCGTGCCTATCTCATTGGCACCAAGGTCATTGTGTACACGGACCATTCAGCCATAAAGTACTTAATAGCAAAGAAGGACGCAAAGCCACGCTTGATTCGATGGGTTTTATTGCTTCAAGAGTTCGATCTTGATATTAGAGATAAGAAGGGAACCGAGAATCAAGTGGAGGATCACTTGTCAAGGCTGGAAAATGCAGACCGTGAGGTGGGAAATGATGTCATGATCAATGAATCTTTCCCCGATGAGCAACTTTTTGCCATCACACATGAGGTGCCTTGGTATGCTGACTATGTTAATTATGTGGTGAGCCATGTCCTACCGCCCGAGCTGAGCTATCAACAAAAAAGGAAATTCCTGCACGATGTAAAGCATTATTTCTGGGACGAATCTTTTCTGTTTAAGCAATGTGCTGACCAATTGATCCGAAAGTGCATACCTCAATCTGAGATGGAAAGTATTTTGCAACAATGTCATGCCTCAGCTTTTGGAGGACATTATGGCGGTGATAGAACAGCGGCGAAGGTGCTTCAATCGGGTTTTTATTGGCCAACGCTATTCAAGGACGCCCATGTGTTTGTGCTGAAATGCGATCGATGTCAAAGAGTAGGGAACATTTCCAGGCGTCATGAGATGCCACTAACCACAATCCTGGAGGTTGAAATATTTGACGTCTGGGGTATCGACTTTATGGGTCCGTTTCCCTCTTCGTTCAACAATTTGTATATCATTGTGGCTGTAGATTACGTGTCAAAATGGGTTAAAGTAGCAGCGACACCAACCAATGATGCCAAGGTTGTGCTAAAGTTCCTTCGAAAAAATGTTTTCACAAGATTCGGAACTCCGCGTGCAATAATTAGCGATGAAGGGTCGCACTTTTGTAACAAGAACTGTAATGCCCTTCTTGCTAAGTATGGGGTAACCCATAAAATTGCCATGACCTATCATCCTCAAACAAGTGGTCAGGTGGAGGTGTCTAATAGAGAAGTGAAAAGGATTTTAGAGAAGGTGGTGAACCCGAATAGAAAGGACTGGTCATTGAAACTTGATGACGCCTTATGGGCGTATAGGACGGCATACAAAACTCCTATCGGGATGTCACCATATCAGCTTGTGTATGGGAAAGCATGTCATTTACCGGTGGAACTTGAACATAGTGCTTATTGGGCCATCCGGAAGCTAAACTTTGATTTGAATGTCGCGGGAGAGAAACGCCTCTTACAACTCAATGAGATGGACGAGTTCCGTCTCCAGTCCTATGAGAATGCAAAGCTCTATAAGGAGAAAGTCAAGAGGTGGCACGACAAGAAGATAATCGATCGAAAGTTTGAAGTTGGACAACCCGTCCTACTTTACAACTCTCGGTTGAAGCTATTTCCTGGTAAACTCAAATCACGATGGTCAGGGTCATTCTATATCAACCATGTTTTCCCGCATGGTGCAATTGAACTGCGAGATGAGAAGACAAACCAATTGTTTAAGGTGAACGGACAAAGGATAAAGCACTATTGGGGTGGCGACATCGAGCGCCAAAAGACCTCAATTAATCTCGTTGATCCGATATGAGGGGGGTATAGTCAGGCTGAGGACTTTAACTCAAGCGCTAATTGGGAGGCAACCCAATGTTTCATTTTAATGTTTAAGTCAAATTACTTTAAAAAAAAAAAAAATAAATAAATAAAAAATTCAAAAGGATGATTTTTAGTGTTAATTGTTTCTAATGTTGTTAATTTTGTTGCTACATGTAGGTATTTATATCCAATTTTGGCAATTGAGCGTTGCGTGTCAGCGAAACGCTGATGGCACGCCAGCAGCAGCACGCCAGCAGCACCAGGCGCCGCGCGGGCGCGCGCGCACCAGGCGCAGCGCTCGGCAGGAACGGGGCGCAGCAGGCGCGGGCGCAGGCGGGGCGCAGCAGGCGGGCGCAGGCGGTCGCATGCGGGCGCGCTGGGAGGCAACCAGGCGCACAGCAGGCCGTGCGGCCGTACCTGGGCTGCTGGCTTGGTTCCTTAAATCACCACTTTGGCTCATTTTTTGTCATTCCATTCTTATATCTCTCTCCTCCCACTCCATAGCCAACTTGCTTACAACTTACCCAAACTTAATTTTGTGCCCCATTGCATCATATTGGCACCCAATTGCGGTAACCCATCATCATTTTCACCTTCCATCTTGGATTTGAACAACAATTTGAAGGTTTTTGAAGAATTTCTTTGGTTTTTCGCAAGTTATCCAAGATAAGGTAATAAGGGCCATAAATTTCCAATTTGTCTTGCTTGGGTGCTGTGTTTTGGTGATTTTGATTAGCAGGTACATAGCTAGCTCCCATTGCAAGGCTTTGTGGACGGTTTGGCCTAGTCCCCATTGCACTTACACTTGTGATTTTAAGGAGTGCACGCCAACTGTTCGACAAATTGTCTGAGAGGGAATTCTTGGCTATTTTGAGTGTTTTGCTTGCAATTCTGATCCTGATGGCTACCAAACGACAAAGGGGTGAATCTTCCACTTCCAAGGCATCCAAGGCATATGATAAGAAAAAGTTTGTCAGTGAGGAGGCCTCCGAGCGATACCACACCACCATGGTCACAAAATCTTTGATTCCGGAACGGGGTATTCTTTCTAACGCAACAAACAACTGGGGGTTGGCAGAAATAATTAGGGAAAGAGGTTGGGAAACTTTTGCCGCTCAGCCCGAGCCTGCGTGTATTCCTCTTGTCAGGGAATTCTACGCTAATGCATTGGAAGCTGAAAATTATGTGGTAACGGTTAGGGGCAAGAAAGTTTCATTTGGAAAAAGGTGCATTGAAGAATACTATAACCTACCTAAAAGCCATGGTGAGGATGACCTTACTAAATATGGGGCCGACAAGCCCGACTGGGATGAAGTCATTACAACATTATGCAAACCCCGGTGCTCGTTGGGCTACGACAAGGGGAGAGCCGGTGCATTTTCGCCAAGGCGACTTAAGCAAATATGGGAAAGCGTGGTTATACTTCATCAATGCAAAGCTATGGCCGACCACACACGCAACTCAAGTAATTCCAATGCAGGCTCTTATCCTGTTTTGTTTGGTGACTGGGCGGAGCATTAGCGTGGGTCGGTTGATTCAGAACTCAATTCTTCAGTATGTTAATGGGAAGTCTTCAGGCGGGTTGCCACACCAATCCCTGATCTGTGGGTTGTGCAAGAGGGCCAAAGTTAAAGTGCATGCCCACGAGTTACTTCAGCAACCACTCACACCCATTGATAGCCTAGCTATTAGCCTCTACAAGGTCTGGAATGGGGCGGCACCAGAGCCACATGGAGCTGGGTTCTTACCGTTAGTGCACCCTCACGAGCCCGAGGCAAGTGTCGGAACTCCACCACCAAGCACTGAGCACACCGAGGCATCTAGCTCTTCTATGGACCTACTTATTGCTGAGATGCGGGAGCTTCATCGTGAAAATCAGGCGATGAGGGCCGAAATGCAACAGAACGAGCAGGCGAGACTGTGGGAAGAGCAGGAAAGGGAGCGTGAGCATAGGCGCATGTCCCTCCGCCTTGATCACTCCATTCAGCAAGTCAACTCCTTATACATTTACACTTCTGATTTTTGTAACGCGGCTGCACAGGTGATCAACAACAGCGGGGCCAATACCGGCCCCAATGCAGTCCAATTTCCCATGACACCTATGTTCCCGGAGTATGGCTTTGATTCGGATGATGATGATAATGATGATGACGCTGCTTGAGTTCCCCGATGATGTTCTCTATTTAAATTCGGTCTCTTTTAAACATCGAGGACTATGTTTACTTTAAGTTTGGGGGTGTGTGTTAGTTTAATTTAGTTATTCTATTTTGTCCAAGTTGTGTGTGTTTCAAGAATGGCCAATGATATTCTGCTGGTTAAGGTGTTTCTTTCTAAAGTAAGGCTCGAGCAGGCTTAGTTACTTCTTAACATTCTGGCTAACTCCCCTACTCTTGGTTACGTTAACTCCTCACGTTTCCAGCATGCCTGTTAGTTAGTTACTATTGCGAAATCTCATTTACTTTTATGTTTGGGCGATTATACTTGAAATGTACTGAACTCATGTCTGCAACCTGTTTTGTCATTTTAGGCTTTCATATAAGTTTGGGGGAATATATTAATTCGAAAAAAAAAATTATAATGACTGACCAAGTTTAATTACGTGGCCTTTGCTACTCGAGTTAATAGACCCTTTGGGGTGTTTTACACCTAATGCCCTAAAGCCATCTGGTTTGGGAGTCATTGATCAAACACTCGTTACATGGGTAGCTCTGAAAAGCCTAATGTGATTAGACATTGCACGGTCATGCGATTAGTAAGGTGAGATGGAGCGTAAAACGCACTCACCGATGTGATTACTCATTACTGCATCAATGTATTTGGACCCCCCTTTCTTATGAGGTCGTCTTGTTTGATTTTCTCTAGGTAACGATGAGTTTGTAGATTTATAGTATAATCCTTCGGAAGTTGAGTTCATGCGTTAGCTCTTTCCTAACTTGCATAAATAGATATCATGCACTCACACACACACTACTGGGATCTTGAATAGCCGTGTGCTTAGAACTTTTGTTAAATTGTAACTTTTCAGTCTGCTTGGGCCCCTTTTTGATCTTTTTCCTTTGAGGCCAATTCTTGGAGTCACTTTCCTCTAAATTCAGTTGTGTTTGCGTTTGTTTTTTTTATAAATTAGTATATCTCTGTTTACTTGAGGACAAGCAAAGATTTAAGTTCGGGGGTATTTGATGAGTGTGTTTTATACACACAATTTGGGTACTTTCGGCCTTGATATTTTGCAAGTCTTTAGGTCATAATATTTTTGCGTCTTTTTCGACCTTAATAAATTTCAATAATACACGTGTGCGAAGTGATAATTTTTCAAAGTATCAGACTTTCATTTTGAGCCCATTCGTGTTTTATTCGATATCCGAAATTTATAATATGACTGTTTCGAATATTTGGATAAATCCCATAATAATTATTTTTATGTGTCCCAATAATTTATGGGAGTACCCATTTTAATTTTCGGTAGAGTTATTTACCAAATTGGGTACAAAAGTGGGAGTATTCGGGTATATTTTTGTGTATTTAGGTATTTATTTTGGCTTATTACTCCAAGAGGGAACCAAACTAAACCCTTGGACCAATCAAATGCAAGGAGTAGGGTGTAGAGCCGGCAGCTTGCTGCTATTTGTTAGGCTCAATGCCTTAATTCTCCCGTTTGCTGAACATTCTTGAGCTACTCCCTCTCCTTCACCCGAAGCAACCTCAATTTGCTCAGTCATTTTCAATTTCTCTCCCATTCTTTGTTCAACCATTCTATTCCTCCTCCTTGCTGCTGCTAATACTGATAGAGAGAGAGAGGGGACATTGAAGGAGAAGTAGAGGAACATTGGAGGGAAGAAACAGAAGAACAAGAAAAGAAGAAAAAGGATTTCACGGAAGAAGGAGGAAGAAGAAACTCAATCCAATCGAGCCCAACAATTTTCTTAGCACCTAGAAAGGATTTACAAGGTAAACAATCAACCAAAAATCAATTCCATTAGAGTTTGATTGAATTTTCGAGTTTTTGGTGTTCTTGAGCTCAAACCACTGGGTTTGAGCATTTCTTGCAATTGTTGTTGTAATTGTTGGTTGTGGTATGTTTTTATTGTTACCAAGACATCATGTAAGCTATTAATAACCTCAAAGTGGAACAAAATCAATGAATGATCCGAACCTTGGCTTGAAGGATGAAACTTTGGACTTTTTGGACAAAATGACTTTTGGACGATTAAGAGGACTATAAAGCTTTGATTGAGTAATTGTTTGGTCTAATTGATGTTGTAATATTGTAGTTCCATGGGTTATCTTCATAACCCAGTTGGAATGGAGTTAAAAGGAGTAAAAACAAAGATTTGGGGTTGATTTTGGTGAAGAACACCAAGAACACGAAAATAGAGTTTTCATTTTGTACTTTGGCTCACAAATTGGTCATGTTAATGTTTATGGGCATTTCTAAATTTTTGATATGTTGTAGCCCTATGAATTAGGAGTCCATAGAGTCAGAAATGGACCAATTTACTTGTGTATAGGAGAAGTTATGAAGGTTGGAGTCAAAGGAGATCGAGGTCGTGAACTGGAAAAAAGCCCAGAATCCGGCCACTGGATGGTTGACGCTGCAGCGCCAACAACTCACGCTGTAGCGTGACCTATCCAGGGAATGAAGGGGGCTGTGACGCCCCCAAATCCGGGTCACCTGAACCGCGGACCTGGTTCGTCACTATCTAATACATATGTCATACAATTTATAACTTACAGCGGAAATAAAGGAATATTTATATTGATATAACATAAATAATCCTGTCCCAAGTCTCGAAACCAAGACTACTCCAAAACATAACTTAATACATAAGAGTACATAAGTCTTAATACATGACATCAAATAATAAGTCTTGATACAACGATGATTCTAGTACAATTAAACAAAACTAATCAGTAGCTTTGCCTTTTCCCTTATCCTTTCCCGAACTCTCGCCACGTGCTGCACTAACTGAAAAGTTTTAAGGAAAGCAAGGGTGAGCAACAAATTTACCCCGCAAGTAAAATAGCAGTGAATAATCACGTGAATAACTTTATAGCTCATAGGAGTTGTAGACACCCAAATTTTGCACTTCCTATACTAACCCTGACAAGAGGGCAAATTCGTCCATGGACCCAGCCCACGAGAATGGAAGGAGGACATAAAGATGAAACTCAAAGCCATCTCCACTGGACGAGATCGAGGCCGACACGACGACGCGCGAATGTCGGGAGTCAGTTACTGATCGCTGCGCTTACCCGGACGGCATGGCACGTTTCCCGGCGATTTCCGGACTGCAGAATGCAAGCCCTTCAACGGAAATCAACGGTACGGCACAGAAATCGAGACGAGGTGCGGAAAATGAGAAAATCAGCACAGTCAGCCGCAGATCAATCCGCGGCCAAGGACGGAACTCGAGACGGCACGGGACTCGAGCGCACGGGACTCGAGCGTGGCTGGGGGGAGAACCAAGGGCCAGCCGCAGATCAATCTGCGGCTGCCCTTGGCAGTCCCTTATCAGGCCATTTCGCATACAGAAACCAGGGGGAGAAGAGAAAAAATCCAGCAGCAGCAGCTCGGGAAGGAAGAAAAACAGCAAGAAAAAAACATCAAAAATAAGAGAGAAAAGAGTGAGAAATAGGGAGAAATTGTACCTATTTTGTGAGATCATACCTCATATTTTCTACTCTAATCAATACACAAATTCCTACATATTGTGGGGATCATTTGCAAGGTGAAAAATCTTTTGTTTTGACATTTGATTGTACCATTTTTGCTAGGCTCTTGTTATCCGAATCATCTTAAATGTATCTTTTTTTGCATTATATTGTGAAATCATGGATTAGGGATTGTTAGTGAGGGTTCCATCGGAACAAAATTCTTCCTAATAACCCGAGGATATCCAATTGGTGAAATTTCTAGCTTATTTATGGTGATTTCTTGGATGTAATTTATTTAGATTATCATTTTCGGATATCATGGTGTATTAGGCAAATCCGTGTTGTTTAGTTTCGTAGTATTCATTTTGCGGGTATGTAGTAATCTTGGGTGTGAGCCTAGGAATGCGACCCCGTGGTCCAAATCCGATGATGGACGTTTTGATATATGTAATGGATGCAAGGTACTCGTTTTGTTGTAACATGTAATCGTTGGGCCTTAAAACGACGCTAGAGCGAGAATCGGGTTTAAGGCCCCGTAGTAGTGAATATGTGATTGTTGGCGTTAGGGGATATTTTGATGGCTTACATGCCCATGAATAGCCCCCTACGCGTTTGATATTTAGTTCGATTCGTAACACCCAACAAAAGGATTTCAAAGCCAAAACAATAAAGATTTTGCTAAAATTAATCAAAGTAGGATATTAGCATCACGAGGCTAAAAATTGGAAGTGCTAATGAAAGTCGATTCCCATTTTACGAGAAAGCTAAAAGGAAGTTGTTTCCAAATGTCACAAAAAATGGTTTTATAAAGAGAAATAAACGTTTTTACTAAACCTTGATACATAGGGCGAAAGAGATTCTAGAAATTGCCTATCATTTATGAAAGCAACGTATAAATCTCGATTCCTATTTTGGCCAAGGTTTAACAAACTCACGTTTTACCAAAACAAACACTTAATAAAAAATCTCATAGCTTTTGTCAATTTAAAATCAAATCTTTCTCAATAAGAAAATAAGGCTTTCTCGTAAATACCGAAAAGACATTTTTAAGCACTCTCAAAAAACTAAAGCACGATTTTCCCTAAGAAATCCAAATGATTCTTTCATACAAACTCACCACAACTTTCATTTAGGCACACACACACACACACGCACACATATACGTTTCATGAATTAAAGGATAGGAAAAGCATCAAGATTGCGGTAACCGTATTTCACGGAAGTCGGGGGGGTGCCTAACACCTTCCCCTCGCTTAAGCAAGCCCCCGAACTCTATGAATCTCGATTCGCAGACCATTTAATTCGGAGTCACACATGAGCCAGCGATTTATAAAAAACGAAAATTCGGATGAGTTGGTACATCCATTTCAAAAATACCAACTGGCGACTCTGGTTAATTGGCTCATCATAAAAAAACGATCTTTCAAAACCCCGTCGACATCAAGGCCGACCTTTTCCCAAATCACCTAAAACCGAAAAGGCTAAAAAAGGAAAAGAAAGAGAGACGAGAAAACCCGGCGTCGACAGCTGGCGACTCTGCTGGGGACATTAGAGGGCTTAAGCCGCGTTTAAATCTTGATGCTATCCTATCCTTTAAAATTCATAAAAATGTGTGTGCATGCGATATTTTGATTTTTTTGTTTCTTTTGTTGTGTGATTGTGTGTTTTGTCCAAATAGATGAATGATTGAATAGAATTGCTTTACTTTTAAGTAATCATTTGCATACGGTGAGGACGATGAATGTGAATGTATGTTGAGAGAGTACCTCCTCCTGAGGCGAACCTGTCGGTTGCTTATTACTGGACTCGAAGGGGCTGCTCCCCGGAGATGGCTCAGGAAACGCACCACCCAAATCCGCTCCAATCGAAAGGGCTCAAACGAGTAGATTGCGAAGATTTGGGGACCTTCATGCCGAAAAGCCCGTGAGAGTAACCCTAGGATAGGTCATCCTCAGATTAACCCAACGCAGGAAAAGTCTCTTCATGCCTTTTTACGTTTATATGTCTAAATGTCGTGATCTCATTCAATATTCATATATCCCTTTCCTGTGTCAAAAGAGATTACTAACCTCTGTGAATTGCAGGGAATAGTTGGGGAAGCATAATAAAGCATGTTTAGCGTTGGTTATTGCATTAAAGGACTACTAACTTTCTGTTTTACAGGGAAAGATTAAAAAACCCAAAGCACAAAAAGTTACAGCTTTTGCATGCATCCATATCCTTTCATTTCCCTGGACTAAACTTCGAACCGTTGTTTTGTAGGATTGCTCCTCAAACCCGTTCGCAGTCTAAGAAAGCCCAAAATTCTACATCTGAAATGGCTGATCTTCCTAATCATGGTTCCATATCTCGGGAAGAGTTTGATGACTTCAAAAAGCAGATGATGGAAATGGCCACGATGCTAAAGGAGCAGTTCCTACTCAGACAGGATCCGCCAAACCAAGGACCACATAATATTCCACCACCAGGGGGTGACCAGAATCCTCCTAAAAATATTGCAAACCTATGTAGGGATGACCAACCCCAACTCAAGGACGAGCCAGTCATTCCAAGGGCCGTTCCCATACCTAACAAGACAGTGATTACTATCCCAGAGGAAGGGGACACTGACGACCTTCGGGAAAAAATGAGACACATGGAGGAGACCATCCAATCTCTACGAGGCATAGGCTCCCTGGGTAGGGTCAATTACTCGGATCTGTGTGTTTTCCCCGGAACCAGATATCCAGAAAAGTTCAAAGTCCCCGAGTTTGAAAAATACAATGGAAAGGGAGACCCCTACACGCACTTGAAAATATACATTGGAGAACTCGGGTCTTATGCCGAGGACGAGGGGTTGAGGATGCAGCTATTCCAGAAAAGCTTAACAGGGGAGGCGAGGATCTGGTATGCCCGCCTTGACAACGCCCGAATCCACAACTGGGAGGAATTGGCCCATACTTTCTTAACCCAATACAGCTTTCAGGCCCAGATGGCCCCTGACAGGTACCAAATGACAAAAGTTAAGAAGCAGCCTAGGGAATCCTTCAGGGAATATGCACAACGATGGAGGGGCATGGCCGCGCAAGTGAACCCCCCGATGAGCGAATCGGAGATGGCGATGACTTTTGTAGACATTCAAGAGGCACCGTATTATGAACGAGTCATATCGGGGATTGGTAGGCCTTTCGCCGAAATGTTAAAACACGGAGAAATGGTGGACATGGGTTTGAAATCTGGCAAAATCCGGGATTTCACTGCTTTGGAAACAGTTGTGGAGCAAATACAGAGTGGAAATTATGGCAGCACTTCCCGAATGGTGCAAAAGAAAAAAGAGGAGGACGTTTCCCTCATCCTTCAGGGCTCGTCCAAAAAGGCAGAAAGCCATCTTCCGGTACAGGTGCAGAGGGTAGGGCCATCCCGACAGCCCAACTTCACAGATCAAAGAGCAGAGGGACGAAGGAGATATGAGGCCTCGCAAAATCAAGTATTCACCCCGCTCGGGGAGCCGCTTGAACGAGTATTAGCGGTATTAGTAGCCCAAAAGAAGATAGTTGGTTTGGCACCACCGAGTGACCCAAAGGGTAGAAGGTTTGACCCGAGCAAGCGATGTGCATACCACTCCAGTTCCCCTGGCCATGATACACAAGACTGTTGGACGTTGAAGCATCGAATCCAAAACCTGATTGACAGTGGGGAAATTGTGGTGGAACAGCCAGACTCCCCGAATGTTAAAGCGAATCCCCTGCCTAGACATGATGGAGGTGGGGTCAATATGACGGAGGCGAGTGAAGCTGGGGGGCCGTCGAGGTTAAACTATGTGCAGAAAATTGAGGGGATGATCAACGTGATACATGAGCATGGGAGTGCACGGGGAGTGCCCATCAGATTGATGGGGGTAAATCCGAATAGCACGGAGGGACCTGTCAAGTTGACAGCTCCGAGGCCCCTCATCCTTGCCGCAAGGCCGCAAATCCCTATCAGTAGTCTAAAGACGGTACCCTGGAATTATGGGGGAACGCCAGAGGAAGCGGCCAGTTGTGCTTCTCTGACGACAAAGGGGAACCCCTTATATCTTCCCGGGCGAGTCCTTGAGAGCCAAAAGGAAAAAAATGACGAGATTTCCGAGGAAAGGGCCATAGAATTCTTGAAAAGGATGGATCACCCGGAAACGAGGGGGATCCAGATTTTAAATGAGGAGTCAACCTTAACATCAGTCATGGACCTGGTGTTGTCATCCAATAAGCATTGCAAAACTTTGACGAAGGTTCTGGAGGAGGCATACGTGCCCAAGGAAATTAGTGAGGAAGGTTTCGGCCAGCTAGTGGGCCATCTGATGGAGAGCGATGTGATATCCTTTGCAGATGAGGACATCCCCAAGGAGGGAAGGGGGCATCGGAAACCGCTACATATTGCGGTAATCTCCTCGGGGTATATCATGAATGGGGTGTTGATTGATGGGGGATCGACATTGAATATTTGTCCCCTCAGCACATTGCAGAAGATGAACATTAATCCCAAGCGCCTACGGGCCAGTCACGTGGTGGTGCGAGCCTTCGATGGTTCCCGAAGGGATACAATTGGAGAAATAGAATTACCAATGGAAATAGGACCCTGTACTTTTGATATCTCTTTCCAGGTCCTAGACATCACCGCCAGTTATAACCTGTTACTGGGGAGGCCGTGGATACACATGGCCGGGGCAGTTCCTTCTACGCTCCACCAACAAATCAAGCTAATCATCAATGGGAATCTGGTAACAATCTCGGCCGAATGTGATGATCCTTCTCCTCCCAGGGGTGGCCTACCAGTGATCAATGTGGATGAGTCGGCGGCACCAGCCAGCTTTCAGGCACTAGAGATTAGCACTCCCCAATACAGATGCTTGGGGGCTCCAGCCGTGAAACCAAGGGTCTCTCCAGAACTTACTTTTGTTGCAAAGGAAATGATAAGGATGAAGTTCCAGCCTGGACAAGGGTTAGGAAGAAGCAGTCAAGGAATCACCAAGCCCATTCAACTGCCCCATCAGGTAGGCAAGGCAGGTTTGGGATATCATGGAGGTATAACATGGAGAAGCCGTCAGGGCATGGCCCCGATTCGATTGATTGGCAGCCCGGTGACCCCGGTCAACAATAAGCAGGGGACTAGCGAGCCTGTGACTGGAGCAGGGGGTGAAGATTTATCCCCCACAAATGATGAATTAGCCAAAAGGGAAAGTTTCCTACAGGAGATCGCGGAAGAGTTCGAAACCCAGTGCTATATCCCCGGACAATTAATAAGCAATGAAGAGGGGACGAATGTTGCCACACCAGGAGCCCAACAAAGTGTGCCTATCATCGATTGGGCAGGGTTGATTATTCCTAAGGAAGGTATGAGGGGAGACTCGGGCGATGTGGCCGTGGTCATCGGGGAAGTGTCCGGTATAAAGCCACCTCTCATCGAGCACATATCGTCTGACCTGACCATCGACAATTGGACCGTGAGGCCAATAATATCCAAACAAGGGTAAAACCCGACGTCAGGGTGGTAGACCCCAGAGGATGGGGGAATGAAGAAGTTCTATTTTTGTTGTTGTTTTATTTCTGCATAATTATGTCGTTCCTTCGTGTTATTTGAAAATGCGATCGTCGTGGAAAATGATTTATATATGACAAGTATTTTGTTTCATGTCAGGTGTACCAAATTGAGTAATCCTTGCCTAACAAACGATCTTTCAAATTTGAATGATGATTATGATTTTGACATTGAGCTGGATTTCGATTTGATGGGCATTGAGCAAGACGAGACAGATTACGACGATGCGCCTGACGAGATCAAAGGATGGGTCGAGGATAAACCCAAACCCAATTTGGACCAAACCATCACCATTGATATTGGAACCCCAGACAAGCCAAAAGAACTCAAGATAGGGATAGACCTCACCACCAGCCAAAAAGTAGAAATAGCTGAGTTGCTAAGCCAATATGAGGATGTCTTTGCCTGGTCGCACGAGGATATGATCGGATTGTCCACCGACATCGTGGTACACCGGTTGCCCATCAAGGAGGGTTTCAGGCCTGTCAAGCAGAAGCTAAGGAAGTTGAAACCTGAGTGGAGCTTAAAAGTGAAAGAGGAGATCATTAAACAATTCAGGGCCGGAATCATTATGGTGTCCACTTACCCGGAATGGCTATCCAATATAGTCCCAGTGGCTAAACCTGGAGGAAAGGTG
The DNA here is from genome assembly GCA_034770075.1 of Aralia elata. Lineage (NCBI taxonomy): Eukaryota > Viridiplantae > Streptophyta > Magnoliopsida > Apiales > Araliaceae > Aralia > Aralia elata. The sequence continues at coordinate 59,879,713 of CM068386.1, read as the reverse complement.
AGGGTATGCGTAGACTACAGAGATCTAAACAAGGCCAGTCTCAAGGATAACTTCCCGGTGCCTTTCATACACATCCTGGTGGATAACACAGCCCAGTACGAAATGTACTCTTTTGTGGATTGCTTCGCGGGATATCATCAGATAATGGTGGCGGAGGAAGATCGGGAAAAGACCGCATTCATCACCCCTTGGGGCACTTTCTGCTATAGACGATTGGCTTTTGGTCTCACAAACGCAGGGGCTACCTATCAGAGAGCTATGATGGCCCTGTTCCATGATATGATGCATAAGGAGATAGAGGTCTACGTGGATAACATTATTGTGAAATCGAGGGTAGAATCTGACCATATAGCCCATCTTAAAAAGCTATTTGATCGACTCAGAAAGTATAACCTGAAACTCAATCCAGCCAAGTGTGCTTTCGAAGTACAATCGGGTAAGCTCTTGGGATTCCTGGTTAGTGATCAGGGCATTGAGTTGGATCCAGCAAAGATTAAAGCCATTGTGGATATGCCGGCACCTCACACAGAGAAAGAGATAAGAGGATTCCTGGGAAGAATAAACTTCATCAGCCGTTTCATATCCCACTTGACAACTACGTGCGAGCCAATTTTCAAGTTGTTGAGGAAGGGTGCTTCCCAAGAATGGAATGAGCAATGTCAGAGGGCTTTTCAGACCATTAAAAAGCAGCTGACTGAGGCACCGGTGCTGGTACCCCCAAAGGATGGGATCCCCCTGTTTATGTACATATCAGTCAATGCCATCGCGATGGGATGCATGCTGGGACAAAAGAATGAGGCAGGTAAAGAGCAGGCCATCTATTACCTCAGCAAAAGATTTAGCCAGTGTGAACAGAATTACACTCCCATCAAGAAGACCTGTTGTGCTCTGGCCTGGGCTGCAGGGAGATTACAGCATTACCTCCATGGGCATACTACGTACCTGATATCGAGAATGGATCCCCTGAAATATATTTTTGAAAGGCCCATGTTGAATTGTCGACTATCAAGATGGCAGTTAATCTTACAGCAGTTCGACATGGTATACATAACTCAGAAAGCCATGAAGGGGCAAGGAATTGCAGATCAGTTGGCCGAGACGCCGTCGAGAGGGATGGAACCGTTAGAAACTCCTCTACCGGGCGAAGATATATTCTGGGTGTCAGATACGAAATGCAATGATGAGGGACAATTCTGGAAGCTGTATTTTGATGGTGCCATGAATGCTGAAGGGGCAGGAGCCGGAGCAGTCCTGGTCTCTATCACCGGAGAACAATACCCCGTGGCCGTTAAACTGCATTTCAGTAATTCGAACAACACCGCTGAATACGAGGGATGTATCTTGGGACTCCGCTTGGCCCGCGACATGGGAGTGAAGAGGCTAGCAGTGTTCGGGGATTCAGAATTGGTAATCAGACAGGCAATCGGGGTGTACAACACTAAAGAGCTTCGGTTACTCCCATACCATCGTTGTGTCACCCAGCTGATGCAAGAGTTCGAAGATATCGCTTTTCGACATATCCCCCGGGGTCGGAATGATTTTGCAGATGCATTGGCAACCCTGGCCTCCTTAATCCACATAATCAAAAGAAAAGACATTCCGCAGGTTGAGATAGCCGTACAGAATGCCCCGGCATATGAGGAACATGTGGCAGTGTTATCAGACGAGGTGGGGTTGACAAGGCAGCCCTGGTATCATAACATCAGGGAATATCTGAGAGATAGATCCATTCCCGACCAGGCGAGTCGAACTGAGAGGATGAGAATTCAAAAAATGGCGATGAAGTTCTACTTGAGTGGGGATTCACTCTACAAGAGGGATGCTGGTTTGGGACTGTTGCAGTGCGTGGATGAGACGCAGGCCCAAAGGATTATGAACGAAATACATGGTGGAGTGTGTGGGCCACACATGAGTGGACCGATGCTGGCCAAAAAGATTTTGAGAACAGGGCATTATTGGTTGACCTTAAAAGCTGACTGTGATGATCATGTCAAACGGTGTTACCAATGTCAGGCGCACGGTAATGTGATCCATACGCCCCCCAATGAACTGCACTGTATGACCTCCCCATGGCCATTCTCAATGTGGGGAATGGACGTGATCGGACCAATAGAGCCCAAAGCAAGCAACGGGCACCGATTCATTTTCGTCATGATCGATTATTTCACCAAGTGGGTAGAGGCAACCTCTTTCCCCAAAGTCACTCAGGAGGTTATCGTTGGGTTCATCAGGAATAATGTCATTTGTCGATACGGGCAACCTGAGGTTTTGGTCTCCGACAATGCTAAGAATTTGAACAACGCCCTCATGAAGGGATTGTGCGACCAGTTTAAGATCAAACACCTCAACTCTGTCATTTACCGTCCCAAAATGAATGGGGCAGTGGAGGCTGCCAATAAGAACATCAAGAAGATCATGGCAAAAATGTCTGCTAATCATCGGGGATGGCCAGATCTGCTACCCCTCACCCTACTGGCATATCGAACATCAACGCGTACTTCTACAGGGGCAACCCCTTACGCTTTGGTGTATGGAATGGAGGCCGTCCTGCCAATTGAGGTTGAGATGGCGTCCCTCAGAATAATGATCGATGCTCAGATAAGCGAGGAGGATTGGATGCAAAGTCGATACGACCAGTTGGCCTTAATTGATGAAAGGAGGGTGGCTGCTGTTTGGCACGGTCAATTATATCAACAAAGGATCTCTCGGTCATATGACAAAAGGATAAGACCTCGAAAATTCAAGGAGAATGACCTGGTGCTAAAGAGAGTCATGCATTGCCAAGACGAAGCTAAGGGGAAGTTTGCCCCAAACTGGGAGGGACCTTTTGTAATTAAAAAGGTGTTATCCGGAGGAGCCCTCATATTGCAAGAAATGGATGGTGAGACATTTCCACAACCCCTAAATGCTGACTCAGTGAAGCGATTCTACGCTTAAATCATCAATCCCCTTTGTTTTTCCTTTGAGGAGCGAACTACGTAGGACCTGATCTCCCAACTTGTGGGGGTACGTAGGCAGCCATCATGGCGCGGTCCGATCCATAAAAAAAAATATATATATAATCCTTCCCCTAAAACAAAGCCAATCCCCAACAGCCAGATAAACCCGCCTAAACCCTCAAAACTTTCCCGAAACCAGCCAACCAATCCTTTCCATACCAAATTGACATAACCCTGATCAAACCAAACAGTTAGCCAAAGTCTAAAACTCAATCCAATGAAATCGACAGGGGTACGGCAATATCTGTCAAATCTCCATCAAGACTTGAGAAGAGAAAGAAAGCGAAATGTCAAAATCATGATCAACCGGATAAAATGATGATCCAATGAAGGGCAACGATACAACAAAGAGAGAAAATGACTAAATTTAAATACCTGTTTACATATATAAGTCTTTTGTTACAAGATTTCCTTCTCAATAACCGATGAAATTAACATAGTCTATGCAGGAAATAAAACAATCTACAAATCTGCAACTAACTGAAGCAGGATGGATAGGGTGGTGGATAGATCTGAGGCATCAGCATCCCCTGAAATCTGCTGTCCCATCATGTCGATGCGGTCCAACAAGGCAGCGGCTCGACTGACAGTCCCAGAGTGTGCATCTATGACTGTCCTAGCCTGAAGAGCAATGGCATCTCTATCAGCTATGGCAGCATCTCTGGCTAGAATAGCAGCATCCCTCTCAGCAATGGCGGCATCCCTCTCAGATTCAATAGCCATTAAAGACAGTCGGATCCGGCTTTGTTCAGTGTCCTGACTAGGGAGAGAGTCGGCTGAGATCGAGTGATATATGGTATCGTCTGGGAAAGTCACTCCAGAGTCGTCAAAAGTCCCAGTCTGACTCACACCAACCGCATCCGAATCTCCACGCAACCATTACACATAAGCGAATGTCTGGATGGGGCAACAATCATTGTACTCGGCCAGGATCCTACGAGGCCAAAGATCATATACCCGCAGTAGATCTCTCTCTGTCTGGGATGATGTAGGGAATCGGTAGTCGGCCGCGCCCGTGAAGGGGTGGAAATCCTGTGTCTGATCAAACTGCCCCATCACCGCCATGGGATGATAAGTCGTCACACCCCTCAAGCCAGCAATGGGAATGAAGTCCAGGTCGGGCACATGAGTCAAGAAGCTCATAAAGGAGCAATAACCCGAATAAACCAGGAGATGAAAGGGATCCTCGATGACCGACAGAAATGCTGTCCAGGAGGCCGCATCAGTACAGCTCACAGGACGAAATGAAAACTGCGTGGTTATGTCATGACTGAAGCAAAACCCTTGGCGACGGAGGTGGCCGATGGGACTAAGATGACTCATGAACCACACATACAACAAAGTCGAGCTCCCTCGGAATACTCTGCCTCGGAAGGACTGACAGTATGAGGCTGACATATAAGTATCCGCCAGTATCATGGGAAGAATGGTGTGATCCTCCTGAAGGGCCCTAACGGCCGCGACCACCCGCATGTCCAAATGATCGGGTCCCGCGGGCAAGTACAGAACTGAGAGGATACAGGCCATCAAAACGTCTAGCCTCAAAACGCCCCAGCGCTCCTCCGATACAGAAAAATCCCCAGAGAAGTGGCGAAAACTGTTAGGTGAGCCGAATCGGTCAATCAAAAAGTGAAGAGGAACCAAGTGATCTGATGTGATCGCCGATAGCAGAACCGCCCTCCGCAACCCAGTAAAGGTCAAGAACTGACGGCGCATGGGACCAGATGTGATCCTGGCACAAGGTCTATCCAAAGGCAAACCGGTGAAACGACCATACTCCTCGAGGGTGGGGGTCAGCTCTACTGTCCCTAGCCTGAACACTTGACGAGCAGGGGCCCAATATCTCAAAATACCATCCACAAAGCCCGCTGGCACCTGAAAGGTTAATAAGGACCGAGAGTGTCCCAAAAGACCATCTGCGATGACCCTGTCGGCCGGCGATAAACTGTCCAACCAACGGAGGAGGCTGCCAACCAACCCTGTAGGAGGAATGGAATCCAAGCATACCACGACATCTGAGGACGTCATCTGTGAAAAATAGTGTCAAAAAGACTGTACAGGGGTCATTTTCTATCCATGAATAAAAAGCATGCATCATACAGACAATGATAAAGCAAATGAATTTCATAGAGATAAAAGATAAAGAACTGTGCATAAATAAATAAATGAGTTCAGTACATAGTGCATGAAATGAAAAATAAATCTAAACAGGTACAGGTACAAAAGCCCTATCCTATCCTGATCTAGATAAAGTCAATCTCATCTATGAAGGCGGGATCCTCAAACTGGTCCCCTGGGGTCGCCGAAGTCGAGGGCCCAAAGTTCATGTCGGGGATGTATGGCCGCGCGGTGGCATCAGATGAGCTCGGCCCCGCATCATAACCCGTACCATCAGGATCATAGGTGTAAGCCTCCTCCGGGGTCCGGCCTAGCACCCGAAGAAATAGCGACAACTGCTCCACCTGGCGGGTCAAAGTTTCTATCTGCTCAGTGTGGGTGGGACTCCGAACACAGGCTGCCCAGTCAGTCATCATCACCGAGCCGGGGACCATATCCCCGAGGAAGAATGTGGCCCGGGTCTGAGGACCGATAGTGCGGGGCACCCACCAAGTACGGAAAGCATCACTCGTACTGGGACCCGTAGAAAGCATCCGACCGTCCTCCCCTGCAAGCATGATCCCTGAAGGCTGAGAGTCCAGCGGCCTGGAGGTAGTGAAAGGAAGGGAATGCGGGATCCGGATCTCTCCTGTGACGCATCTGAATGCGCGCTCCCCCAGGTACATCACCCATCCTCCAATACTCTGCAAAGTGAGGCGACGGGTGGAAAGCTCGAACTCCGGGCCAGAAGGGTTCCCAGCATCGAACCCCTCAGCCAAATGCTCGGAGAGGTAGGGAATCCAGACGACATCTGCAGCAGTGATCAGCTCCAGCTGGATGCGGCAGTGTGCAAAGCTGCCTGATACCGGGACCTCCTCCAAAGTGCTGTGATGCCACCGTCGGCCCCGGGGATAAGTATCAAGGCCGAGAGTAGTGACAGGCCTCAGGCATGGAAGACGCTCGTAGGCCCAGAACTGCGAACAGAAACAGTGAAAAGCATGAGTAACCGACAGATGCAGAAAGAAAAGAGGTGAATTGACGGGAAATACATTAAGAAAAAAGGAAGAAAGGCCTCACCAGGAGGAAGTGATAGAATCCGAGCCAAGCGTCTGTCTGGCCCTCCGAACGTAGACGCATACCATGGAGGAAATAGGCAAAGGTGAATGACCCCCAGTCATAGTCACCGATGCGGTCCACGTCTCTGACCGCTCCTACGACGCTGAAATGAATGGTGGAAGAGTTGTTCCCCAGAAAATAACCCCTCATGATGGTCAGGAACAGGCGTCGTAGCAGAATGTCCCTGGTGCCCTGATCCGCTGGAATGGGCAGTGCGTACAGACCCCCAACAGCATCGACAGCCAAAGCGCCGGATCGAATGCTACGGGCCTTAAAAACACGATCCTCAGCACCGAAGCCCAATAAAGCCCGGACCTCCACAGGAGTGATGTCGAGATCTAGAGGAACGCGGGACCCGGTAAACTCTATGCCCGTAATGTATCTCCAATCCCAGGGGGTCAGCACAACCTCGCAGTCAAGAAGGTGGAGAGACTGCGTCTGGTGAAACCAGCGCTCAGATAAGGCCCTCATGTAACCCCAGGGGCACTGACGGGGGATGATAGTGAAAAAGTGACGGAAGCCCCAAGAATCCACCACCGCCCGGTAGTCACTGTGCAAAGCCGTGTAAAGGGAGTAGATATTGAACCAGTTGCCCCTCGGCTGAGTAAACTCCGGTACCTGGGGCAATCACCAATGGGTCAGTCCGGATAAAAGGAGAATTGAGAAATTGAGAATAAAATCAGAATAGAACCGAATATACCTCGTTAGCCACGAGAGATGCCGAGGGATGACGACTGAGATCCCGACCCAATAGATCGGGGATCTGCACAGATGCGCCAGACGGGGCACTATGAGGAGATGGAGCCGGTGTGCTGGAGGATGGTCCCTCTGCTGCGACCTCCGGAGGAACAGCCTCCTCAACGTCCGGATGATCAGGACGAATGACAGCCTCCGCCAAGCGGCGAGCCTGACGGGTCCGAGGAGGAACGGGGGCAGGTGCAGCCCTACGACGGCGAACACCTGAGGTCCGTGACACGGAGGAGCTACTATGAGCATCGGGATCCATAGCTGGAACAGAACAGGCAAGGAGGAAGGTAAGTTCCCTTTTGAATTATGTCACGAATATTCTAAATTCCTACCCACGTCATATAATTAATGCAACATGATGCATGTTTGTGGTATGTTAAAAAAAAAAAAAAAAAAAAAAAAAATTCGGCAGAGTTCCGTTTGTAAAATGGACATCCCAGGCATAAGCCAAACGTGTTTTCAATCAATCCAAGCCTCAAACAGATCAAAATTGCATTCATATGTGTAGTTACAGCATGTAAAGTACAGTAATGCATGATTTTCTTGCAGAAAAGGAATAACAGTATGTGGGACCACATCATGAGCATAAAATAGGACTCACACAATTGCTATATAGCATGTATATATGATAATACATAGCATAGCATTGTAAAGCATACATTTCTATCTCTAAACATGCAAATAGCCAAATGTATAGTAAAACGTTGACGAAATTGAAAAGTGAACGGTCAAAGTGTTACCTGTAGCGCGTAGAGCGATCCTACCGGAGCGGTTTTTGCAGAAAAGTTGGAGAAATCGACAAAAGGCCTTTGCAAACGAGCAAAATCTCAAGAATCTATGTGGGGTACGAAGTTGAAAGTGACAGATCTGGAGGCGGCGAGCCGCTTATGAATCCCGATCTTAGCCGCAGATCTATCTGCGGCTGGCCGCAGATCAATCTGCTGCTGGCCGCAGATCCATCTGCGGCTGGCCCTGGTGGGTCCCCTTGGCTCCCTTGCGACCGTTTGATGTGTCTAGTGAAAATGAATTACGAGATGGGTGACCGGCGACGATACCCGGCCCCGACAAGGCGATCGACCGGCGACGATAACCGGCGATTACGAGATGGATGTCCGGCGACGAAAACCGGCTCCGGCAAGATAACCAACCAGCGACGATAACCGGGGGTTACAAGATGGGTGACCGGCGACGATACCCGGCCCCGACAAGGCGATCGACCGGCGACGATAACCGGCGATTACGAGATGGATGTCCGGCGACGAAAACCGGCTCCGGCAAGATAACCAACCGACGACGATAACCGGGGGTTACAAGATGGGTGACCGGCGACGATAACCGGCCCCGACAAGACGATCAACCGGCGACGATAACCGGCGATTACGAGATGGATGTCCGGCGACGAAAACCGGCTCCGACGAGATAACCAACCGGCCACGATAACCGGGGGTTACGAAAGGGGTGACCGGCGACGATACCCGGCCCCGACGAGACGATCGACCGGCGACGATAACCGGCGATTACGAGGTGGATGTCCGGCGACGAAAACCGGCTCCGACGAGATAACCAACCGGCGACGATAACCGGGGGTTACGAAAGGGGTGACCGGCGACGATACCCGGCCCCGACGAGACGATCGACCGGCGACGATAACCGGCGATTACGAGGTGGATGTCCGGCGACGAAAACCGGCTCCGACAAGATAACCAACCGGCGACGATAACCGGGGGTTACGAAAGGGGTGACCGGCGACGATACCCGGCCCCGACCAGACAATCGACCGGCGACGATAACCGGCGATTATGAGATGGATGTCCGGCAATGAAAACCGGCTCCGACGAGATAACCAACCGACGACGATAACCGAGGGTTACGAAAGGGGTGACCGGCGACGATACCCGGCCCCGACGAGACGATCGACCGGCGACGATAACCGGCGATTACGAGATGGATGTCCGGCGACGATAACCGGCTCCGACAAGATAACCAACCGGCGACGATAACCGGGGGTTACAAGACGATCATCCGCATTGCATTGATACCCTTTTACGAATATGATTGCATCCATTGCATCATACGTTGCATCATAAGGCATATGTGTAGCATCACGTATGTATTGTCATCCATGTGCATTGTCATTCATGCATCGGGTGTCTATTCTTTATCTTGTTCATTTCATTCAGCATTTCATAAACATGATAAAGAGGGGCAGCTGTAGACACCCAAATTTTGCACTTCCTATACTAACCCTGACAGGAGGGCAAATTCGTCCATGGACCCGGCCCACGAGAATGGAAGGAGGACATAAAGATGAAACTCAAAGCCATCTCCACTGGACGAGATCGAGGCCGACACGACGACGCGCGAATGTCGGGAGTCAGTTACTGATCGCTGCGCTTACCCGGACGGCATGGTACGTTTCCCAGCGATTTCTGGACTGCAGAATGCAAGCCCTTCAACGGAAATCAACGGTACGGCACGGAAATCGAGACGAGGTGCGGAAAATGAGAAAATTAGCACAGTCAGCCGCAGATCAATCCGCGGCCAAGGACGGAACTCGAGACGGCACGGGACTCGAGCGCACGGGACTCGAGCGCGGCTGGGGGGAGAACCAAGGGCCAGCCGCAGATCAATCTGCGGCCAGCCGCAGATCAATCTGCGGCTGCCCTTGGCAGTCCCTTATCAGGCCATTTCGCATACAGAAACCAGGGGGAGAAGAGAAAAAAATCCAGCAGCAGCAGCTCGGGAAGGAAGAAAAACAGCAAGAAAAAAACATCAAAAATAATAGAGAAAAGAGTGAGAAATAGGGAGAAATTGTACCTATTTTGTGAGATCATACCTCATATTTTCTACTCTAATCAATACACAAATTCCTACATATTGTGGGGATCATTTGCAAGGTGAAAAATCTTTTGTTTTGACATTTGATTGTACCATTTTTGCTAGGCTCTTGTTATCCGAATCATCTTAAATGTATCTTTTTTTGCATTATATTGTGAAATCATGGATTAGGGATTGTTAGTGAGGGTTCCATCGGAACAAAATTCTTCCTAATAACCCGAGGATATCCAATTGGTGAAATTTCTAGCTTATTTATGGTGATTTCTTGGATGTAATTTATTTAGATTATCATTTTCGGATATCATGGTGTATTAGACAAATCCGTGTTGTTTAGTTTCGTAGTATTCATTTTGCGGGTATGTAGTAATCTTGGGTGTGAGCCTAGGAATGCGACCCCGTGGTCCAAATCCGATGATGGACGTTTTGATATATGTAATGGATGCAAGGTACTCGTTTTGTTGTAACATGTAATCGTTGGGCCTTAAAACGACGCTAGAGCGAGAATCGGGTTTAAGGCCCCGTAGTAGTGAATATGTGATTGTTGGCGTTAGGGGATATTTTGATGGCTTACATGCCCATGAATAGCCCCCTACGCGTTTGATATTTAGTTCGATTCGTAACACCCAACAAAAGGATTTCAAAGCCAAAACAATAAAGATTTTGCTAAAATTAATCAAAGTAGGATATTAGCATCACGAGGCTAAAAATTGGAAGTGCTAATGAAAGTCGATTCCCATTTTACGAGAAAGCTAAAAGGAAGTTGTTTCCAAATGTCACAAAAAATGGTTTTATAAAGAGAAATAAACGTTTTACTAAACCTTGATACATAGGGCGAAAGAGATTCTAGAAATTGCCTATCATTTATGAAAGCAACGTATAAATCTCGATTCCTATTTTGGCTAAGGTTTAACAAACTCACGTTTTACCAAAACAAACACTTAATAAAAAATCTCATAGCTTTTGTCAATTTAAAATCAAATCTTTCTCAATAAGAAAATAAGGCTTTCTCGTAAATACCGAAAAGACATTTTTAAGCACTCTCAAAAAACTAAAGCACGATTTTCCCTAAGAAATCCAAATGATTCTTTCATACAAACTCACCACAACTTTCATTTAGGCACACACACACACACACGCACACATATACGTTTCATGAATTAAAGGATAGGAAAAGCATCAAGATTGCGGTAACCGTATTTCACGGAAGTCGGGGGGGTGCCTAACACCTTCCCCTCGCTTAAGCAAGCCCCCGAACTCTATGAATCTCGATTCGCAGACCATTTAATTCGGAGTCACACATGAGCCAGCGATTTATAAAAAACGAAAATTCGGATGAGTTGGTACATCCATTTCAAAAATACCAACTGGCGACTCTGGTTAATTGGCTCATCATAAAAAAACGATCTTTCAAAACCCCGTCGACATCAAGGCCGACCTTTTCCCAAATCACCTAAAACCGAAAAGGCTAAAAAAGGAAAAGAAAGAGAGACGAGAAAACCCGGCGTCGACAGGAGTTAAAAACAAGATAGCTTAAGGAAATAAACAACTACTTTATCACCATTGTAGTGGTCATTGTGGACCAAAGGATTTTCTGAAGTATCCAATGATTTCAAAATTTTCCAAGAAAAGGAACTATTCAATACTGAGGTGCACCAAGGCACAGAACTCTATTCTAGAATTACCAGAATTTCATCCGATAATCCACAAACAAACGGTACAATAGGTGATCAGCCTAGAATACCTGGCGTTATGCATAAGCCTCACTTACTATTTACGCGCGTGTCGGTTCCCGACGTTTATACAATTGCCCCTGCTATGAGGGTTGTTCTTCTCAGCTTTACATGGGAATCCGAACCAAAACAATTTGATCGGATAGCTTTACTTAACATCAACAATAGTTTGAGGACTTAACCTCACTTCAATAAATAAATCAATAAGTGTCTAGCCGAAGCAATTGACTTTAACATAGCTTTTAAATAATTTATGGAATAAGAAACTTTAAGGCTCAACAACATGCATTATGGCATAGGTAGATAACTCGAACGAATGTCAAATCATTTGAATAATCATAAGAGTACTCGCACAATGAAATAAGTTGCGGAAGTTTATAAAGCTAGCTCAATTAAAAATAATTAAGTAAGGAACTTGCAATAATATACAACATTTGTATAAAATAGGAAACTTGCCCAAAAGTAAGGGTTGAGTGAGTTTAAGAAACTCGCATTCATAAGAATAAACTCGCACAATAGTAAAAGTTGTACGGGTTAGGAAACTTGCCTGATGCGTCTGCTACAATATTACAACACACGCTCCTTAATATCCTACACAATTAAGTACATTTTCACATAATAATTAGTCACATACGGATACCAAACATTGGTTTATACTACTCTATAATGTCTCATTCATATTAGAAACAAAATATTAAACAAGGTTATGTCCACTAGTTACGGCGTTACGACGCTTGCACGTCTGTGCGCCAAACTTGATTATTCGAACGCCCAAGCGACACACCTTTGCGTGCGCCTAACACGCCCATTCGATTTATCTAATACTCATTGGTTAATGATGAGTATCATTATACTTCATAACATTCATGTATTAGAACTTAGAACAACATTTTACATTGTCGGGAGCATTACATGTGCTTACGCGCATGCTTGACACCCTCCGATTGCCCCCAATTACACATCAGTCCTATAAATGACCAATTTAGCCCATGCTACAGACCTCAAATTGAAAAACTTAAAGAACGAAAGTTGTAGGTCTACTCGTTATCTTTCCGAATCATCTTGAATCACCTCAATCCGAGTTCGTATGAGAAAGTTATGCCCATTTTACTAAAGGACGTCGAAGCTGTTTGCACAGTCTCTTGTCCAGCGCCGTTGGCGCTCACAATGGCCTATGACCAGCGCCTACAGCGCTCTCATGCAGTAGCTGGACTCATGGCCAGCACCTACCCAGCGCCGTTGGCGCTAGGCCTGAGTCCCCAACTCGTTTTGCTTCCCGAAATGCTCTGTTTTGGTGTTCTAGACCTATCTTGCTTCCAATCACCATAACTCCCTCAATACACGTTCAAATTGGTCCATTCCAGACTCTATGGACTCCTAAGACATAGGGCTACAATATATCAAAAATTTAGAGCTATCCATTAACATTAACATGGCCAAATCTTAGGCCAAAGTATCAACTCGTGCTATATTTTCGTGTTCTTGGTGTTCTTGGTGTTCTTCACAAAAATCATCACCAAAACTTTGTTTTAATCCCTTTTTACTCCATTCCAACTGGGTTAAACTCATAACCCATGGAAGTACAACATCACAATAACAAATAAACACAACAAACAAGGAATCATAGCTATAAAGTCCGCTAAATTCGTTCATAACAGTCCACAGTCCATTTTTGTCCATTGTTCTTCATGTTCTTCATCCTTTATGCATAGGTACGGATTTCTTTGATGTTTGTTCCACTTTGATGTTATTATGAAGGTTTTTAAGGTCTTAAGAACATCATTAGTAATCCATGAACACCCAACAATAACCATAACAACACAAAATCCATCCAACAAGCAATCGAGCAAGAAAATATGGAAAACTTGGAAACTTAAAAGAAATGAGTTTGGATGCGATGATTACCTCTTGTAGCTACTTCTTGGACGTTAGGAATCTCGTTAGAACTTTGCTAGAACTACTTTTCCTCCTTCTTGTGTTCTCCCGTAGCCTCCTTTCAAGCTCTTTCACTCCACCCACTTGCTTCTCTCTCTAGGATGGTACTCTCTCTCTCTAGAAGCTTTGAAGGTTGAAGATGATGAAGATGGTGTTCCTCTCTTGTTCTTGTACTTCTTCTTGTTCTTCTACTCCTTCTCCAATGCTCTCTCTCACTCTCAATAATCTGCAGCACTCTCACACTCAATCTCTCTCTATATTTTCCAGCAATTTCAAAATGGAATGCTAGATGGAAGAAGGCTGTCAATGGAAATGGTGGAGTGAATGGAGCTGATGGCTTTGGGTGAATGAGAGGGAGTGGCTCAAGAAAGTTCAGCAATTGGAAGAAAAAAATTAAGGCATTGAGCCTACCAAATAGCAGCATGCTGCGGCCTATACACTCTACTCCCTTAATTTGATTGGTCTAAAATTGGGGGTTGGTTCCCTCTTGGAGTAACAAGCCAAAATAAATACCCAAATACACAAAAATATACCCGAATGCTCCCACTTTTGTACCCAATTTGGTAAATAACTCTACCCAAAATTAAAATGGGTACTCCCATAGATTATTGGGATATATAAAAATAATAATTACGGGGTTTGCCCATTTATTCGGAACAGCCTTATCATAAGTTTCGGATACCGAATAAAACACGAACGGGCTCAGAACGAAAATCCAACACTTGGAAAAATTATCATTTTGCACACGTGTATTATTGAAATTTATTAAGGTCGAAAAAGACACAAAAATATAATGGCGTGAATAGTGCCTCGATAAGCGTGCCTCGTGAGTAGTGATTTTGCGATTTTTCGCGAAGTCAATATATTCACCCTAACGACACTACAACACGTAAAATTCAACACATACACATATTCTAGGTTATAACACAACCTTTAGCACATAACACATAATAATATAAATAAAAATAAAAATTCATTTCATTCATACATAAACTCGGGTTACAAGGAAATTAAAATTCTCGATCGTTACAGGGGCTCACGCCGCAGCGTGACCTCTAAGCTTTGAGCGTGGCGCCGCAGCGACACCACTTGGCAGGAAACGGACGGGACTCGCGCCGTAGTGGCGAGCCCTAGTACTAAGTGTCACGCCGCAGCGTGAAGCCTTGTCATGGGAAAAACGCGGGACTCATGCCGCAGCGTGAGGTCCAGCTCTAAGACTTGGCGCTGCAGCGCTGTGTCCGACCTGGGTTGGGTCAATCAGACCGGATCAGGTCGGGTCGAACCCAGTGGACTTTTTTAACGGGTCCAACACTTATATTTTTGTACAAATGATTAGACACATTAGTAATCATATCTTGTTAAGCCTTAATTGTTTAATTGTATGGTAAGTGTCAAATCAAACCAGTGTTATCTTAAGGTGTAAATTAACTAACCTGGTTGTAACTTATATTTGTCTTAAGGTGTAAATTGTTATATGAATATGTATTTACATGTGTAGGATATTAAGAAGCGTGTGTTGTAATATTGTAGCAGCGCTTCAGGCATGTTTTCTTTAACCCTACTCAATTTACATTCGAGCAAGATGTGGTGTATTATGCAAGTTTCTTAACTTCATTCTTTCTATATATTGAATGCAAGTTTTTCTTTAACCCTTGTCTAACCCTTGTGTTGGGCAAGTTTCTAAACCTTATGCACTATTTTTATTTCGTGCAAACAGGTATATGTTAGGCAAGTTTCCTAACGCTTGTCTAACCCTTATATTGGGCAAGTTCTATTGTGCGAGTTATTTATTAATTGAGCAATCATTCTATGTTATTGCAAGTTCCTCACTCAACTATTTTATTTGAGCGAGTTTCCTATCCTATACAAATGTTGTATATTATTGCAAGTATTACTTCATTAAGCGAGTTTCTTATCTTATTCAACATATTCTAGACAGATTCCTTTACTTCAATAATTGTCATGTTGCAAGTACTCTTGGAATGAACTGTTAATCGTTCACGTTACCTAGCTATGCTTCAACGCATATTATTAAAGCTTTCAAATTCTATATTCCATGAAGTGCATAAGATAGATGTCAAAGCCAATTGTTTCGGCTAGACGTATGTTTAATCATCATCGTTGTTAAGTAAAGCTATCCGATCAAATTGTTTGGTTGGGATTCCTATGTAAAGCTGAGATGAACAACTCTCATAGTAGGGGAAACAGTATGTATGTCGGGGAACCGACACGCGCGCGAACAGTATGTAAAAGGGGTTATGCATAACACCGGGTACATTAGGTTGATCACCTATTGTATTAGTATATTGGGTTATCAGATGAATTTCTGGTGATTCTAGTAAAAGTTCAGTGTCATGATGACCACTCAGTATAGAATACTTCCTCTATTTGGAAGCATTGAAATCATTCGGTCCACAGAGGCCCTACAATTGTGTTAAAGAGATCATTCGTTGAGATTGTGCAAATTCTTGAGCTATCTTTTAATCTCTTGATTCTTATAAGCTATAAAGTATTCATTTGATGATTCACGATTATTGTTATTATACTTGCTGAGCAAATTTGTTGCTCACCCTTGCTTTCCTTAAAACATTTCAGTTAGTGGAGCTCGTGGTGAAAGCTCAGGGAAGGATAAAGGCAAAAGCAAAGCTACTGACTTGCTTTGTACCATTAAGATTACCATTTTGATTATGTATCAAGACTCGTATTATTCATTTTGATTATGTATTTAGACTTAATTTCCCTTATGTATTAAGTTACGTTTTGTAGAAGTTTTGGTTTCGAGACTTGGGACATGATTATTTATGTTATATCAATGTAAATATTCCTTTATTTCCGCTGTAAGATATCAATTGTATGACGTATGTATTAGATAGTGATGAACCAGATCCGCGGTCCGGGTGACCCGAATTTGGGGGCGTCACAGTGCCTCCAAATCTTCAGAGCAAACACCATTGCCGCTAGTTCCAGGTCATGAGTCGGATATCCTTTCTCATAGTCCTTTAGTTGTCGTGATGCGTACGCAATGACCTTCCCATGCTGCATCAATACGTACCCAAGGCCTTTGTGTGATGCATCATTGTACACCACAAATCCCCCTGTATCATCTTGTAGTGATAACACAGGTGCTTCACTAAGTTTCTTCTTCAACTCCAAGAAACTCCCTTCGCACTTATCCGTCCATACAAACTTCACAGTCTTCCTTGTCAAATTTGTCAACGGAGTCGCTATCTTCGAAAAGTTTCGAATAAATCTCCGATAGTAACCTGCCAATCCCAAGAAACTTTGGACTTCTATTGGCGTCTTTGGTTGTTCCCAGTTTATTACTGCTTCTACCTTCACATGATCTACTGATACACCATCCTTGTCAATTACTTGCCCCAAAAACTACACCCTTTGTAGCCAAAATTCACACTTGGAAAACTTTGCATATAACTTCTCTCTTCCCAGCATTTCCAGGGCTATCCTCAAATGTTCGACGTGTTCCTCCTCCGTCTTCGAGTAGACTAGGATGTCATCTATGAAAACGACAACAAATTTATCTAGGTATTGCTTGAACACTCTGTTCATCATGTCCATAAGTGCTGCTAGTGCGTTCGTCAGCCCAAACGACTTCACCAAAAACTCAAAGTGTCCATATCGAGTTTTGAATGCTGTCTTTGGAATATCCTCCTGTCTCACCTTCAGTTGGTGATATCCTGTCCTCAAGTAAATCTTCGAAAAGTATTTTGCTCCCTTCAATTGATCGAACAAATCATCAATCCTGGGCAACGGGTGCTTGTTCTTAATCGTGACTTTGTTCAACTCCCGATAGTCAATGCAAAGCCTAAGCGAACCATCTTTCTTCTTTACAAATAGTACTGGCGCTCCCCATGGAGATACACTTGGACGAATATACCCCTTATCTAGAAACTCCTGCAGTTAAACCATCAATTCTTTCATCTCCACTGGTGCCATCCTGTATGGTGCCTTCGATATCGATGCGGTTCCCGGTACCAAATCGATTACAAACTCAACCTCTCTATCCGGTGGTAAACCTGATAACTCATCTGGGAAAACATCTGGAAATTCTCTTACGACAGGTATCTGACCCAGCTCATCCCCTACTCTTCGGGTATCAATCACATGAGCCAAATAGCCTATGCAACCTTTCCTTAGCAATTTCTTCGCTTGAATCATCGTCAGACAACAAGATTGTCTCAGCGATTTACTACCATAGAATATGACCTTCGACTTATTCGGAGTCTTCAGGTATATACATTTCTTCTGACAGTCAATCACAGCCCCGTGACTAGATAATCAATCCATCCCAAGAATTACATCAAATTCTCCTAGTCGTATCGGAATTAAATCTACGCTCAGTTTATACCCGTTTATCTCAGCACAACAATTTCTATGAATGAATTCCACAGGAATAACTTCTTTATTAGCTACTTCCATATTCATAGGATTCTCTAATTTCTCACAAGGTAAATTTAACCGTTTAGCAAATTCATCCGACACAAACGAACAGGTAGCACCCGAATCAAATAATATATATGCACTGATATTATTGATCGAAATAATACCTAACACCACGTCCTTCGACTCCACTGCATCCTGCACTGTCATATTGAAAGTGTGTGTCGTTGGTCTGTTGGTTTGACTAGCTGGCCCTCCAATGCTCAGCCTGTTGTTGTTATTGCTATTATTGTTGTTCCTGTTGCCACTTGTTGCATCCCCCTTCCTTTTCGGGCAATCCTTGATTTGATGGTCTGACGCGCCACATGAGAAGCATCCCGCTTTCTTTCCCTTTGGGCACTTAGGAGCAAAGTGCCCCTATTGCCCATAATTGAAACAAACTCCTTTTCCTTTCATGCACTCTCCATAGTGACTCTTTCCACAATTATTGCACTTATTACCCTTCTTAACCTCTCCTCTGAACTTGTTACCATCAGAAGATTGGCTATCACTCCATTTCCTTTTATTTGGGTTACTTCCCCAGCAGCTTCCTCCCTTGCTTCCTTCGTGACCCTTCTTTTTGTCTTGATTGACCTTTGCTAGAGCCTCGTTGCTCCTTCGGCAATGATGGCCCATTCCAACAGCGTAGAAAATGTGTCGATCCTTAGAACTGCCACCCTACTGTACACCCACGGCTTCAGGCCTAATTTAAATCTCCTCGCCTTTCTGGCTTCAGTGTCTACTTGGTGAGGTGTAAATCTGGCTAACTCATTAAATTTAGCCGCATACTCTATGACTGACATGTTCCCCTGCTTGAGCTCCAGAAACTTCACCTCCATGTTCTGCTGCATACTCTCCGGGAAGTAGTTCTCGAAGAATAGCTCCTTAAAACGTTCCCATGGTATCACACCATCTGCAGCACGTCCTTTGTTGGCCTTCCACCAATAGTTAGCTTCCCCTTTCATCATAAAGGTGGCGAATCCTGTCTTCTGTTCTTCGGCCACCCTTGCAACCTCGAACACTTTTTCTATTTCTTCGATCCAGATTTGGGCTTCAATCTGGTCTAGTGTTCCCTTAAACTCGGGAGGTCCTACTAGCTTAAAATCCTTGAAACTAGCCAAATGCTGCACAGGCTGCCGCTCTGGTTATTCGCCAATAGGTGGGGGTCTATTTTGCATAGCTTCTACCAACAACTTAGGAAACGCTCTCATTGGGTCTAGATGGCCCTGAATGTTATTAACCGATTCCTCAACCCTTTAGTTTCGTGGCTGTCTTCTTGGAGGCATGATCTAATAAAAGAAAACTGTCGGCTTTTACTACTAGATTTATGCCATATGCAGAAAGTCATTTAAGTCAACAATTAAAAGTAAAAGCATCTATCAAACACATTTGATTTAACTAAAACAACTGCATTTATAATCATACACCAATGTTTTAATACAACCAGACTCAACATGTCGCATACTTCTATAAACGCTAAATGACATAGCATGTCAACCATTAACTATCCCCTAACAAATAAAAGTGGAGAATAATAACTTTCCACCCCTCTATCAGAAACAAAATTCGGGGTTCAACTACTATCCCATGCATGCTACAAGCATAGGTATTTACAACATAAATATGCCCCTATTCTAACAAAAGTGGGACCTACTGCAAACATAATGCTAAAAATAACACATCACCGCCTGCTGCGGCGAATTATAACCCTAAGCTCTCGTCGAGCCAGCCTATCGACCACTCAGCGCCTAATCATGTGCATGCTGCTCCCCTCATCCCTGGGGTACCTCCTCACCTTGTCCCTCAGCCTGCCAATGGAAGTGGTCAAGCTTAACCTGAGGGAATCAATCTCTGCAGTCAGGGCTACCAACTGCTCTATAGCCTCATCTCGCTCCAGACGAGTAGTCTCCAGCTGATCCTCTACCCGCTCTATCTGTCCTACCAACACCACATTCCTCTCTAAGAGGTCATAAACTATCACACCAAGCCGAACAGAAGCCTCACGCCGACCTTGAACCTCTGCCTCTAGCTCGGCAATCCTCTAGTCCTTTTCCTGCAGCTTTTGGGTCAACTTAGCCTTTCCCCCCAAAGTCTGATATGCTAATGATCTGTACTGTTCCTCTCGGTCTTGGTGATCCTGGTTCTGCTCCTCTAAGTGGGCTACTCGATTCTCGAGCTCCTCATTCCTATTTGTCAACTCTTCGATGATGTCACTAGCAGTAGTGCCCATGCCATCTGCATACTCCGGTGGCTCATCATCCTCCGTCACTGGATCCTCCTCGGGGTCCTCATCCTCGGCCTCATCGCTTAACAGCCTCAACACTCCTCAAGTAACTAGCTCCTCCTCAGAACCATACTCGGCCTCAAACTCATCCCTAGTGTCCATCATTACTGGCTCACTCAGCTGCACCTCTACTAAATGCCCTGCGTCCACATGAATGTCTGTGAACTCCACACCTCTAGCATGACTGGACTCTCCTATCTCAGACATCCTACAGCCACAGACAGGAACAAACAGACAACAAGATGTCAGTGTCAAAATAAAATATATTCATTGATAAAATGAAATAATATTTTATCATGCACAACTCGACACGATGGATTTCCAGAATCCACCTCCAGACATCACCATCAAATGAATCTCCTCGATCCATCACCTAGCATACTCAATACGAGTTTAATACTAAGGTTATAACCTAGGTTTCGTATTCTTAAAGTTTATAACCTACAGCTTTGATACCAACCTGTGACACCCCCAAATTCAGGTACCAATACCTCGAATTTGGTGCTCACGATAAAGTACATTCATACACCTCTAAACAACATAAATCAACTAATGCGGAATAAATAAACATATGTTGTTCATTATAAAAGGTTTACTATGGTCCCAAGGTCTATAACCTTATTTAAATACATCACGGAATGTAATAATAATACAAAACAATTCCACGATTACAAAATGGGATAGTACATATAACTATTTCTTAAGCTTTCCTTTGCCTTTGTCCGCTTTAGAACTCTCCGACTTAACTGCGATAGGTTCATGATATAACAAGGGTGAGCAACTACTTTGCTCAGTAAATTTAAAATGAATAAAAAAGATATATCATGAATGAATGAGAATAATAATCGCATAGTTTAACAATTTAAGAACATTGAAGAAATAGCTGACAATATAATCAAAGTTCAAATGAAACAATGAATATTGACTATTTACTGCTGAGTGGTCCAATAGACCATGAACTTTTGGCCAAAGGATCAGTCATTTAACTAACCCTTTTAAACGCCTGGCCCGTCAGTAGTACTTGAGGGGATCAGCCTCTAGTACCCTATGTATATGCATAACATTTAACTCCGACTATATCGAATAACCGACACATTAAATCCCCTAATAAGGGTTGCTCTCTCAGTCCAAGAATCCATACCAACAATTGGTTTGGATAGCTTTTAAAATAATAACCTGTACATGTCTAGCCGAAACAAATGGCGTAGACTATTTCCTTGAACAGTTCATGAATGAAGAACTTAACGTTTCACAGTCCAATAACAGATAATGAATTCAAATGCATAAGCTGCGAATATCAATAATTTATCCTTGATGTGGAGTAATCGACAATAATCAATCCACTAATATAATTTGAAAGTAATAACTCGATTTGAGTCATGAAAGTTGCAATAATATACAACATTTGTATAAGATAGGAAACTTGCTAAAATAAAAATAGTTGAGTAAGGAACTTGCAATAATATAGAATGATTGCTCAATCAATAAATAACTCGCACAATAAACAAAAGTTGTATGGTTGAGAAAACCTGCCCAATATTACATTAAGTTCGGATAAGAAAACTTGCCCAACACAAGGGTTAGATAAGTGTTAGGAAACTTGCCTGGTGCGTCTACTACAATATTACAACTAACACTCCTTAATATCCTAACAATTAGTGACATAATAGTTACCAAATATTGGTTTATGCTACTCTATAATGTCCCATTCATATTAGAAACAAACTATTAAACAAGGTTATGCCCACTAGTTACGGCGTTACGACGCTTGTACGTCGGTACGCCAAACTTGCCTATTCGAACGCCCAAGCGACACGCAATTGCGTACCCATAGCACGCCCCTTTGATTTATCTAATACTCATTGGCTAATCCTAAGTATCATTATAATTCATAACATTCATGTTTTAGGACTTAAAACAATGTCTTTTATTGTCGGAAGCATTATACATTGCACACGCGCATGACCAACGCCTTCCGTTTGCACAACAGCCCTAACAACGGTCAATTTCAAAATTGCCCCAGTTAGAAAATTTCTATTCTAATTAATGAAAGTTGTAAGTCTATCTCTAAGCTTTCCAAATCATCTTGAATCGCCCAAATCCGAGTCCGTACGAGAAAGTTATGGCCATTTTCCCAACGGACGTCGAAGCTTAGTCGGGCAGCGCACACGCGGGCGGGTGGCACCAGGCGCACGACAAGCAGCAGCGTGCACGGGAGGGCACGCGAGGCCTTGGTGCGGGCGCGCGGGTGGCCTGATGGCCCTTGCCAGACATCACGATTTTGACCCTCCTTTACTCCAATCCTCATAACTTCTTCTCTTGACGTTCAAATTGGTCCGTTCCGGAATCTATGGACTCCTAAGACATAGAGCTACAACATATCAAAAATTCAGAGCTATCCATTAATATTAACATTGTAATATTCCGGACCCTAATAAGATTTGTATATGTAAATTATATGTTTATTAAATAAAATTTTATGTTCTGACTTGGTATTATGTGATTGTGTATTTTATTTAAGAATTAGGTCAAATAAAAAATTTTCGCCAAGCAGTTGTGTCGTGCTTACACGAACAAAATGATTTATCGTGCTTTCGGCGAATTCACCGAGAAGCGTCTCGGCAAATTATTTTTAAGCTGCTGTGTCGTGCTTCGAAATGACAAAGTGATTTGTCGTGCTTCGGAGTTAATATAATATTATATTAACTGATGAAATTCTAAAATAAGTTAACTAGGGTTTAAAATGTTAAACTAAATTAGAAACCCTAATTAAGAAACCCTAATTGGTAAAAGTTGTCCGAATTGGTTAATTAAAATCCTAATTACTGTACAAGAATCTTAATTGATATAATTAGGATCTAAGTAATGAATCATAATATTAATTATGAATCATTGAACTTATATTAAAACCCTAATTGAAGATTAAAACCCTAATTGTAGGATTGAAAATCCTAAACCCTAATTTGGAACCCTAAACCCCTAATTTGATTTGATAACACTAAATTATGAAATGATAAACTTTAATTATGATATATTATCTTAATTAAAGTATTACTAAACCTAATTAAACATCCTAATCATGATTAGCACAAATCTAGGTTTAATTAGTAAGTAAATAAATCAAAAATAAAAGTTTAAACCAATCAAAAGAGGATAAGAACAGAAGATCAGATATTTGATCAAGTCTCCAGCTCAAGTAGGTCATTAGGATCAGATGATAGCAGCACAAGTCCCAAGGCTAGGATATTTTTGGAGGCAAAGTTTGGAAATGACCTAAGAAACCCTAATTTGCCAATTCTATAAATAGGAGAGCAATCTGATCATTTGGCCATGAAAATTTTGAAGCTTAAACACTTAATAATCATACCATAGTAAGCCTCTGCAGTAGCAACATCAGATCAGAAAGAAAGAAATCAGAAATTCAACTAGAAAGGTATAAAATTCATTTTTGATGCTAGATCTTTAAGTTGTTAGTAATTTTAAGTTTTATATGTTTAGATATGTGTTATAATATGTTAATAAGTGATCTGGGTTGATAAAACAAGGATCCATAATATTTAAATGGTCGAAAATGATGAAAAATCAAAACTGTCAAGAACAGCCAAAACTGTTTGACATGCGACTTTGTTAGGCGGTTTGATCGACTAAAATTGTGTGTTTGATCTGTTTTAAAGTATGTATGTGTAGCCCGATATGTGGTCTATAATATCTGACTTGAATTGTAGTAAAAGAATGTCTAGAACAGAAGTTATGATCGGTCAAAAGTCCCTTGACCATTCGGATTTGCAATTTCTGGGCAACCCAGAAATCTTTGAAGAACTCTGACAAGTTTTGTCAGAAGTTCATGCTGCCCAGATTTGGTCTAAATGAGATGTTTTGTGTAATTTCTTTGCTTAGACTTGTTGTATGCTACATAGATAACAACCTCGTAACATTAAAACACATGAACAGTAATTAATCTAGCCAGAAATCATAGTCAAAGTGCCTTGACCGAACCTGACTCATGAATTTCTGGGTTACCCAGAAATTCTCAAGAATAGCTAGTCCCCACTAGTTTGACCAGATTTAAATGGTATCAAATGATGTTGTTTGATCCATTTATTTACATGTCGTTATGCTCTGCCATGCTAGGTTTAACAACAAACAAAATCAAACATAAATATTAACACAACAAAGAGAAATTTGAGGTCAAAAGTCACTGTCTCACATTGACTAAGTGTTCTTCATGAAGAACACCTTTAGCGACGAAAAGCATATTCAAACCCAGAAACCTATGAACGTATGCAGACCGTCGCTAAAGCCCTTTAGCGACGGATTTTTAATAAAAATAAATAAAAATTAATTAAATAAATTATAAAATAATAAATAAATATTAAATAATTATTAACAATTAATAATTATATTCGAAAATTCATTTTTAATTATAAAAATTTATTTTTAATATTTTTTTTATAAATCTGAAATATTATTTAATTTAATTAAATAATAAATAATAATTATAATAAATCATTTAATAATTATTTTAATTATTTAAAAATGATATTAAATTATTAAATAATTATATTAATTATTTAAAAATGATATTAAAGTAAATAAACTTATTATATATAATAATTAAATAAAATATTAAATATTTAAATATTATTAATGATAAATAAATCATTTAAATAATATATTAAGTATTTAAAAATATTATAAATGATAATTAAATCATTTAAATATTAAACTAAAATTTGGAAATTATTATAAGTAATAAATAAATTATTTTAATAATAAAATAAATTCTAAAAATATTATAAATGATAAAATAAATCATTTAAATAATATTTTAAGTATCTAAAATTATTCTAAATAATAAATAAAACATTTAAATAACTTATTAATGTTTTAAAAATATTCTAAATGATAATTTAATCATTTAAAAATATTCTTATACTTGTAAAATTATTTAAAAAATATTTCTAAGCTTATAAAAATTATTAAAAAATAATATTAAGCTTCTAAAAGTGTTATAAATAATAATTAAATTATTTAGACTAATAATTAAGCTTTCAAATGAAGTTTTATTGAACAATCTATGTGTTTAGTTATTAAGGACGCGATCGAGATACCGAATCGACGTCGAACCTTAATGAAATTTGTCTAGATTAGCGTAATACATGTTTATATAAGTTCTAACGCTTATTATTAGTGTACGTAGACTACATACGTTGACCAACTGTATTAAATTATAACGAACTACGCTAAGGCAAGTGTCCTAACCTTATTCAACTTATATTTATTTAAGTCCTCTATGTCTTGCTATCGATTATTGTGAAGTTATTGCTTCTTGTTCAGCATAACTTAAAAATGAATCATTGTTCATATATTGCTTGATGAAGCTTAAATTGTTGTGTCAAACCAAATTATTTTGGTACGACATCTTATACTAAGTAAAATGGAACACCTTGGATGTAAGGTGAACTGGAAAACCTTATTATAAGGTAGTGTGACCGTCAATGAAATAAAATTGACATAAATGGTAAGATGATATGCATACTCCTAGGATATTGGTGAGGTTGATCCCCTACTAGATATCCGAAATCAAATGGTTCTAAGTCATTGAAGACTGATATAACTAAATGAAATATATGGTTCAGGTACAGAACCCTCAGTTATACATCAATTGACATCTTTCAAATCAAACACATTGTGTTTACATATTCAAATGAACTTGCTAAGCATTTGTAGCTCATTCTTGCGCATATCTTCTTTTGCAGTTTTAAATGGTAATCCCGGCACATCTAGGGTCGATAAAGGGAAAGGACCTGTTAATTAGTTTAATTACTGTTTTGAATACTTTAAGTCTTTTAAAGGCTTTTGCTGTAATAACTTAGTATCAAGAATGATGTAATCGAACCAAATGATAGGTAATATATTATGATCCTTTATTTCATCGAATGCGTTATACTCTGATCTTTACTTTCTTTAGCATAGTGGTATTAAGTAAATACAGTATCTATACGAACTATACATCTGAATGAGGGTATTTAAATGATATTGAAAGTTCTATAAGCTCTGAGGTTATACTTAATGAGCGCTGGTAAGATGTCATCTTTACCGGAATGCGCCCCTCAGTTCCATGGACAATCTTATCATTAATACTGTGAATGTCAGATAGATAGGAAATATAAATATGAAGGAGATATTCATTAGATATGAATCTATATATCCAAGTGAGGGTATCCAAATACAGACAACGTTCTGGCTAGAACTAGTACCTGTTATGGGATACTGTGAACCTTGGATAGATAGAAGTCATACTTTATTGAATATTTATACTTGTATAGTTTCACGTGAGCACCAGATCTGCTACAGGGAAGTGTAGAGATTTTGGGGGAGTCACAGGTTGGTATCAGAGCTGTAGATTATAGCTCTAAGGTAGTTAGAAAATACCTTAGGATATAGTCTTTGAGTCCGTAAAATACTTAAAGATACATAAAATAATCTTAAAAGCTTTATATTATGTTTAAATTTGCTTCGCTTTAATACTAAATAACTAAAATTCTTTTGTAGGATGTTAGAGACTAATTGGAACGATCTCCCAGTTGTAGATCATCCCATGGTAGGATGACTGTCAGATTATGAGCCAGACGAGGTTCCAGATTACGAGCCAGCCACTCCCGAGTCAGACCCGAAGGAGGAACTAGAGGAGGAAGAACTCCTGCATGATCAGGAGATATTAAAGGCTAATGAGGCTGATCATCCTATAGATGGACAGCTAGTAGATCCGGATCCCGATGAGGTAATTGGAGCGAGTCAAATGATACGTGTCGATAGACACGAGGAGATAGTGACCGGATTAGTCCAGCAGTCAGCCACAGATCTAGAGGCGGCTAATTTTTGAGCATATGTAGCTGAAGGGTTATTGGAGAGTGAGAGGGATAACACTCGTTGTCTTAGGACACTTCTCCGGAGTGCTCAAAAAGAGAGGCAAGAGGCCCAGATGTATTTATACTGAGCGGACAAGGGATGCCGTGATACCTTTAGTAACTTAGAGTATCGGGTGCTTAAGTACCCAGTGGAGGAGAATAGGGTGGATTATATGATAGACCGGTCATTGGTCTGTCATATGATCCAAGATGCCTATAAGGAGGCACATGATCGATTAGTTTAGTTTAGTACTTAAGTTTGATTGTTGTAGTTTGTATTATAACAATTTTGAGTTATAAAAGTAGGAAATCCTCTATATTAACTAGTGGTAGTATAAACCACGTGTAATACCCGACACAAAAGAATTATTGAATAATAATAAACCCACACCTTTTGACTAAAACAAATGCAATCAGTATACATGCATGTGAATGGTTTTATATTATTATGTGGCACTATCTGAAAATTTGATAGCAAGTGGCTGTCACTTTTGGTTCCCATGAGTTGGCCATTTTCTTTTTCTTTTTTTGGACCTTAGTTGCCTCACT
Source organism: Aralia elata (assembly GCA_034770075.1). Classification (NCBI taxonomy): domain Eukaryota; kingdom Viridiplantae; phylum Streptophyta; class Magnoliopsida; order Apiales; family Araliaceae; genus Aralia; species Aralia elata. Next base: position 59,852,070 of record CM068386.1, on the reverse strand, counting down.
ACTTTAGAAGCCTAGTCTTTCACTTCTCCCTCTTTTCTCTCTCATATCACTGATACATACCAAAGAAAGAAAGAGGAAGTGAACTCAGTAAGGTATGTAAATTTATTTTCGTTAATGTAATCAATTGTAAAGATTATGTATGTATATATGTTTAAAGCTTCTGTCCTCATACATATAAACAGATGATGAAATGTTATTAATGGTTTTAGTATTATTAATTGTACTGCATAATTTGGTAGAGGAGGGAGTGTGTGTGTGTGTGTATATATATATAGATATATGATTATTTCTTATTATTAAAATATGACAGTAGTAAATTGTAGTAAAAGAAAGCTTGCATTATATGCAAAAGTTGTTATGCTAATAAATGGTAATGACTATATGGAATGAATTAATTTTAATATTATTAGTAACTATATTTTGTAATCTATATCCTGTATGCATACTACATGAATTTAGAGAGCATGGAATGAGTTTAATTGAATTGATTAATAGTTTATTTATTAAAGCTTACCAATGCTCCTGTTCGGATTCTAAAATTCTAGGAAGCACTAAATTGTATAACTCCATATATATATATATATATATATATATATATATATATATATATCCGTGTGTGTGTGTAAGTTTCTAAGTAGTACTACATGTGTGTGTATATATATATATATAATATGTTAGTAATCTGACTTTTATATGTATATTTATGTGTATATATTATATATGTTAATAATCAGAATACTTAATAGCATGAAAAACTTTAGTATACTGATATGTTGATTATTATTAAAATTACATTTATTTTTATTTGTGTACTTAGCTCAGACAGAAAGAATTTAACGAATAATATTTGGAATTATAATTTGGGTATTACATTGCTTACTTCAGGTACGGATTCTGTACTCTTTCAGCGATACTCTTCTGAAATTTAATAAATTCGTTTTGTTCCTCATTTTGAATTTCGTTATTAATTCACATAATTATTTCATGTGAAATTAATATAATAGTTTTATTTTAGCGTTGATACATAGAATTCGTATTGGTACTCTTTGAGTTAGATTATCCTGTCTAGTATTTATTTTGATAATTGTAGAAATGTATATGTCAATATATTTTGGAGAGTTGTGTCGATGATTCGTTTTGATTTGACATATACATATTAGAACGCTCTGTTTGTTGATATTATGTCGCATGTGTTGTGATATCATATTTGGTTAGAATATACCGTAGGGTATACTTGAGCTATAACCACCTGTGGGGGTACCACTGATGAGTGGGTTTTACATCTATGAATTGAGTACATTTGGATTGATAATTTGTGAGTTCTTAAGTATTTTAAGTTAGTATTAGATATTTATAGTGTTTTTATGTTATTTTGTAAGAATGAGCAAGGAAACGTAGTCCGAACATCTTTTGGAGTACAATAAGCAAGCAAACGCAAGAGGGGAAGATTGCAGGGCTTTTAACACTAGGTTGGATGCATGTTATTGGTTTGGAACTTAGATTGTATTGTAGAGCTACTCCTTAGCTTTCCGAAACATCTTGAATCGTCACAATCGGAGTTCGGATGAGAAAGTAATGATCATTTTACCAACGAACGTTGAACCTCAAAGTTTGGAGTTGCCATTTGCATTACACTCAATTCAAGCCCAATTTCGACTTTGATCCAATATGAATCTCTTAATTCTTAAAGAATGAAAGTTGTAGATCTCGTCGAGAGCTTCGGTTTGATAGGTGTCAGGCCCCGTAACTCCTCCCGGATCAAAAGTTATGACCATTTTACCAACAGATGTCCGAGCAGAATTTGGTCGGGCGCGGCCGCGCCGGTTCCAAGTGTATTTTGGGCGCGGCCGCACTGGTCTGCAAAGTGGAAATCATGATTTCTGGCACTTGGGCGCGGCCGCGCTGCTTTCTAGGCCAAATATGGGCGCGGGCGCGTTGGGTCGGGTTTTTAAAAAGCTTATTTTTGACCTAAATTGAATGAAACAAGGATTGTAACTTCTAATTGATTTAGGACTTTAGCTAGAACTTATAAATGCATGATACTAGGCATAGAATAAGGGAGATTTTGCTACTTTTTGCTAACCCTAATTTGGGAGAAATAGATGGAGGCTTGAAGCAATTGCAAAAGTACAAAGGACTCAATTAAGGAGCTGAAGGAGAGACTCAAGGATTGCGTCTACAGATTCTATTCTCTTCTCTACCTCTTATTTTATATTCTTGAATGCTTTATCAATTGTGGATTATGGATTTTTATTCAATTATGAAGAAATTTCTTTTTAAGATTACAATGGAACTTATTGCGTAACTTTTATTGATATGCTTCCTTGTTAATTATTGTTGATTATTATTCGGATTGTCTATTATGATTTGTGATTAATTGCTTAATTGTCTGATCAACAATTACCGTGGTAATCTTTATGAACTCGAGAGATGGATTATATATTTTGACCTAATCATAATAGCCTGTGATTGTGTTTTCTGCATGGTGATGGAATTCATAATTTGTGTCTAGGATAGAGATATACCTATACGCCGCATGTAATCTGAAATAGAACCTGAGCTTTAAATCCTTTTTAATTATAATTCACGTAGAGATATAGTGAATTAGTTAATTAGGGTGTTCATCTTAATTCTATCTTTTGTGGATTTAAGTTGATTCGTTTATGATACATCGAGATATGGTTATAAATATTAATGAGTTCTTGATTAACAATCCGAAATAATTAATATAACTTAACAAGAAGTGTATTAATTCAAGTGAAACATTAAGGGAAATTGTAATCTTAAGCCTTTTTATCTGAATTCAATTCTTGGTAGTTAGTAATTAGTTAGTTTAGTTTTTTATTTTCAAAATTCGAAATCTTTTATCGAATTGTTTAAATAAAATTAATTTGATTATGAGTTAGTATTTGGTAATTATTATTAAATAATTCTTTGTGGGTTCGACACTCTCTTATCACTTTATTACTTGTTGATCATGTACACTTGCACGTATTTATTGATTGGTAAATCGACAAACAAGTTTTTGGCGCCGCTGCCGGGGAATTAGTTTAATAGATTTTGCCATCATTAACTTTAATCAAATTAGTTTTAATTTAATCATTTTGTTTTTATTTTAATTCTCTTCCTACATTTCTCTCTTTTTAGGTACACCATGGCGGACTACGACTATCAATTGCCTTATACGAGAATGATTCAGCCAAGAGCGGCAGGGATTTATGAATTCGATGAATTGTCAGCACCGATTGAGACATTTTCGAGGATGATTGACGCTTTTGCAGTACAACGTATTCAAAGTGTGGCGGTAATTTGTGATTATTGTGCTGAAAATCATCCGAGTCATCAATGCGCCATCAATTTTAAGTCGATGCAGTATGGTGGCAATTTCGGCGATTACCCCAACAGTTATGCCTATTCCAACAACTATAATCAAGATTGGGGGTATTATCCGGATTTTTCATGGAGCCATAATAATCAAGTCCAAATCTTTGCTCCAAGCCAATCATACACTCCAGAATTTCAGGATTCAGCCTATCTACATGAAGAAGAAAGGAAACTAAGTTTGGAGGAGGCCTTGGCGAAGTTTATTACAGCTACGGATAAAAGAATGAGTGATCAAGATCAGTTATTGAACTTAGTGGATTTAAATATAAAAAGCCAAGCAGTGTCGAATCGAAATCTTGAGAATCAGATGGGACAGCTTATCAGCGCCTTCAAGAATAGTTATCATTGTGCATGGCCCAATGACGTGGTTCTCGAGATTGATGGATTGCCCGCGCCAAAGCTACAACCGGACGTGCTAATTGATGATAATTCTGATATGGAGGAGAATAGTGGGGATCAAGAAAATACAGCCGAAGCCGTGAGTTTCGACGCTGATGTACCGATTTTGTTAGTGCCCCATGTACCTTTTCCACCAAAGCTCAAAGATCCGGGTAGTTTTGCAAAACCGTATCCACTTGGTAGTCATGTCCTTGGTAAAGCTCTTAATGACATTAGAACTAGGACTACATTACAACCATGGTGGGATGGGAGAGAGGAGATAGAAGACAAGCCCGTAGTGTTTGACAAGATTCAATGTCCCAATCTAATCAAGAACACAACGGAGGAAGCACCTGGCTATTTGACAGTCGTAATTAGGAACCTATCTACAAAACGCAAACTAGGTGACTTTGAAACAATGGCCCCTACTGCAGCAAAACCTTCAAAAGTTACATGGTTATTAATGGATGGAGGGTTCCTCAATTTTCGAAGGGGAATTGGATAGTAAATGGTGAAGTCAGGCTGACGACTATAAACCAAGCGCTTCTTGGGAGGCAACCCAAGTTTAATTTTTAGTTTTAGTTTTTATTTATTTTATTAGGTTTCATAGTAGTTAATAAATTTGCCTCTAATGTGTTTACAGGTTATTCGAGTCCAATTCAAGTGCAATGCCTTATTCATTCTAATATGCCTAGCCTATTCTTCAAACTTAGCAGACAAGGAGGAAGATTGTTATATTTTCAGGGAAGTTCTCTGTTTTAATTTTTTCTATCTTAGCCATTGAGGACAATGTCTAGTTTAAGTTTGGGGGTGTTGTTCCATGTTTTTGTTTTATTTGGTACTTAATATATGTTTTAGATTTGCATTTTAGTTAGTATGTTTTAGGATAGATGAGCAATGGGTTGATTGAATCTGATTATGGCCAAGGATGAGAAAAAAATGTGTTTAATTTTTTTTAACTCACGAGAATTGAAAAGCATGCTTAGTTTATATTTTGACTTATACGTTGGGTTTACACTATTTGTGATCTTTTTGAACTACAAAGCACATATCCATCCGTTTAGCTAGTTGTGTCTTAAGAAAAAAAAATTTTGTTGAATACTTGTGAAAGATATCATTGAAACTTTAAAATCTTATTTGAGCATCATTCAAAGCGAAATTTAGGCATTAACATAAGTTTGGGGGAAATCTTGGGTTATTGAAAATTTTAAAAATTGTGAAACCTTCCTGAGTTAGAATGATGAATCATGTGGTGGGTTGAGATGGAGCGTAAAACGCACTCACCCATAAACACAAGCACGAGACGGAGCATAAAATGCATTCGTGCGAGGGAAAACGAGAGGGAGCGTAAAACGCACTCGTTCAATGAGAAGTGAGATGGAGCGTAAAACGCACTCACTAAAAAAAAGGAAAGAAAAATTGTGTTTTAAAATACTTGGGAAGGGTTCAAGTGTGCTTAAATGTATGAAATATCCTTTTGATCATCTAAATTTTATGTTTTACCTTTATTAGCGGAGATTGATGTGAAAGCAGGTTTTTATAGTTGATTTAAAAATCTTTTATGAGTCATGGCTAGTTGAACATTTGGATGCACACACATGCACTTAAATGATCATGAGTAGTTGTGGAACTGATGATTAGGTTGAAATTTTAGACTTTGCATGTTTTCGAAAAAAATTCTTGAGTTATCATTAAAGAAAATCTTTGAGGCTATTATGCAAATTTGTATTGATTCATTGCTCGAGTCGTGTGAGTTGTTATTTAGAATTAGTTGTTATAGTTATTGTTCTTAGTGTTTGCTTGAGGACAAGCAAAGATTTAAGTTTGGGGGTATTTGATGAGTGGGTTTACATCTATGAATTGAGTACGTTTGGCTTGATAATTTGTGAGTTCTTAAGTATTTTAAGTTAGTATTAGATATTTATAGTGTTTTTATGTTATTTTGTAGGAATGAGCAAGGAAACGTAATCCGAACATCTTTTAAAGTACAATAAGCAAGCAAACGCAAGAAGGAAAGATTTCAGGGCTTTTAACACTAGGTTGGATGCATGTTATTGGTTTGGAACTTGGATTATATAGTAAAGCTACTCCTTAGCTTTCCGAAACATCTTGAATCGTCACAATCGGAGTTCGGATGAGAAAGTAATGATCATTTTACCAACGAACGTTGAACCTCAAAGTTTGGAGTTGCCATTTGCATTACACTCACTTCAAGTCCAATTTAGACTTTGATCCAATCTGAATCTCTTAATTCTCAAAGAATGAAAGTTGTAGATCTCGTCGAGAGCTTCGATTTGATAGGTAGCAGGCCCCGTAACTCCTCACGGATCAAAAGTTATGACCATTTTACCAACAGATGTCCGAGCAGAATTTGGTCGGGCGCGGCCGCGCCGGTTCCAAGTGTATTTTGGCCGCGGCCGCGCTGGTCTGCAGAGTGGAAATCATGATTTCTGGCACTTGGGCGCGGCCGCGCTGCTTTCTAGGCCAAATATGGGCGCGGCCGCGTTGGGTCGGGTTTTTAAAAAGCTTATTTTTGACTTAAATTGAATGAAACATGGATTCTAACTTCTAATTGGTTTAGGACTTTAGCTAGAACTTATAAATGCATGATATGAGGTATAGAATAAGGGAGATTTTGCTACTTTTTGCTAACCTTAGTTTGGGAGAAAGAGATGGAGGCTTGAATCAATTACAAAAGTACAAAGGACTCAATTAAGGAGCTGAAGGAGAGACTCAAGGATTGCGTCTACAGATTCTATTCTCTTCTCTACCTCTTATTTTGTATTGTTGAATGTTTTATCAATTGTGGATTATGAATTTTTATTCAATTATGAACTAATTTCTTTTTAAGATTACAATGGAACTTATTGCGTAACTTTTATTGATATGCTTCCTTGTTAATTATTGTTGATTATTATTCGGATTGTCTATTATGATTTGTGATTAATTGCTTAATTGTCTGATCAACAATTACCGTGGTAATCTTTATGAACTCGAGAGATGGATTATAGATTTTGATCTAATCATAATAGCATGTGATTGTGTTTTCTGCATGGTGATGGAATTCATAATTTGTGTCTAGGATAGAGATATACCTATACGCCGCATGTAATCTGAAATAGAACCTGAGCTTTAAATCCTTTTTAATTGTAAATCACGTAGAAATATAGTGAATTAGTTAACTAGGGTGTTCATCTTAATTCTATCTTTTGTGGATTTAAGTTGATTCGTTTATGATACATCGAGATATGGTTATAAATATTAATGAGTTCTTGATTAACAATCCGGAATAATTAATATAACTTAACAGGAAGTGTATTAATTCAAGTGAAACATTAAGGGAAATTATAATCTTAAGCCTTTTTATCTGAATTCAATTCTTCGTAGTTAGTAATTAGTTAGTTTAGTACTTTATTTTCAAAATTCGAAATCTTTTATCGAATTGTTTAAATAAAATTAATTTGATTATGAGTTAGTATTTGGTAATTATTATTAAATAATTCTTTGTGGGTTCGACACTCTCTTATCACTTTATTATTTGTTGACCGTGTACACTTGCACGTATTTATTGATTGGTAAATCGACAAACAACCACAGGCATGTCGTCTTGGCATGAGAGACATGACACTTCTGTGGCAGTGTGATTAGTCCACGGCGTCTCTGTTTTGTGCTCCGATGGGAGTTGGCCATTTGGTGATTTGTTGTGAGAGGCGTATGGGTCGACCCTAGTTTTTTGTTTTGTTCTGCGGATTGGTGATGTTGTGCCGAACACGCCTTCCGATTTTGCATGCATTTGGATTCGCGGTCCAATGTGTGATTGCCTATGTGGCATTATTGACTTATCTATGTGGCAAGCTATATTTTTGAGCTCGGTATGAAATAACACCCAGCCATTTGATTCAGCCTATTACTTCGTTGTGTTAGTTTTGTTCGGTTCAGTTCATTAATTGATTTAGTTAATTCAGTTCATTATTTTTGTACTATATATCCGTACTAGGCAATTGGCTCATGCTGTGTTTTTCCATCCGACAGGTAATCAGGGGGATCATGGGCAAGTGTGATGAGAATTTCCTTTTATCCAAGTGGTTTAGATATTTTATTTAGGCTTTGGTATTTTGATTTGTGTTATGGAGATATTCAGTTATTGGAGTTGTAATAAATATTTTTAAATTATGGTTTGAATTGGTTGACTTCTGGAGATTATTATTATTGGAGTTAAATTTTGAGGCATAAAGCTATTGATTTATTTTGTTAGTTCTGTTATGTTTTACACGTGACCTCCCTTTCCTATTTTTTTGGGAAGGGGGTGTTACACCACTAGTCGAATATGTAACCGTTTTGCATGTGATATACAAATTTTGTTTGTACAATCAAATTGTTAGTCCTATGTATAGTATATCCTTATATTTATACTTGTCTTTTCTTTATTTTAGAATTATGGCATCAGGACGAAGAACCCAAACCCGAAATGAGACCAATGAAACAAACTCCACTCAACAATTAGTAGACCTACTATTAGGAGTCTTACAAAATCATCCACCACACCAGCCCAACCCAAATAATCCACATAGGTCAACATTTAAGGATTTTAAAACCGTTGGACCACCTGAGTTCAAAGGAACTGCAGATCCAGTTGAGGCCCAAACCTGGTTAACCGAAATGGAGAAGTTTTTCACGGTAACCAATGTAAGTGAGGAACAAAAGACCATATTTGCAACCTTTTTCCTAAAAGGTGTGGCAAACTTTTGGTGGGAAACCACAAAAACCAGGGTCGGTGAAGGAGTAGTTTCGTGGGTAAGATTCAAAGAATTATTCTTTGAAAATTACTTTCCATAAACAATGCAAAACAGAATGGAGGTTAAATTTCTAGAATTAAAACAAGGGAAAATGACTGTATCTCAGTATACAGCCAAGTTTAATGAGTTGTCTTGTTTTGCTCCACATCAAGTGAACCATGAGACGAGAAAAACTAGGAGATTTGAGGAAGGGTTGGAACATCAAATAAGGAGTAAAATCTCAATCTTCCAGTTAAAAACATTTTCAGAGATTCTTGAGAAGGCTATTATAGCTGAGATCGAGAATGAAAATCTTCTCAAGTTTCATAAGGAGAAGAGGAGTCAGAATGAAGGGGGAAAGTTCAAAGGAGAAGTTAGTACGGGGGTACTAATAATAACAAGAGGAAGTGGGATGCCACTTTTTCTACTAACTTTGGAAGAAAGGGGAATAATTACAATAACAATAACACCACCAACAGAAACCAGAATAATAATAATAGGGTAGGACATTGTGTCACATGTGAAAAGAACCACCTGGGAGTATGCCGCAGGGGGGTGGTTACTTGTTACAGTTGTGGTCAAGAGGGACATTATTCCTCTGATTGTCCTAAGAATAATAATAATAATATCAGTCAGGGCAATCAGAATTATAAATGTTATAATTGTGGCGCAACGGGTCATTTATCTCAAAATTGTCCAAGAAATAGGAATCAAACCGGGGGAGGAAATCAAGCCCCAAACAACACCTTCAAACCAACAGTAACAGGAGCTGGAGGTCAGAGTCGTCCAACTGCCAGAACGTCTAATATGACGATGAGGGATGTTGTTGCTTCACAGGACGTGGTGACAGGTATTATCCCTATCGACACTTAAAATGCATATGTGTTATTCGACTCTGGTGCTACTTGTTCATTCGTATCTAATAGCTTTGCTAAGAAGTTAAAAATGCCATGCGAAGATTTAGATGTACCTTTCAATGTGGAAATTGCAAATAGAGAGATAATTCCCGTTAAAACTGTATATAAAGATTGTAACGTAGAGATTAAGGGACACAAGTTCCTTGTGAACCTCATTTCTATACAGCTAGGGAAATTTGATATAATCTTAGGTATGGATTGGCTGGTTAATCATAATGCAATGATTGACTGCCATCGGAAACGTGTAAACCTGTTGACTGAGTCGAAATCAAAGGTAGTGTTCAACGGTGGTTGTTCACCTAAGCGATCTCGATGTTTGACAGTAATGCAAGCAGAGAAGTTGCTTAGGAAGGGTTGCATAGGTTATTTGGCATATATAGTAGATACTCGAAAGGAAGGAGTAAAACTAGATCAAATACCTGTAGTTAGAGAATTTCTGGATGTGTTTCCAGATGATTTACCAGGTCTACCTCCGGATAGGGAAATCGAATTTGTTATTGATCTTGCACCGGGTACGGCGCCAGTTTCCAAAGCACCATACAGGATGGCACCAGTGGAGTTGAAGGAGTTACTTGTGCAATTACAAGAACTCTTAGACAAGAAGTACATACAACCTAGTGTTTCACCTTGGGGAGCACCAGTGTTGTTTGTAAAGAAGAAGGATGGAACGTTAAGGTTATGCATTGACTTTAGAAAATTAAATAAGTTGACCATAAAGAACAAATATCCTTTACCACGAATTGATGATCTGTTTGACCAGTTGAAAGGGGCCGAACACTTTTCGAAGATCGACCTACGATCAGGTTATCATCAATTAAAGGTAAGAAAAGAAGATGTGCCGAAGATAGCGTTTAGGACACGCTACAGACATTATGAGTTTCTTGTGATGTCTTTTGGATTAACAAATGCGCCGACAATATTCATGGACTTGATGAACCGAGTGTTTAAACCATGCTTAGACAAATTTGTCGTAGTGTTCATCGATGATATTTTAGTATATTCGAGAACAAAAGAGGAACATGCTGAACACTTAAGGAGCGTATTAGAGATATTACGCAAGGAACAACTTTATGCAAAGTTTTCCAAATGTGAATTTTGGTTGGAACGAGTCCAGTTCTTGGGTCATGTAATTGACAAGAATGGAATAGCGGTGGATCCAGCAAAGATAGAGGCAGTTGTGAACTAGGAACAACCAACAACTCCAACAGAAGTAAGAAGTTTTCTCGGTTTAGCAGGGTATTATCGGCGTTTTATACAAGATTTTTCAAAGATAGCAACCCCGCTAACTAATTTAACTCGAAAGACAGTAAAGTACGTCTGGACAGACAAATGTGAAGAAAGCTTCCAAGAGTTGAAGAAACGATTAAGCATGGCACCAGTGTTATCTTTACCAGATGATACAGGAGGCCTTGTAGTTTATAGTGATGCTTCACCCAAGGGATTAGGTTGTGTGTTAATGCAACATGGAAAGGTAATCGCATATGCGTCAAGACAACTCAAAGATTATGAGAAGAGGTATCCTACGCATGATCTTGAGTTAGCCGCTGTAGTATTTGCCTTGAAAATCTGGAGGCATTATTTGTATGGGGAGAAGTGTGAGATATACACAAATCATAAAAGTCTGAAGTATATTTTCACGCAGAAGGAGTTAAACATGCGGCAGAGGAGATGGCTAGAGTTGATAAAAGATTTCGACTGTGAAATTCTATATCACCCCGAAAAAGCTAACGTCGTAGTAGACGCATTGAGTCGGAAGAACCAAGAAAAGTTGAACATAATAACCAACAACGAGGTACTGATAAAAGAGTATGATAAACTTGAGATCGAGGTAAAAGTTCCAGTGAATTCTACCCAAAAGTTATTTGTTGTGGAGAATGGTTAAACTTTGTTGGAGAAAATTAGAGAACTACAGGAGACTGATGCAGAGTGTCAGAAGTATAAGGACGAAATAACCCATAAAAAGAATGTCAAATTTAGAGTGGACAAGGATGGAGTACTGAGATATGAAGATAGAATTTGGGTACCTTCAGTACAAGAACTAAAAGACGAAATACTGAATGAAGCCCACAATTCTAAATTCGCAGTACATCCAGGGAGTACAAAAATGTACAAAGATTTAAGTCGACATTTTTGGTGGACTAACATGAAAAGAGAAATAGCAGAGTGGGTAAGTAAATATTTAACGTGTCAAAGGGTTAAAGCTGAACACCAAAAACCAAGTGGATTATTACAACCCCTAGAAATTCCTGAGTGGAAATGGGAGCATATTACCATGGATTTTGTCATAGGTCTTCCAAATACACAGAAAGGTCACAATGCCATTTGGGTAATTGTAGATCGTCTTAGCAAATCAGCTCATTTTCTACCCATAAAAGTCAACTTCAGTCTTGACCAGTTAGCCAACCTTTACATCAATGAAATTATTTCTAGACATGGAGTACCTGTTTCTATAGTATCAGACCGAGATCCCCGATTTACTTCAAATTTTTGGACAAGTCTCCAGAAACACTTAGGAACTCAGTTGAGACTAAGCACAGCATATCACCCACAAACTGACGGTCAGAGTGAGAGAACCATTCAGACACTGGAAGACATGTTGCGCTCTTGCATCATGGATTTCAAAGGAAGTTGGGAAGATCAATTACCTTTGGTAGAGTTTGCCTATAACAATAGCTACCATGCCAACATAGGAATGCCACCGTTTGAAGCTTTGTATGGAAGGAAATGTAGGACGCCTTTATGTTGGGACGAGGTTGGTGAACGACAAATGCTAGGACCCGAAATAGTTCAACAAACCGCTGAGGTAGTTCAAATTATACGAGGAAGATTACAAGCATCTCAAGATCGACAGAAGAAATATGCGGATCAACACAGGAAGCTACAAGATTTTGATATCGGTAGTCACGTGTTTTTAAAAGTTTCTCCGTGGAAAGGAAAAATACGTTTCGGCAAGAAAGGAAAATTAAGTCTGAGATTCATTAGACCATTTCAGATATTGAGAAAGATAGGTGAAGTCGTGTATGAGGTAGCCTTGCCTCCTGAGTTAGAACATATCCATAACGTGTTTCATGTGTCCGTGTTACGACCATACAAACCTGATTATAAGCACGTTATCGATTATGAACCCATTCGGATCGAGAAGGATTTATCATATGAGGAAGTTCCTATCGAAATCATAGATAGGAAAGAACAACATCTACGAAATAAAATGATACCTTCAGTCAAAGTTATTTGGAGAAATCAAAACATAGAGGAAGCTACGTGGGAGCTCGAGAGTAAAATGCGCGATAATTACCCACACTTATTTTTATAATCTGTACTGTAATTTCGAGGACGAAATTCTTATTAGTGGGAGTGAATGTAATATTCCGGACCCTAATAAGATTTGTATATGTAAATTATATGTTTATTAAATGAAATTTTATGTTCTGACTTGGTATTATGTGATTGTGTATTTTATTTAAGAATTAGGTCAAATAAAAATTTTTCGCCAAGCAGCTGTGTCGTGCTTACACGGACAAAATGATTTGTCGTGCTTCCGACGAATTCACCAAGAAGCGTCTCGACAAATTATTTTTAAGCTGCTGTGTCGTGCTTCGAAATGACAAAGTGATTTGTCGTGCTTCGGAGTTAATATAATATTATATTAACTGATGAAATTCCAAAATAAGTTAACTAGGGTTTAAAATGTTAAACTAAATTAGAAACCCTAATTAAGAAACCCTAATTGGTAAAAGTTGTCCGAATTGGTCAATTAAAACCCTAATTACTGTACAAGAATCTTAATTGATATAATTAGGATCTAAGTAATGAATCATAATATTAATTGTGAATCATTGAACTTATATTAAAATCCTAATTGAAGATTAAAACCCTAATTGTAGGATTGAAAACCCTAAACCCTAATTTGGAACCCTAAAATCCTAATTTGATTTGATAACACTAAATTATGAAATGATAAACTTTAATTATGATATATTATCTTAATTAAAGTATTACTAAACCTAATTAAACATACTAATCATGACTAGCACAAATCTAGGTTTAATTAGTAAGTAAATAAATCAAAAATAAAAGTTTAAACCAATCAAAAGAGGATAAGAACACAAGATCAAATATTTGATCAAGTCTCCAGCTCAAGTAGGTCATTAGGATCAGATGATAGCAGCACAAGTCCCAAGGCTAGGATATTTTTGGAGGCAAAGTTTGGAAAATGACCTAAGAAACCCTAATTTGCCAATTCTATAAATAGGAGAGCAATCTGATCATTTGGCCACGAAAATTTTGAAGCTTAAACACTTAATAATCATACGATAGTAAGCCTCTGCAGTAGCAACATCAGATCAGAAAGAAAGAAATCAGAAATTCAACTAGAAAGGTATAAATTCATTTTTGATGCTAGATCTTTAAGTTGTTAGTAATTTTAAGTTTTAGATGTTTAGATATGTGTTATAAAATGTTAATAAGTGATTTGGGTTGATAAAACAAGGATCCATAACATTTAAATGGTCGAAAATGATGAAAAATCAAAACTGTCAAGAACAGCCAAAACTGTCTGACATGCAACTTTGTCAGGCGGTTTGATCGACTTAAATTGTGTGTTTGATCTGTTTTAAAGTATGTATGTGTAGCCTGATATGTGGTCTATAATATCCGACTTGAATTGTTGTAAAAGAATGTCTAGAACAGAAGTTACGATTGGTCAAATGTCCCTTGACCGTTCAGATTTGCAATTTCTGGGCAACCCAAAAATCTTTGAAGAACTCTGACAAGTTTTGTCAGAAGTTCATGCTGCCCATATTTGGTCTAAATGAGATGTTTTGTGTAATTTCTTTGCTTAGACTTGTTGTATGCTACACAGATAACAACCTCGTAACATTAAAACACATGAACAATAATTAATCTAGCCGGAAATCATAGTCAAAGTGCCTTGACCGAACCTGACTCATGAATTTCTAGGTTACCCAGAAATTCTCAAGAACAGTTGGTCCCCGCTAGTTTGACCAGATTTAAATGGCATCAAATGATGTTGTTTGATCCATTTATTTACATGTCGTTATATTCTGCCATGCTAGGTTTAACAACAAACAAAAATCAAACATAAACATTAACACAACAAAGAGAAATTTGAGGTCAAAAGTCACTGTCTGACATTGACCAAGTGTTCTTCATGAAGAACACCTTTAGCAACGAAATGCATATTTAAACCCAGAAACCTATAAACGTATGCAGACCGTCGCTAAAGCCCTTTAGCGACGGATTTTTAATAAAAGTAAATAAAAATTAATTAAATAAATTATAAAATAATAAATAAATATTAAATAATCATTAATAATTAATAATTATATTAAAAAATTCATTTTTAATTATAAAAATTTATTTTTAATATTTTTTTTATAAATCTGAAATATTATTTAATTTAATTAAATAATAAATAATAATTATAATAAATTATTTAATAATTATTTTAATTATTTAAAAATGATATTAAATTATTAAATAATTATATTAATTATTTAAAAATGATATTAAAGTAAATAAAATTATTATATATAATAATTAAATAAAATATTAAATATTTAAATATTATTAATGATAAATAAATCATTTAAATAATATATTAAGTATTTAAAAATATTATAAATGATAAATTAAATCATTTAAATATTAAACTAAATTTTGGAAATTATTATAAGTAATAAATAAATTATTTTAATAATATAATAAATTCTAAAAATATTATAAATGATAAAATAAAATCATTTAAATAATATTTTAAGTATCTAAAATTATTCTAAATAATAAATAAAACATTTAAATAACTTATTAATGTTTTAAAAATATTCTAAATGATAATTTAATCATTTAAAAATATTCCTATACTTGTAAAATTATTTAAAAAATATTTCTAAGGTTATAAAAATTATTTAAAAATAATATTAAGCTTCTAAAAGTGTTATAAATAATAATTAAATTATTTAGACTAATAATTAAGCTTTCAAATGAAGTTTTATTGAACAATCTATGTGTTTAGTTATTAAGGACGCGACCGAGATACCGAATCGACGTCGAACCTTAATGAAATTTGTCTAGGTTAGCGTAATACATGTTTATATAAGTTCTAACACTTATTATTGGTGTACGTAGACTACATACGTTGACCAACTGTATTAAATTATAATGAACTACGCTAAGGCAAGTGTCCTGACCTTATTCAACTTATATTTATGCAAGTCCTCTATATCTTGCTATCGATTATTATGAAGTTATTGCTTCTTGTTCAGCATAACTTAAAAATGAATCATTGTTCATATATTGCTTGATGAAGCTTAAATTGTTGTGTCAAACCAAATTGTTTTGGTACGACATCTTATACTGAGTAAAATGGAACACCTTGGATGTAAGGTGAACTAGAAAACCTTGTTATAAGGTAGTGTGACCGCCAATGAAATAAAATTGACATAAATGGTAGGATGATATGAATACTGTAACGAATGCAATTTTTGCGATTGAATAAAAATATTTGTTGAATTATATAAATATTTTTATTAATTTATTGAGCTTAATAAATAATTTATTAAGTTTTTGTGAAATGGGTATACGATAAGTTTAATAATGTTAAATGTTATTTGAATGTGATTTGTTATGTTTATTCTAATTTAATTTAATAATTAAATTAGATGATGAAAAGGTTTATTTGAATAAATGATTTATTTGAATAAGAGAATTTATTTGGTATTATTGTTATTTGTTAAATGAAATTATTATTTGAGTTGGTAAGGTTTAATTGAATTTATTTAATAATAAGTTCAATTAAATTAGAAGTGTGACATTTTAAACTATATGTTATATTGGTTTATTAGAATAAATGAAAAAGTGTTTAATTCAGTTTTACCAAACAAGGCCCTATGATCTTTGTTTAGAAATAATGTGTTATTTTATTTGTGTTTTACCAAACAAGGCCTTAAGACCTTTAGTTAGAATAATAGATTATTTTATTTGTAATTGCCAAACATAGCCTTATGGCTTTTGAAATTTTAAACTGATGGATTAAATTTAGATTATACGTTATTATATTAATTATCAGTTTTTATTTTTATCAGTTTTATTTTTAAAGTGCGTCAGTTGTAAGAAAAAGAAAAGAAAGAAAAGAAAGAACAGAGTTCAAAGAGAAAAGAGGATATATAGAGAAGAAGAGAGAGTTAGAGAGAAAATTGAGAATTGAGAATTGAGAATTGAGAGGTTTGTGAATTTAGAAAGAGAAGGAAGGGAGGTGCTTAGCTAAGAATTATATATAGCTTGAAGGTATAATTCTTTTAGTTTTGTTCTTTATTGTATTCTTATTATTTTACTTCTCTGTATATGATTTCTACTTCACTGTATATGAATTTATATGCCAATTACTTGGTTATAATTGTTAGTAAGCATGTATTAGAGATTATGCGGTGATTATAAACTAGTTTGAAGAATTAATTCATGAAAATATGCTTTAGAATTGAGTTCTTAGTTTTACAGAGCTTTATTTCATGTATGGCATATTTGTATGAAAATTGATGATTCAATTTGGTTATTAATCGGTGAATTAATAATTGTTTATGATTATGTGATGAAAAACATGAATAATGCAAGAAGAATGGTTTTAATTGGTTGAAAAATGAATTTACAGAGTTTAATTTCATGAGAATGGTTAAAACTTGAATATTTGGTTTTAACAGTGAATTTTTGGTTTTAAACTAGTTGTTTATGTGTTAGAATGATTAAAATGTTTACAGAACATGTTAGCTAAATGTTTTATATCATATATGATGTCTGGGTATGTTTAATTTGTATTCTGGATGGTAGAATTCGGAAAATTTGGCCAAATTTGGCCTAAGTTTTCACTGGTTCGCGAGCTGGGAAGATGACTGTCGAGTATCTCGCCCCGGCGAGAAAATGTGAAGAAATCTTCGCCCCGGCGAGAATTTTTGTTCTGTAAATCCCCGCCCCGGCGAGCGTTTTGTTCAGTAAATTCTCGCCCCGGCGAGAATCACTGCTGGATAAAAAAAAAATTTATTATTATGTTTTCTTTTCTTGGTAGCTATGATGTATCATTGCATGCATAATTAAACTTATATTAATGTGATTAAAGTATTGTCAAGATGGTTGCTAAACTAATACTTGTTGACTATGGTTTGCTAAATGAGAAGTTATAATAAAAGGATAAGAGCAAACCTAAAGTGATTATAATTATGTGACTAATTATGTTACCATTTTTATAATTAAATGTATAGGTTATTTAAGGATCGTGAGATATTTAATTTGTAATCTACGCTTGAGGCAAGTTCCTTATCTCAACTTATTACTTTTATGTTGAGCAAGTTTTCCTTCCTTAAGCTTGAAAATTATTTATAGCAAGTTGTTGTTCTCTTTTAACTTGTTAATTTATTCAAAACAAGTTTATTTATATTGAGCAAGTTTATTAACCTTAGCTTATTGATATTCAAGCAAGGTTACTATCATGATTATATACTTAAGCTTTATTCCAATCATTGTTTGTTATTCAAACTTCGAGAATAGTTTCTATTGAACAAACTCTATTGAATTAGACTAGCAAACCCTTATTGATTCAGCTGGTCCTTAGTTGATGAGCGTTTCAAAGACTTAGAATGTTTTCTATACTTGTTCCAAGCCAATTTCCTTTTTGGCACGGATTCAGACGATAAACTGAGATGAGCAACCCTAATATAGTTTTGATTGTATGTTATAGTGAACACCAAATCAGTGGGAATTAAGTACTTGGATTTGGGGGTGTCACAAATACTCCTAGGATATTGGTGATAGACTCCACGGCACGCTTGCGTGAGGTGGTCGTCGCCCGGATCGTTTCTAGTAAGCCAATTTGATGGAACTCTCCCGACACCTTAACCCAACGTCTATATTGAGACGAGAACTCCGGTATAATCGTTCAAGCAGATGAATTCGCGTAGGTGGATTATCAATGACCCCTAAACCCCGTACTTATATGAAGCAGGAACCTTCGGTACAATCAACGATTGATAACTGGTAGATAACGCCACACACAACTATGGATTGTTGTATGATAAGTTAACTTCGAATCTCAAAGAAAACTAAGAAAATTACTTAGAAATTCTTCAAAGAACCAAAAGTAGAGAATAACTCTCAAGTATGAATAAACTCTGAATTATTATTGAATTGTATTTGAATTACAAGCATAAACTTATTTATACTAACTATGAAACCCTAGAATCCAAAAAGGAAATAACAATTGACTTGGAATCCAAATCCTATCTTAAAATATCCTAGTTACAATAGAATTATGAAAATATACTGAATCCCTAAAATTAAGGAAAGGAAATCTGATAAAAATCTTCAAAAACGCGTCGCCTCGAAAAACGCGTCAACTCATTCTGCGTGTTCTCGCCGGGGCGAGAAAATTGAACTGAGACTTCTCGCCGGGGCGAGAATGGTCAGTGAGTTCTTCGCTGGGGCGGATCAATTTAGGCCGGGGCAAACTTGAACAGTAAGTTTCTCGCCGGGGCGAGATGTTTGGCTTTGAAATTCTCGCCAGGGCGAGAACTCTGCAACTTGGAATTCTTCGTCCTTTCTCGTTTCCAACGCTTCCAATCTTGGCATGTTTGTTTGTATCATCATGACTAAATGTAAATCCTTAGAATCCGGGTCCACACTCGATCTATCCTCGCTCCACATGCCTTGAATCAACCCATTAATGCTCTGCTTAAAACGTTTAGCCCGAGCTCTCGTCACGGGACCATCCGGTATACACAAAGGATCCACTTTATGGATGTCAATCGCTCCAGAGCCAAGGATGCCCTCATCATACCTCTCCTCTTGAGAAAGATTTGTCCTCAAATCGTCACCTACATCAAACGGACTAAGATCAGTAACGTTAAAAGTCGCACTAACATTATACTCACCAGGCAAATCCAATTTGTAGGCATTGTCATTGATGCGCTCAAGAACTTGAAATGGACCATCTCCCCTTGGAAGCAATTTTGAACGTCGTTGAGCTGGAAATCTTTCCTTCCGCATATGTAACCACACCCACTCTCCTGGTTCAAAAATCAATTGACGTCGACCCTTGTTGGCCTGTTTCGCATATTGCCCCGTCCTCCTCTCAATGTTAAGCCTTGCCTTTTCATGTATCTGCTTAACAAATTCAGCCTTTCTCTTTCCATCCATGTTAGTATATTCAGACAAAGGTAATGGCAATAAATCCAACGGTGTCAAAGGATTGAAACCATAAACAATTTCAAATGGTGAAAATTGTGTAGCAGAATGAACAGATCGATTATATGCAAACTCAACATGTGGTAAACACTCTTCCCAAACTTTAATGTTCTTTTTGATAACAGCTCTTAACAATGCAGATAAAGTTCTATTCACTACCTCAGTTTGACCGTCAGTTTGTGGATGACAAGTAGTTGAAAATAACAGTTTAGTACCTAACTTACACCACAATGTCTTCCAAAAATAACTCAAAAATTTAGAATCTCTATCTGAAACAATTGTTCTAGGCATGCCATGCAAACGCACAATTTCTCTAAAGAACAAATCAGCAATATGGGATGCATCATCAGTTTTGTGACATGGAATAAAATGTGCCATCTTAGAAAAATCTATCCACGACCACAAATATAGAATCATGACCACGCTTAGACCTAGGTAAACCCAATACAAAATCCATAGACAAATCAATCCAAGGTTCACTAGATATAGGCAGTGGTGTATACAATCCATGAGGTTGAACACGAGACTTAGCCTGCTTACATGTAATGCATTTATCACAAATTCTTTCCACATCTCGTTTCATATGAGGCCAATAAAAATGTTCTTTCAAAACAGATAAAGTCTTTTCAACACCAAAATGACCCATTAGACCTCCCCCATGTGACTCTCTAATCAACAACTCACGCAAAGAACATGCAGGTATACATAGCTTATTTTCTCGAAACAGAAAACCATCAACTTTAAAGTATTTACCTACAACATTCTTTTCACATGATTTAAACTCTTCACCAAAATCAAGGTCATCAATATACAACTCTTTAATTCGTTCAAACCCAAGCAATTTTGTATTAAGAGTATTCAATAACACGTACCTTCTCGAAAGAGCATCAGCAACAACATTCTCCTTACCCTGTTTGTATCGGATGACGTACGGAAATGTTTCAATGAACTCCATCCACCTTGCGTGTCTTTTGTTCAGCTTGTGCTGTCCCTTCAAGTATTTCAACGATTCATGATCCGTGTGAATCACGAACTCTTTAGGCCAAAGGTAGTGCTGCCACGTCTCCAACGCTCGTACCAATGCATACAACTCCTTGTCATACGTCGGATAGTTCAAAGCGGCTCCACTCAACTTTTCACTAAAATATGCTACTGGCTTTCCTTCTTGCATCAGCACCACTCCAATCCCTAAACCTGAAGCATCACACTCAATTTCGAAAGTTTTAGTAAAGTTAGGCAAAACAAGCAAAGGCGCATTAGTCAATTTATCCTTAATTAAATTAAATGGCTTTTCCTGTTCATCACCCCACTTAAATCCTACACTTTTCTTGATCACTTCCGTTAAGGCCGCTGTGATGTCGCTGAAATTCCTCACGAACCGCCGATAAAAGCTAGCCAATCCATGAAAGCTTCGAACTTGGCTCACAATTGTTGGACTCGGCTATTCTCGGATCGCACGTATTTTCTCCTCATCCACTTGAACTCCCTGTAAACTCACAACAAATCCAAGGAAAACAACTCTATCCGTACAAAACGTGCACTTATCCATGTTAGCAAACAACTTTTCTTTCCTATGAACATCTAAAACAGATTTCAAATGCAATGCATGCTCTCCCAAGTTTTTGCTATATATCAAGATATCATCAAAATAAACTACCACAAATTTGCCAATGAATGGTCGCAAAACATGGTTCATCAATCTCATAAAAGTACTAGGAGCATTAGTTAAACCAAAAGGTAATACTAACCACTCATAAAGACCATATTTTGTTTTGAAAGCAGTTTTCCATTCATCACCCTCTTGCATTCTAATTTGATGATAACCACTTTTTAAATAAATTTTTGAGAATATACAAGACCCATGCAATTCATCTAACATGTCATCTAATCGAGGAATGGGATGTCGATACTTCACCGTAATATTGTTTACCGCTCGACAGTCAATACGCATACGCCACTTCCCATCCTTCTTAGGCACTAAGATCACTGGAACTGCACATGGACTCATGCTTTCCCTCACGAACCCCTTCTCCATTAATTCTCCAACTTGTTTCTGCAACTCCTTTGTCTCCTCTGGATTGCTCCGATAAGCTGGACGATTTGGAATGGATGCTCCGGGCACGAAATCAATCTGATGTTCAATTCCCCGAATTGGTGGTAATCCCTGTGGAAGCTCCTCGGGAAACACATCCTTATAATCCTGCAAAAGAGATGAAACAACACTAGGCAAAGAAGAATCATTAGCGTTAGTATTCAAAAGCGCCTCCTTATACCGAAGTATAATCATCCGCTGTTTAGCATCTAAAGCTCGCCTCACGTCACTTTTTTTTGCATAGATATTGGTTTTTCACCCATCATCTTTTCTTTTCTCTCTTTCTTTTTCTCTCTTATTTTTTCCCTCATTTTTCCCCTCAATTTTTTTCTCACTTTCTTTTTTTTCACTTTCTTTTCTTTGTACATGATCTTTTTGCAGATATAATTGATCCTCATGCACCTGCTTTGGTGACATAGGATATAACGTAACCTTTCGCTGATTATGAACAAAAGAATACTCGTTCGTAAAACCATCATGCTTCACCCGCCGATCAAACTGCCATGGGCGGCCTAGCAATAAATGACCCGCCTGCATCAGAACCACGTCACACAATACCTCATCCACATATTTTTCAATCGTGAACGGTACCAACACTTGCTTAGTCACCTTTATATCTCCACTATCATTAAGCCACTGCAATCTATATGGTTGGGGATGTTTGGTTGTGGACATTTCCAACTTCTCCACCATGGTCGTGCCGGCCACATTTGTGCGACTACCTCCATCTATCACCACACAACAAACCTTACCATTCACAAGGCATCTGGTATGAAATAAATTTTCCCGTTGCTCCCCGTTCTCCTCCTTCACATGCGTACTAAGTGCTCGCCTTGTAACCAACATCTCACCATGCATAGCCAACTCCCTATCATCTATATCCTCCAACGGTGGCATTGAGTCGGTATCACTAGCTTCCTCTTCGGTTTCCACCTCTCCGTTGTCAAGTAACAACATCGTCCTTTGATTTGGGCACTGATTTGCAATATGTCCCCTTCCTTGACACTTGAAGCATTTTATATCCCGATTACGATTAAAAGAAGAAGGGTCAGTTTTACCTTGCACTCCCTTATTAATTGTCTCCGTCTTTGGCTCAAACTTGGATTTACTTACGGCTGGCTTCTCCTCTCGCTTCCCAACAATAGACTTCCATGATGATCCTGCGTTAGGTATCGAACGTTGGCTACCTCTCCTCTTAAGCTGTTTCTCAATCTTGATAGCCATGTGAACCATATCCTCCAAAACCAAGTAATGTTGTCGTTCCACTAAGTCAGCAATCTCCCAATTTAATCCCGCCGAAAGCCTAGCCATTGTTGATTCACCATCCTCATTGATGTTTGCTCTAGCCATCAACATCTCCATTTCTTTGTAATAATCTTCTACGCTCCTACTACCTTGCCTCAAGCTTTGCAAACTCCGAACTAGCTCTCGGTGATAGTAATCTGGAACGAACCTCTTTTTCATCACGGTCTTCATTTCTTCCCAAGTTTCAATCGGACGTTCCCCACATCTCCTCCGACTGATCATCAACTGATCCCACCAAGTAACAGCATAAGCTGAGAATTCTGTGGCGGCGAGTTTCCCTTTCTTTAGCCCCGAGTAGTTATGACATTCAAATATCCAATCCATCTTCTTCTCCCATTCTAGATAGGCCTCTGGATCACTTCTTCCTTGGAAAATCGGAATTTTCATCTTTATACTATCCAAGTTGTTGTCCTCTCTATCTCGACCCCCTCTATCCCTAGCTCCTCGTTGCCTGCGATGTAAGAAGTCGGACTCTCGATCCTCCTCTTCACTAAATCCCCCTTCATAGTAATTTTCCTCTTGTCTAGCTTCTCTTTGATGCGTTCTTCCGTGCTGACGTGCCCCATGAGGATGTTGAAACTGGGGTCCTTGGGACGCACTCATTTGGTCGAGACGCTCATTCACTTGGTCCATCGCCATATCCAACTTTCTAGTGAATTCTTTCATCATAGCTTCCATCACAAATTTTGGATCGAACTTTGCTGGAGAATCTTCCATAACACTTTTATCTTTTGAACTAGACATTTTCCTGCAAAACAAAGGTTAGTAGCAAAATATTTTCCTCACCACTCCCTTACGTGTTTCACTCGGTTAATGTTTCGCTCGTGTATCACTCAATAGGCTTTTCCCCTCGAATGATCTCACAACTAAGCCTTTTACCTCTAAATATTCTCTCTAATAGGTTCTTTTCGAATTTACCTAGCAAAATCCTCGGTTTTACTAATCAATTCAAAAATAACTTATCACAAACAACTAAAGTAGGTATGACTATAAGTACCAACAATCTCGATTACGGAATTGAAGATGAAATCCACGAACAAATTGAAATAACTGAAATAAAATTTTCTATACTCATTTTTTTTTTTTTTTTTTTTGCTCACAAATTCAACGATACAATAAAGATAGATACTTAGCTAGAAAACGCAGCTTTGATACCAAATGATAGACTCCACGGCACGCTTGCGTGAGGTGGTCGTCGCCCGGATCGTTTCTAGTAAGCCAATTTGATGGAACTCTCCCGACACCTTAACCCAACGTCTATATTGAGACGAGAACTCCGGTATAATCGTTCAAGCAGATGAATTCGCGTAGGTGGATTATCAATGACACCTAAACCCCGTACTTATATGAAGCAGGAACCTTCGGTACAATCAACGATTGATAACTGGTAGATAACGCCGCACACAACTATGGATTGTTGTATGATAAGTTAACTTCGAATCTCAAAGAAAACTAAGAAAATTACTTAGAAATTCTTCAAAGAACCAAAAGTAGAGAATAGCTCTCAAGTATGAATAAACTCTGAATTATTATTGAATTGTATTTGAATTACAAGCATAAACTTATTTATACTAACTATGAAACCCTAGAATCCAAAAAGGAAATAACAATTGACTTGGAATCAAAATCCTATCTTAAAATATCCTAGTTACAATAGAATTATGAAAATATACTGAATCCCTAAAATTAAGGAAAGGAAATCTGATAAAAATCTTCAAAAACGCGTCGCCTCGAAAAACGCGCCAACTCATTCTGCGTGTTTTCACCGGGGCGAGAAAATTGAACTGAGACTTCTCGCCGGGGCGAGAATGGTCAGTAAGTTCTTCGCTGGGGTGGATCAATTTAGGCCGGGGCGAACTTGAACAGTAAGTTTCTCGCCGGGGCGAGATGTTTGGCTTTGAAATTCTCGCCGGGGCGAGAACTCTGCAACTTGGAATTCTTCGTCCTTTCTCGTTTCCAACGCTTCCAATCTTGGCATGTTTGTTTGTATCATCATGACTAAATGTAAATCCTTAGAATCCGGGTCCACACTCGATCTATCCTCGCTCCACATGCCTTGAATCAACCCATTAATGCTCTCCTTAAAATGTTTAGCCCGAGCTCTCGTCACGGGACCATCCGGTATACACAAAGGATCCACTTTATGGATGTCAATCGCTCCAGAGCCAAGGATGCCCTCATCAATTGGTGAGGCTGATCCCCTACCAGATATCCGAAATCAAATGGTTCTAAGTCATTGAAGACTGATAGAACTAAATGAAATATATGGTTCAGGTACAGAACCCTCTGTTATACATCAATTAACATCTTTCAAATCAAACACATTGTGTTTACATATTCAAATGAACTTGCTGAGCATTTGTAGCTCATTCTTGCGCATATTTTCTTTTATAGTTTTAAATGGTAATCCCGGCACATCTGGGGTCGATAAAGGGAAAAGACCTGTTAATTAGTTTAATTACTGTTTTGAATACTTTAAGTCTTTTAAAGGCTTTTGCTGTAATAACTTAGTATCAAGAATGATGTAATCGAACCAAATGATATGTAATATATTATGATCCTTTATTTCATCGAATGCGTTATACTCTGATCTTTACTTTCTTTAGCATAGTTGTAATAAGTAAATACAGTATCTATACGAACTATACGTCTGAATGAGGGTATTTAATTGATATTGAAAGTCCTATAAGCTTTGAGATTATACTTAATGAGCGCCGGTAAGGTGCCATCTTTACCGGAATGCGCCCCTCAGTTCTATGGACAATCTTATCATTAATACTGTGAATGTCAGATAGATAGGAAATATAAATATGAAAGAGATATTCATTAGATATGAATCTATACATCCAAGTGAGGGTATCCAAACATAGACAACGTTCTGGCCAGAACTAGTACCTGTTATGGGATACTGTGAACCTTGGATAGATAGAAGTCATACTTTATTGAATATTTATAGTTGTATAGTTTCACGTGAGCACCAGATCTGCTACAGGAAAGTGTAGAGATTTTGGGGGCATCACAAACATGGCCAAATCTTAGGCCAAAGTACTAAGTTCATACTCTGTTTTGAATGTTCTAAGTGTTCTTCACTAAAACCACCACCAAATCTTTGTTTTAATCCCTTTTTACTCCATTCTGGGTTAAACTCATAACCCATGGAGGTACAACATCATAACAACAAATGAATTAAACAAACATGAAATCATAGCTACAAAGTCCTCTAAATCATCCAACAGTCCATGTTCATGTCCAAAGTCCATCGTTCTTCATGTTCTTCATCCTTTAAGCATAGGTACGGATTATTCTTGTGTTTTTGGTTCTACTTTAATATTATTAATGGCTTATAAGGTCTCTTAACAACATTTACAAACATCCAACACAAACAAAAACAACAAGAATCGCCATAAATCCGACCCACAAGCTTAAGAGCTAAAAACTAAGAAAACTTGAAAAACTTAACAAGAAATCGAATGGAATGGATTTGATTGATTGTTTACCTCTGTAAATCCTTCCTAGATGACTAAAAAAATTGGCTAGGGCTTTCTTGAGCTCTTGTTCTTTGCTTTGGCTTCCTTCTCTTCTTCACTCGTGCACTACCTCTCTTTCCCTCTCTAGAACTTCTTCTTTCTTCTTTATGTTCTGCAGATTGTTTCCTTCCTCTCCTAGCAAATGGACTGAGCTTGATTCAAGAGAAGGAAACGGATTGAAGGGCTTGGAAAGATGAAGTGTACCTAAGTCTTTCTCTTCCTTCTTCTCTTCTCCCTTGTAGCTCTTCTTCTCCACCCGCTCCTTGAATCTTCAGCACTCTCTCTCACTCTCACTCAATTTTTCATTCGGGAAATATGATTTTGCAAAATTGGACATGAGTTTAGGAAAGGAGTATATGTAGAAGATTGTTAGATGACCTTTGATCTTCCCCCAACTCTTCATATTCTTCATTAGATGATTTGGTAAGAAGAAGATGAAAGGATTTGGAAGTTAAGGAGTTTTTGAGTTTATTTTTCCTTTTCTCTTCATTCCATCCGTTGTTCTTCTTCTTCCTTTGCTTGTTTGCTGATTTGTTCCACCAATCAAAATCATATCAGCTGTCTCATGGGGTCTACCTTGGTTGATTATTCCCATTTAATACCCATTTATCCATTTAATGGCCCATTTTACCATTTTTACATTCGAAATTCAACTTTTTCGTGAAGACAGTCGATTCC
The DNA here is from genome assembly GCA_034770075.1 of Aralia elata. Classification (NCBI taxonomy): domain Eukaryota; kingdom Viridiplantae; phylum Streptophyta; class Magnoliopsida; order Apiales; family Araliaceae; genus Aralia; species Aralia elata. The sequence goes on along the minus strand of CM068386.1, from coordinate 59,824,766 downwards.
CAGTCAAATCGACATTCTCATTGTCATGGGAATATCCGTTTCGTCAAATTCATCTCTGAAATTCGTGTTTGACTTTTTACCGAAAAAGTTAACCGGTTGAGTTTTGACCAAAAAGTCAACCCCGACTAAAATGTGTTTAGGGTCTATCCTGACTAATTTGGACGTTCCGGATTTAAATCCGCAGTCCATTTCTCCAAATTCTAATTCGAACTCAAATTCGAGTTTTAACCACTTAATTTGAAGCGTTAGCTTCTTCAGTAAGTTCAAACAATTAAACTAGTTTAAACCAACTATAAATATACATCTCATCATATAAAAATAAATATATGTATACATATAACACATATACATATTTATTTAATCACATATAAATATTACTCATAAAATTTATTTAAATAATATGCATCAATATTCATAAGCTCGAATTACAAGGCTATCCAGAATTCACGGTCGTTACATGTATGGATATACTTTATCGTGAGTACCAGATTCGAGGTATTGGTACCTGAATTTCGGGGTGTCACAAAAAAATGTCATCTACATAAATTTGTACTAATATAGTTTTATCTTTGTGCTTCCTAAGGAATAATGTGGTGTCTACCCTACCTCTGGTTAATCCTTTTTCAATACAAAAATTAGGTAGTGTTTCATACCATGCCTTAGGTGCTTACTTTAAACCATAAAGAACTTTATCTAATTTATAAACATAATCAGAAAAGTTCAGATTGACAAAACTTGGAGGTTGTTCTACATAAACCTTTTCTTGAAGTTCTCCATTTAGAAATCCACTCTTGACATCCATTTGGAAGACTTTAAATTTCATGTGAGTAACATATGTTATGAACATTCTGATGGCTTCCAATCTAGCAAAAGAAGCAAAGGTTTCATCATAGTCGATCCCTTCTTCATGCGATTAACCCTTAGCCACCAGCCTTGCCTTGTTCCTTGTGATCACCCCATCTTCATCCATCTTATTTTTGAATACCCATTTAGTGTCGACGACTGGATGATCTTTTGGTCTTAGGACTAGTCTCCAAACTTTACTTCTTTCAAACTGGTTCAGCTCTTCTTGTATAGCTTCGATCCAGCTTGAATCTTCCAAAGCTTCTTCGATCTTTTTAGGCCCCATCTAAGGAAGAAAATTTAGGAAGAAGCATTCGTTTTGAGTAGCTGGCCTTATCCCGATCATTGCATTGGGATCCCCAATAATCAGGTCTTAGGTGTGATCTCTTGTCCATTTGCTTCCAGTTGGAACATCTGCCATTGTGCCTTCTTGTCTGAGTTTTTCAAGATCTGGTTCATGACCAACAACTTCTTCAATTCGTAGAGTCTTCATCTCTAGAACTAAAAACTCTACGATCTCCTTCTCTGGCTCTACGATCGTCAGGTCTGGCTCTACAACTTCAAAAATTTTGATCGTAGGGTTCTCCTGCTCTACGATCGCTGGGTCCTGCTCTACGATCTCATCGAATGATATAACTTTCCTTGGTTCTCCTAAGTCAAATTCATCGAAGGTGACATGAATAGAGACTTCAATGTTCAACGATTTCTTATTGAACACTCTATAGGTTTTGTTATCCATAAAGTATCCATGTAATATCCATTCGCCTAACTTGGGCTAGAATTTGGTTAAGTATCTCTTTTTATTGTTGAGGATGTAGTACGCACAGTCAAAGACATGAAAATAACTGATGTTGAGCTTCCTTCCTCTCCATAACTTGTAGGGCATCTTCTTGAAAGTAGAGTGAATCAATGATCTATTTTGAGTGTAGCAAGTAGTGTTGACAGCTTCAGCCCAAAAATATTCAAGAAGACGAACTACTGCTAGAAGTGTCTTTCCTGCCTCTATGAGAGTTTTGTTCTTCCTCTCAGTTACTCCATTTTCCTGTGGAGCTCTTGGAGCTGAGAAATTGTGATGAATGTCGTTCTCTTCACAGAACTTATCTATCTTAGAGAAGTTAAATTCTCTTCCATGATCACTCCTTATTACTTTGACTTTTTCGCCCTTCTCATTCTCGACCAGCTTGAAGAATTTGATCAGTTGGGAGCTAGTTTCGTCCTTAGAGCTTAGGAAGAATACCTATGTGAATCTGGTGTAGTCATTACTATCACTAATGAGTATCTTTTTCCCCCAATGCTAGCAGTTAGGATAGACCCAAAGAGATCCATGTGCAGCAGTTGCAGGGGCCTATCATTGGAGTTAATTGCCTTACTTTTGAATGAGTTTTTAGTCTGCTTTCCCAGCTGACATGCTTTGCAGGATCTTTCCTTGATGAAGTTGAGCTTTGGTAGCCCTGAGACTAGGTCTTTGCAGGCTAGCTTTGATATGATTTTGAAGTTCAGGTGGGATAATCTTCGATACCACAGTCAGCTAACATCTTCTGATGCTTTAGCAAAGAAGCAAGTTGTCTCGGTTGAACTTAGCTACACAAGATTAACCACATATACATTGCCTTCTCTAGTTCTAGTCAGCTTTAATGAGTTAGATTCTAGGCCTCGAACTTGACACTAATTGTTAACGAAGATGACTCCATGCCCTTTGTCGCACAGTTGGTTGATGCTTAATAGGTTGTGCTTCAATCCTTCAACATATGCTACTTTACTAAATGATACCGCACCATTGCTAATTAAGCCATATCCTCGAGTCTTCTTAGAATTGTTGTCTCCAAAGATAACTACGAGGCCATCTTTTTCCTTAAAGTTTAACAGGAGAGCTTTGTTGCTGGCCATATGCCTTGAGCATCCACTGTCAAGATACCAGATATACCTAGTGGAGCTTGATACCTATAATAAGAATTATCCTTTATTTTGGTACCTAAACTTGCTTGGGTCCTGACTTGTTAGTACCCTTGGAGACCCAAATTTGCTTGATTTTAGGTCTATAATAAGAAGAATAATAATCATTGAAATAACATAATGCAACTACATGTCCATACTCATGACATGTATAACATTTAATATGATGCACGTGTGGGTGTGTGCGTGGATTCCTTCTCATCAAAGACATGTTTGGATGATAGCCATTAGCAACCTTTCTTCTTGGTTGAAACTCTCTCTGCTTCCATACTGCTCTACGATTCTGTGGTTTTGTAGGGTGAAAGTCAACTCTACGTTTCTGGCCTGGTTGGTTTATAGAGTTAGTTTTATCTGACTCTATGACCTTTCGAGGCTTAAAGGTAGATTTTGACTTACCCTATGATTTCACGAATCCTACACCAGCATGTGATCTATTATTCTCAGGGACCATAATCTGATCTACAGAGATAGGACAACTAAGAATAGTTGGCTTCACGATCTCTGTGGATTTCACAAATACAATGCCTCTATGGGGAGTAGAAGCACTGTTGTTGTTAATCTCTAGCAATTTATCCACACTCGGATCTGAGGAAGAATACCCAAATCCCAAATCTGATCGGCCGGATACTGCTCTCTGACTGATGATCTGGGAGTCCATAGACGAAAAAGATCTATTCCACAAAGAAATCATATTTTTCAATTTCGCTATCTTAGAGACTAGAATTGACTCTCTGTTTGCATTCTGTTTAGATATCTATCTCAACCTCTCATTCTTTGCCTCAAGGTTAGACAGAGATGTAGCACTCTGATGTAATATGTTGCCTAATTTCTTAATAGCACTCAACACGCAAGTATACCCCTTCGTTTGCAGTATTTAGCAAGCAAGGATATCATTCCCACGAGGAAATAAATTAATATTTATCAATTACCGATTTCAATTCAATTAATCCTATTTTCAACTACAAAATTTTTGTTTGCAATATGAAAATTAAAATTAACAAAATTAAATACTAAAATAACAGGTCACAAGAGTAAATGCAGATTTAATAGGTTAAGATTACAACTTCCCTTGGTATTTCATTTAAATCAATTTACTTCCTATTTAATTTAATTAATTAGCATAAATCATAAACCAAGAATTCTTTACGGTAGTCCCGCACTTCTTCTGAAAGTCACATAAACAAATCCTCCTAAATCCGATCTCTAAGGAACATAATTATAAGGAACACCCTAATCAATTAACTCACTATATTTCTATGTGAATCAAGTGAATTAGGGTTTTTAGGCATAAATTCTTCTAATAGTTACAAAAGACACGTAGGTATATTCTTATCCTACATGACCTTATTCAGATTATATGAACCTATGCTATCATATCCAATTCTAAATGTATACTCCATTTTCCAATTTTATATAGATTATCACAGTAATTGTTGGTCAAACAATTAATTAATTAGCGCAAGATATAATAAACGATTCAATGATAACTAACTTGCATTAAATAGAAAGCATCAATTTAAACTACATATCAAGTTCTGTTGCAACCTTAATTGAAAATTTGTTCATACCAAGAAAGGAAAATATCATCCAAATCATAAACTTAAACATCCCAGATAATTACAAAAATTAAAGAGTAGAGAAAGGAATAGAAGAAACTGTGGGTTTGCTCCTAATCTTCTTTTTGATCTTCAGCCCTTGCAATATTCCTTCGTGTTCTCCTTTTTGTCTCTGCAATCTCTTGTTACTTCCTTTTCTGAAGTCTTCTCCCTCTTGTATTAGTCAACCCTTATTCAGATTCCTAATTGGCTTCAATTTCCATCCCTACCGCAAAATTTTCCAACTCTGACAGAGCTAGAGCGCCTAGGCACTCAACCTAGCACTATTCCAAGCACCTAGGCGCTTGACTGAGACCCCAGATTTACAAAAATGCCATCAGCTCATTTTTTAATGCTTTTTAATTCTTTTCTTCACCAAAATGACTTATATGCCCCTCCAGCTCCATCCTGCAAGAAATAAACACAAAAAATAATTAAAATGATTCTAAAAACACTTAAAGATAGCAAAAATTAAGCTCATCAATACCCAATTCGTAGATATGAAACCCACTAATCAAATACCCCCAAACTTAACCAATTGCTTGTCTCCAAGCAATGCAATGATGCAAATGCAACTAACTATATACCTACGAATCAAACAACCAAATAACATAGCGTCCAACACCAAGCCTCAAAGAAACATTTAATACTCAACTAAAACATCGAACCAATGCAAAGTTTTCAACTTGAACCAATTAGCCAAATTACACTTGTCATCACTCGTGCTGTGTGTGTGTAAATCAACTATTTTAATCAATCACAACTCAAATCACTCACATAATTAACTTATTAGCAAGAAACTCCAGTTTTACTTAACTTCATCAGTAAACATAACCAATCCGACTAACGCAAGCAATTACTAAGCACAGGGGTATCACCAAGTTTTATTACAAACATACTTTATTATTTTACGAGTGCGTTTTACGCTCCATCTCGCTTTTAAACTTGACTTGTACAATGTCTAGTTTCTTTAGGCTTTACAAAGCTACCCATGTATCGAGCTTCCGACCAATGACTCCCAAACCAATTGGCTTTAGGGTACTAAGTGTTAAGACACCCCTACGGATCTAATAACCCAAGTAGCAAAGGCCACAAAACTAAACTAGTCAAGTTTGATTATTTATTCATATTTTACTTTATTTTTTTCTTTCCAATTTTTTGATTTTTTTTCAAGATATATGCACCCCAAGATTCCCCCAAACTTAGTTTCTTGCTTATTTTTGCCTTCATAGATGTTTCACTGATTTTGTCAAATTTTATCCCAAATTTTCTCACCAGAAGCAGATTATGTAAGGATTTGAATCAAATTGACCAAACAGTCAATTATGTGCTTTCTTTGTTAACATGAGTTTCAGACAAGCATAATTAACTTCACAGTTTAAGTCATCACTTTGCATTAGTTTTCAATCCTATTCAAGTTAAAACTATCAATCAAGTCTTATCATTGGCTAAAATTAGACAACTATATCATTTACTGCTTGATTCATGCAACTAGATGCATAACACAATCTAAAATGCACTCACAGTTTACCACTATCATGCAACATGCATACTATAATGAAACATACATCAGTAACAAAAATAAACATAAGTAAACTAAACAAACATGCTCCTACTCTATATGCACACATTATCAACTACTAAATATAATGCACCCACAAACTTAACTAATGTAATGTCCTCATTGTGTGAACATTAAGAAATTAGGAACTGAGGACTTCCCTAATAAATGCTTTACTCCTCGCCTTCATCATCTTATTCATCTTCATCACCGTCATTGTCAGGAGGTAAGTCTGGAGGTGGATAAACAGACAGAGGTGGAGGTAGTGGAAACTGGTAAGGAGCCGAGGCTGGATTCATTTTGCTAAACATATCTACCAACGTCGTATTACAATTGATGTTGTGGGAATAAATTTCTGCTTGGCGCTAGGCAAGAGGAGACTATTGTTGACCCATTCATTCAAAACCTTGTTGTATTTGTGTGGCCACCAAGTCCATTCGTCTCGTATGATGCCTTAGGTCCCGACGAAGATCCTCAACCAAATCAGGTGGTGGCATTAAACCCCGGCATCAGTAGGATTCTCAAAGGGCTTCTCTACAAGCTACTCAACGTGCTCCGAAGGAACAATGATAAATCCCAGTCCCCGTGGATGTGATTTGCCCCCAACCCAAATCTTGTATTGTACTATCACATAATGGTCAATCAGAGCTAAGGGAGCCTGTAATGCTTCGTCGTTATCCCACTGAACCCCAGCCTGTTGACACAATGTTGTAATTAAATATGGGTGAGGCAGCCCACTGGAAGTACCCCCTTCAATTCCTAGCATAATAGACTCATGGTTAACTTTCCCGACATCTACAGTTTTTCCTTTGGCAATGCAGAACAACAAAACAGCCCTCTGATTGATAACATCGCTCATATGCCGGCACGACATCAACTTAGCACAGATAAATGCATTCCAAGCTTTTCCATATCGGCTCAGCTTTGAAGAGGGAAAGTGAACTGCTTCTTGTTTGTCAGTCAGTTTACATTTAGTCCCCGGTTCACAAAGAGTTGCAATCACCTCACTATAATCCAAGTTTTGCTGCAAATACTCCATATACCCATTGCCATGAATCTTTTCCAATCGGTAGTAAGCATTGATTGCCTTTCGACCAACATTTACTGATTTTCCACAGACCATCACTGAATTTTCAATGGTCTCTTTAGCGTTTGCATAGAACTCTTTTACAATTTTTACCGTTGCTGGCTCAGGTTGAGCAATAAAGGCTATCCACTTCTGGCTTCTAATCATCTGAGCAACTTCCCCACCTTCACTCTCATCTGGTAGCAAGCCACATTCAGGAATTAGAGTTTTCCTGGACAACCATTTGTGATATCTATCGGAAGCTTAATGACTTACAAATCTTTTATGTCAAACTTGCCAGAAGTTCCTGAATTTTCCCCTCTGTGCCTTTTGGGAGCCATATGCAAACTATCTCTGTCAAGTCCTTGCCCCAATATCAGTAACACAGTAGCCCAATATGTGAAAAACCTTTTTGTGGCAATTTATCGAACACCTGGCATGCAAGGTTACAAACCCCTTTGTGAAGCCTTCCCCAAACTTGTTTTAGTCCAAATCTGTTAACAAATCAATGCACAATGCTCTCCAATGCAATAGAACAATAAATTAGAACAACCCAAACCCAATTGAGCCAACACAAACTCAATTGGGTAATCAAAAAAAGCAAACTAAACTTCTTCAAATTACTAAGTTATTCAACTCCATACAAGTAATTCCAAGTAACTAAAGATGAAACTTTGCAAAACTTACTTGTTTATTGCAAGATATGACGTTTCATTCGCATTAGATGCATCAATTTGGAAGATGGAATTCTTACTTCAAATCCGTGTGTGCTTGATGGATGTTGAAATCCGAGATGGGTTGTGTAGATAATGAGATGAAGTTTTCTTTCTTGTTGATTTTGGGTAAGAGATTAGATTTTAGGTTTTGATTTGGACAGGGGAGGAAGAGATGCCGTGGTTGTGTTGAGGAAAAGATGAGAGTTTGTTGTGTATTAGGAGAAGGAAAAGAAGTTGAATTGGGTTTATCTTGAGTGATGCCCGATTAGGGCTTAAATTTTTTTAACTGCACAGGTATAGCTTCTAGGCGCTTGGACTTAGCTTGGATTGAGCATTTAGGTGCTTGAGGACAGAACTTGATGGTGTGGTACAGTGCCTAGGCGCTTGAAATGGCTTGAGTTGTGGCGCTTAGGTGCTTGGACATGCTGGGCTTATTATAGGTTAGCGCCTAGGCTCTTGGCCAAGGCTTAAGTTGGGTACCTAGGCGTTTAAGCCAGACTTAGCCAATTTGAAGCCTCCTTCATGCTAGTACCTGCAATCCCATAAACCTAATATCAAAAATTATTTGCAGAGAGCTTTTTAATAAATGTAAAAGCTAGAGTAAGGTAAACATAAATACTACATAATTAAATGAACTATACTACGAAAATAAAGTAATTAAACTAAAAATAAAAGAAATTAATTAGAAATCTAGGTTGCCTCCTAGGTAGGGTTTAGTTTAACGTCCTCAGCCCGACTTTGTCTTCTCTGTTCTAATCAATGAGGCTAACAGATGTCTTTTCACGATCGATATAACCCTCATAATAATGTTTCAACCTTTGACCGTTGACTTTGAAAATGTGTTTTGAATCCGGCTCTTCAACTTCCATAGCTCCGTGAGGAAAGACCTTGGTAATAGTGAATGGACCTGACCAACGTGATTTCAACTTTCCTGGGAAGAGTTTTAGCTTGGAGTTGTATAACAACACTATTTGCCCCAGTTCAAACTTTCTTGCTATTATTTTCTCATCATGTCGCCTCGTGACCTTCTCCTTATATAACTTAGCATTCTCGTACGATTGGAGTCTGAATTCATCCATTTGATTCATTTGTAAGAGGTGCTTTTCTCCCATAGCAGAGATATCAAAGTTTAACTTCCGGATATCCCACTAAGCATTGTGTTCTAACTCAATCGGAAGATGGAAAGCTTTCCCATATACTAATCTGTATGGTGGCATCAATATCGGTGTTTTGTAAGCTGTACGATATGCCCATAGGGCATCGCCTAGCTTACTTACCCAATCCTTTTGACTAGGATTCACTATCTTCTCGAGGATTCATTTCACTTCTCGGTTAGATACCTCGGCTTGGCCACTCGTCTGTGGATGGTAAGCAGTAGTTATCTTGTGAGTGACTCCATATTTAGCGAGAATAGTTAAAAACTGCTTATTACAGAAATACGTGCCCTCGTCACTAATGATTGCACGAGGAGTGCCAAATCTAGAGAAGATGTTCCTGCGGATGAACTTGACCACAACTTTAGCATCATTGGTGGGTGATGCTATAGCTTCAACCCACTTCGAAACGTAGTCCACCGCTAGTAGTATATAGAAATCGCTAAAAGATGAAGGGAAAGGTCCCATGAAGTCGATGCCCCACACGTCAAACAATTCAACCTCTAGGATTGTGTTGAGTGGCATCTCATGTCTCTTTGATATATTTCCAACTCTTTAGCATCTGTCACATTTCAACACGAACACATGGGCATCCTTAAAGAGCGTCGGCCAATAGAATCCACATTGTAGCACCTTGGCTGCCGTTCTGTCTCCCATAAAATGTCCACCATAATCAGATGCATGACATTAATGTAGAATGTTCTCCATTTCGACTTCAAGAACGCACCTTCTTATTATTTGATCTGCATAGTACTTAAATAAAAATGGCTCGTCCCATAAATATTGCTTTACATCATGGAGAAACTTCTTCTTCTGCTAACTTGACAAATCTAGCAGAAACACCTTACCCATAATAAAATTTACGAAATCTGCATACCATAGTGTCTCCAACCTTATTGCAAACAGTTGTTCATCTGGGAAAAATTCATTGATTACTGTTTTATCATCCTTATGCAGTTTCGAATTCTCTAACCATGATAAATGATCAGCAACTTGATTTTCTGTCCTTTTCCGGTCCCAGATCTCCAAGTCAAACTCTTATAGCAATAATATCCACTGAATCAACCTCGACTTAGCATCCTTCTTGGCTATCAGGTACTTAATTTCTGAGTGGTCCGTAAACACAATCACCTTAGTCCCAATCAGATACGAACGAAACTTATCAAAGGCATAAACAACTGCTAGTAGCTCCTTCTCTGTAGTTGTATAGTTCAGTTGGGCATCCGATAACGTCTTAATAGCATAGTATATGGCATGAAAATTTTCTCTTTACGTTGGCCAAGAACTGCACCAACTGCAAAATCGCTAGCATCACACATTAATTCAAACGGGATACCCCAATCTGGTGTTATGATTACCGGTGCAATAACTAATTTCTTCTTCAACACTTCGAAGGCTTCTTGGCATGCTTTATCAAAGTTGAATGGAACATCTTTCTCCAAAAGATTGCAAAGAGGTTTTCTGATTTTGGAGAAATCTTTTATGAATCTTCTATAAAAACCTACGTGTCCCAAAAAACTTTGAATACCCTTACTGATGTTGGTGGAAGAAGGCTTTTAATAGTTTCAATCTTTGCTTTATCTACCTCGATTCCCTTTGCTGAAACTTTATGGCCCAAGATTATCCCCTCTTGCACCATAAAATGCCATTTCTCCTAGTTTAAAACCAAATTTATTTCCATACACCGTTTGAGCACAAGAGTGAGATTTTCCAAGCAATAATCAAACGAATCCCTAAAAACTGAAAAGTCATCCATAAATACCTCGAGATTCTGTTCGACCATATCGAAAAAAATAGCCATCATATGTAACGATTGTTACCCGAGTTAAATTTCGTAATATAGTTATAAATATTTATTGAATAAATATTTTAATGAGTACTATTAATTTTAGAATAATTTATTTGGTGTTTATGTGTTAACCAAATATATGTAGGAATTAAATGTTTAGTTAATTCTTTAATAAACTTAGTTTAAAATCCCATTTGGAATGTTAAAAAAAAAATTTGGTTAAATGGTTATTAAATGGGTTATGAATTTTTAATATTTGGGAACAAATAAAAGCTACGAAAATGCAAGAAAATGCAAGTGGGTGTGTATTTTTTTTATTCATTAAAACCATGCATGGCATTTGATTAACCAATTAGAGAAGAGAGAGAATGGAACTTGCTGGGAGTAATATTGCTCATGCAATTGTTAACCAATTAGAATTTAGCTTGTGGTATTTGGACCAATAAGGAAGGAGAGAGCAATAGACTTGCAGGCAACCAAGCAAATGCTTAAGAAACCAAACGTCTTCCTCTCCCAAACGTCTCCAACTTTTCATCTCCCCATTAATGATCAGATAAACCCAATGGTAACATCACTTACCCCATTCTTCATCTGATCATTCCATGTTGCTAAGAGTTTAAACACTAACAGGAGAGAGAGAGAGAGAGAGAAAGCTACCGGAGAAACCATTAGGAGGAGAACGGAAGGAATTCATTTGTGTTTTGAAGAAGAAGAAGAAGACATATCTAGCAAATATAAACCATAATTCATCCTCCATTTCATCCTTAACCTCCATTAATCTCCAAAAACTTCCATTAAAGCTTAAGCTTTCTAGAGAGAGAGTGAAATGGGTCTTCGAAGAACTTAATGCAAACTGTCCAAAAGATCAAGGAGAAGCAAGGAGGAGTTTAAACAAGCATTTTACACTCTCTAGCCAAGCAAAAGAGGAGCCAAGAGGTAATGAATTAACTCTAAAGCTTTAAACCTTCATTTCTTAGATTTTCATGGTTAGTTGTTATTTTGGTTGCATGAGTTGTTAAAGAATTCATATAAGTTATTTCAAGTGTTAAACAAATTGGTAACAACTTACAAGTGGAATCAAAAGCAAACAAATACGATCATATGCGTAAAGGAGAAAGAAATGGACCTATGGACTGATTTTGGACATTTTGGACTGTTTAGAGGTTATTATGGTTGTGTTGTTACGTTTAAAAATTTAGTTTGAAGGTTATATATTATACTTCTCTGAGATACGAAGACAACCCAGTTGGAATGAACCGAAACGAGCTTAAAACGAATTAGTTATGATTTTTTTAGCGAGATGGGATAAAGCTAAAACGTAGAAATGGACAGATTCTGACATGCTTCTTGTACGAATTTTCTGGTCTTGTGTGTTCAGAATTTGAAAGTGGTGTAAAAATGAAAGTTGTAGCCCCGGAAGTTAGCTTCGCGTGGGCGCAAGAATCACTCAAAAAGTTTTTGAAACGAATTAGTTATGATTGTTTTAGCGAGCGAGGGTAAAGCTGGCCAAGTTTTTGTAGCAATCTGACGTTGCTTGAAAAAAATGAAAATATGTTTTTATTGAAGAAGGGGCTGGAACCAGGGCCTATCTAGTGTTAAAGTACACTGGATAAGCTTTAATTTGACGTAAGAATGAACGAAAACGAATGAGTAATGAAAGAGATATGATAAAAACAAGAACAATGTTTTGTTAAAGAAAAACTACGAAAATGAGTTTTGTAACTTGGATTGAAATGAATTTTGAGCAATGATATATTTTGAAGTAAAATATCATAAGGGGGCGATAAGCGGGTCGTGTCATTCTCGAATGCCGAGAGACATTTTTGAAGATTGGTCGCGTTATTATAAAACGCGAACAACATGAAATGTGACATATAATAAAAGTTGTAAACTCTTATGTGAAGTCTATATGTGACTAATTGGCATGTTATTATTAATAATATTGTGTAGGATATTTGAAGAACATATATCATAACTTTGTAGCGAACACGCAAGGCAAGTTCTCTAACTTTTGCTTATACTTTAATATTAAGCAAAGTTTCCTAAACCGTACAGTTCTTTCATATTTGTGTGAGTTTCCTATGGACATGCAAGCTTTCTAATTCTTTTCTGAAAGCATTACTTTGATGAATAATACTCGTTCAAATATAAGTTATTGAATCATGGCATATTTATTGCAATTATTCGAGATGATGTTGTTATTAAATCTTTGATTGTTTATCAAACTCATTTGATTCGGCTAGTACATAGTCGATGAACGTTCTAAAAGATTAGAATTCTTTCTAATGTTATTCCAAACTGATTTGTCTTTGGTGCGGATTCCTATGATAAAGCTGAGATGAACAACCCTATATCAAGGACAGATGTTATCGAAAACTATAATTCTGAACTACGCAATAGCGATAATATGTTTGTGCACAATACATAGTACAAAAGGCTGATCACCTGGAGTACGAGATGGATAGTCCACAGCCATCAGGCTGATAAAGGTTACAGTATATATGCTTGTAAACCTAGGACATAGTTCGTGGTCTTGAGACCCTCAGTATATATACAGCAGATCCCAATATCGATGATTTGATTTGATAGATGATTATTCCATTGAATTCACAAGCTTTTGATTATCAGTTGATTGATTCCAATGAATAAGCATTTGCTCAATCATATATTGTTTATTGTATATTTTTCTACCTGTGGGCAATTTGTTTGCTCACCCTTGCACAAAACATTTCAGCTAAGAATGAGAAGCATGAGGAACCATCTTCAAGCAAGGGCAAAGGAAAGATGCATGAATAGACGACTCATAGTTTATCTTCTATTTGTGATGAATTATGTAATGAATTTATTTATATTATTTCGCTGTTATTTTATTATTAAAGGTTAGTTGACCTGGGATACGTTTATGTATGTAACCTTTTATTAAGGATTATCTTATATGATGTTTATTTAATGGGTAGTTTATATGATGTATGTGTTGGATCATGAGCACCGAATCCGAGGGTTAAGGTACTCGGATTTGGGGGTGTCACAGGTTGGTATCAGAGCTGTAGGTTATAAACCTTAGGTGGGGAAAACCTTAGGATATAGCCTTTTAGGAAAACGAAAATATAGTAGATGATGAAACTTTTATCGAGTTTTAAGGAATGAATTGAGAAAATTCATTAAAGATGTTTAATAAAATGACTTATGTGCTTACTTGTTGTTAATAGATTTATGTTTTCCCGAGTAGTAATTAGAACTTAAAATTTTGGTGACATGATGGCTGAGATAGGAGAGCCCAGTCAGACTAGGGAAGAGGAGCCCCGAGTCATTTACACAGTTTGGGAGCAGTTAGCACCGAGGGAGTCATCTCCATTGATTACTGTAGTAGGCCCAGAGTATGAGCCTGAATCAGATCCTGAAGAGGAAACTGAGGAAATTGAGGTAGAAGATGAAGTCGAGGGAGATTTAGATGGGGTACCACCTACCTCATTCAGAGCTGAGATGTTTGATATAGTGTATGACCAAAATATTGAGTTGCGAGATAGAGTCGAAGAGTTAGAAGAACAAGTCGTAGAGCATCAAACTTCCCTAGAACAAAAAGAAACAGTAATTCAGGATCTCACTGCACGAATTGCAGAGCTCGAACAAAAACTAGCACAGTTTGAATATCAGAGAGGACAGTTAGTGGCTGAGAATGAGAACATGCAAGATGACTTGAGTGAGGAGTCAGCAAAACGAGCGAGAGCTGAAGATGCATGGATGAAGGCTGATCGACGCGTGGATCGTGTTGAAAGAGAAGTTCGGTCCAAGAAAGCAAGGATGGATGAGATGGATTACGCGTTTCGCACTGCAATTGGAAGAGCTCAGGATCGAGTCTACCATTATCCTATACAGTTTGAGGAGTACCCCTGGTACGTCATGGATCGCAGAACGATGATTCATATTATGAACCAAGAATGTGATGACACGGTGCTGCGTGGAATGCTTCTGTAGGTTGTGAGAAGAGGAATGTTATGATATATATATATATATATGTGTGTGTGTGTGTGTTTGTGAGCTTATTAATGAGATGTAAATCCCAACTTTTGATATAAGTAAGGGGATATGATGATGATGTAATTCCGTAATATTATTATGGTTATATGTTGCTTGTGTTATGTACTGAACGCGACGTATGAATATATATCAATGTTTATTAAATATGTCACATGTTATTTATAAGTGCTTAGATAACTCTTGAATGTATTTAGTAAATGGATAATGAGCTAATAATATAAATCTTAACAGTAAGATGCCGCCTAAAAGAAGACAACAACCTCCACCAACCCCTGAGGGATCTACGGATAGTAATGGGAAAGCGGACGTGAACCCGATGCAACAGTTCGTGAATCTGTTAATGGGCGCACTTATGAATCAAACTCCTACCCATGCCACGACATTTAAAGACTTTAAAGCTATAGGACCTCCAGAGTTTCGAGGGACTACCAATCCGGTTGAAGCCCAAAAATGGGTTATGGAAATAGAGAAGGTATTTGATGTTGCTAAGGTCACGGAGGATCAAAAGACTGCTTTCGCAACCTTTATGTTAAAAGCAGAAGCGAGCTACTGGTGGCAAGCTAATAAATGTAGAGGTGGTCAATGAGTTATTCCATGGGAAAGGTTTAAAGAAATGTTTTTTGAAATGTACTTTCCGCCTAGCACACAGAATCAAATGGAAGTTCATTTTTTGGAACTCAAATAGGGAACAATGACAGTATCTGAGTATGCTGTAAGATTTAATGAGTTGGCGAGATTCGCCCCGTATCAAGTCAACACTGACGAGAGAAAAGCGAGAAGGTTCGAACAAGGACTCAAGCCTTGGCTTTACAGTCGAGTTTCAATGTTTCAATTGAACTCATTCGCGACAGTGCTGGAGAAAGCAATTATCGCAGAAGGTGGAAGTGATGCACTCACTAAGTATAATCAGGAGCAGAAGAAGAAGAAAGGTGAAGGAGAGCATAAGGCAGGAAGTAGTAGTGGTGGTAATGCACAAAAGAGGAAATGGAATGATAATACCAATGCTGGGAATCAGCTAGGGAATTCGAAGAAAAAAGTGGAGGCGTGTAGTAGCTGTGGAAAGAATCACGTCGGAGTTTGCCTGAAAGGAAAGAGGGCATGTTACAATTGTGGCTTAGAGGGTCATATTGCAACAAATTGCCCCAGTCCGAAGAAAGGTGCATGTTTCACATGTGGATCAAAGGAACACTTAGCTCGAGATTGTCCAAAGAAAGCGACAGGAGGAGCAAATGGAAACAGAGGAGGCAACAACAGTGGCAAGTTGACCATCACAGGATCAGCACCGCCAACCCGACCAACCGCTCGAACATTTAATATGACAGTGCAAGATGATGTGCAGTCAAAAGATGTGGTGTAAGGTATCATTCCGATTAATGACATAAATGCTTACGTATTATTTGATTCGGGTGCTACTTGTTCATTTATATCCGATAAATTTATAAAAAAATTAGAATTACTTCCAGAAGAGTTAGATTCCCCTCTGAACATAAAAATTGCGAATGGGGAAGTGATTCCTGTTAAGTTTGTACACAAAAATTGTCGTGTAGATATTAAGACTCATGTGATGTCGGTGGATTTGATTCCAATTCGACTTGGGGAATTTGATGTGATCCTAGGAATGGATTGGTTATTTAACCATGGAGCAATAATTGATTGTCAGAAAAAGTGTTTGAACCTTATGACTCCGAAGAAGTCAAAGGTGGTATTTTATGGCAGCAAGTCGCCTAGATAAGCGAGCTGTCTAACGGTGATGCAGGATAAGAAGTTGTTGAGGCAAGGATGTGCAGGATATTTAGCTTACATAGTCGATACTCAGAAGGTATGTGTAAAACTGGAGGAGATACCGGTTGTTAGAGACTTTGCATATGTGTTTCCAGACGATTTGCCAGGACTTCCGCCAGATCGAGAAATTGAATTTATGATCGATTTAGCACCAAGGACTGCCCCTATATCAAAAGCCTCATACCGTATGGCTCCAGTAGAGATGAAGGAGTTAATGGTCCAATTGCAAGAATTGTTGGATAAGAGGTATATCCGACCGAGCGTGTCGCCGTGGGGAGCGCCAGTGTTATTTGTCAAGAAGAAGGATGGATCGATGCGGCTCTGCATTGATTATAGAGAGTTGAATAAGGTCACTATTAAGAATAAGTATCCGTTGCCAAGAATTGATGATTTGTTCGATCAGTTGAAAGGAGCTAAGTATTTCTCAAAAATAGATTTGAGGAGTGGATATCATCAATTGAAGGTGAGGAAGGAAGATATACCGAAGACGGCATTTAGAACTCGATATGGTCATTACGAGTTTCTAGTAATGTCATTTGGTTTAACTAATACACCTGCAGCATTTATGGACTTAATGAATAGGGTGTTTAAGCCATTTTTGGACAAGTTTGTGGTGGTATTCATTGATGACATATTGGTATATTCTAAAACCCAAGAAGAGCATGTAGAACACTTGAGGGTGACGTTGGAGGCGTTAAGAAGAGAGAAGTTGTATGCGAAGTTTTCAAAATGCGAATTTTGGTTGGAACGTGTACAATTTCTTGGACATGTGATTGACAAAGACAGAATTTCAGTAGATCCATCAAAGATAGAAGCCGTGATAAATTGGGAACAACCAAAGACGCCGACAGAGGTGAGGAGTTTCTTAGGATTGGCAGGATATTATAGACGATTTATTCAAGATTTCTCCAAGATAGCCACTCCGTTGACTAATCTGACAAGAAAGACGGTGAAATTCGTATGGACAGAGAAGTGCGAAGATAGTTTTCAAGAATTAAAGAAGAGGTTAAGTATGGCACCTGTGTTGTCTTTGCCAGATGATACAGGAAATTTTGTGGTGTATAGCGATGCATCGCACAAGGGACTAGGTTGTGTGCTTATGCAAAATGACAAAGTCATTGCGTATGCATCGCGACAGTTGAAAGATTACGAAAAAGGATATCCGACCCATGATTTAGAGTTGGCAACAGTAGTTTTTGCTTTGAAGATTTGGAGACATTACCTATATGGGGAGAAATGTGAGATATACACAGATCATAAAAGTCTGAAGTATATTTTCACACAAAAAGAATTGAATATGCGTCAAAGGCGATGGTTAGAATTAATCAAAGATTATGATTGTGAAATTCTATACGATCCAGGGAAGGCGAATGTGGTGGCCGACGCCTTAAGTAGGAAGGGTCGTGAAAAGTTATCAATGTTAACGAATCAGGTAAAGTTAATATCACAGATGACAAGATTGGAGTTAGAGGTGAAGCATCCGAAAGAGTCAGAGGAAAAGCTTTTTCAAATGGGAACTCGTCCAACCTTACTAGACATGGTAAAGGAAGCATAATTCCAGGATGAAGAGTGTGAAAAGATAAGGAAAAGAGTTTCCGAAGGGGAAGATGTCAAATTTAAACTCGATACCGAAGGGTTATTGAGATTTGAAGGAACAATTTGGGTACCGCCAATACCGGACGTAAAAGAGAAAATTTTACATGAAGCTCATAATTCAAGATATTCGATTCACCCCGGGAGCACAAAAATGTATCAAGATCTTCGACAATATTTTTGGTGGCCAAATATGAAGAGGGAAGTTACTGAATGTGTTGCAAAGTGTTTAACATGTCAGAAAGTCAAAGCAGAGCATCAGAGGCCAAGTGGCTTGCTGCAACCATTGGAGATACCAAAATGGAAGTGGGAGCATATTATGATGGATTTCGTGGTGGGTCTTCCAACTACTCAGAAGGGTTATGACGCGATTTGGGTTATTGTGGATTGACTAACGAAATCAGCACATTTCTTGCCGATCAAGATTAGATTTAAATTAGACCAATTGGCAAAATTATATGTTAAAGAAATTATTTCAAGACACGGTGTCCCGGTGTCAATTGTGTCAGACCGAGATCCACATTTTACATCGAATTTCTGGAAGAGTTTGCAAGAACACTTGGGAACACAGTTGAGAATAAGCACGGCGTACCATCCTCAAACCGATGGCCAGAGCGAAAGGACGATCCAAATATTAGAAGATATGTTGAGAGCTTGTGTCATGGATTTTAAAGGAAATTGGGACGACCACCTACCTTTAGTAGAGTTTGCTTATAATAATAGTTACCATGCAAGTATTGGAATGCCGCCTTACGAAGCATTGTACGGAAGGAAGTGCAGGACTCCACTATGCTGGGATGAAGCTGGTGAACGCCAATTGTTAGGACCTGAACTGATACAACAAACTACAGAGATCGTCAAGGTAATAAGAGCCAGATTGTTAGCTGCTCAAGATAGACAAAAGAAGTATGCCGATCAGCACCGACAGAAGCGAGATTTTGACGTAGGTAACTACGTATTCTTAAAAGTATCTCCTTGGAAGGGGAAAATAAGATTTGGCAAAAAGAAAAAATTGAGTCCGAGGTTCGTTGGACCTTTTGAAGTTCTTAGAAGGGTAGGCGAAGTGGCTTATGAAGTACCGTTACCTCCTGAGTTGGAACACATCCATAATGTGTTTCATGTTTCGGTACTACGACCATACAAACCCGATTATAAACATGTCATACAATATGAACCTTTACAAGTTGAGAAGGATTTATCTTATGAAGAAATTCCTGTTCAAATAGTTGATAGGAAAGAGCAAGTTCTCAGGAATAAAGTAATACCTTCTGTTAAGGTAATATGGAGAAACCACAACGCTGAAGAAGCTACGTGGGAACTCGAAGATAAGATGATGCAGAATTATCCTGAGTTATTTGTTTAATTCATGTATTGTGATTCTGAGGACTGAATCCTTGTAAGGAAGGTAGAATGTAACAGATGTGTTAATTGTATCGTGATTCTGGGGACAAAATCCTTATAAGGAGGGAATAATGTAACGATTGTTACCCGAGTTAAATTTCGTAATATAGTTATTAATATTTATTGAATAAATATTTTAATGAGTACTATTAATTTTAGAATAATTTATTTGGTGTTTATGTGTTAACCAAATATATGTAGGAATTAAATGTTTAGTTAATTCTTTAATAAACTTAGTTTAAAATCCCATTTGGAATGTTAAAAAAAAAATTTGGTTAAATGCTTATTAAATGGGTTATGAATTTTTAATATTTGGGAACAAATAAAAGCTACGAAAATGCAAGGAAATGCAAGTGGGTGTGTATTTTTTTTATTCATTAAAACCATGCATGGCATTTGATTAACCAATTAGAGAAGAGAGAGAATGGAACTTTCTGGGAGTAATATTGCTCATGCAATTGTTAACCAATTAGAATTTAGCTTGTGGTATTTGGACTAATAAGGAAGGAGAGAGCAATAGACTTGCAGGCAACCAAGCAAATGCTTAAGAAACCAAACGTCTTCCTCTCCCAAACGTCTCCGACTTTTCATCTCCCCATTTATGATCAGATAAACCCAATGGTAACATCACTTACCCCATTCTTCATCTGATCATTCCATGTTGCTAAGAGTTTAAACACTAACAGGAGAGAGAGAGAGAGAGAAAGCTACCGGAGAAACCATTAGGAGGAGAACGGAAGGAATTCATTTGTGTTTTGAAGAAGAAGAAGAAGACCTATCTAGCAAATATAAACCATAATTCATCCTCCATTTCACCCTTAACCTCCATTAATCTCCAAAAACTTCCATTAAAGCTTAAGCTTTCTAGAGAGAGAGTGAAATGGGTCTTCGAAGAACTTAATGCAAACTGTCCAAAAGATCAAGGAGAAGCAAGGAGGAGTTTAAGCAAGCATTTTACACTCTCTAGCCAAGCAAAAGAGGAGCCAAGAGGTAATGAATTAACTCTAAAGCTTTAAACCTTCATTTCTTAGATTTTCATGGTTAGTTGTTATTTTGGTTGCATGAGTTGTTAAAGAATTCATATAAGTTATTTCAAGTGTTAAACAAATTGGTAACAACTTACAAGTGGAATCAAAAGCAAACAAATACGATCATATGCGTAAAGGAGAAAGAAATGGACCTATGGACTGATTTTGGATATTTTGGACTGTTTAGAGGATATTATGGTTGTGTTGTTACGTTTAAAAATTTAGTTTGAAGGTTATATATTATACTTCTCTGAGATACGAAGACAACCCCGTTGGAATGAACCGAAACGAGCTTAAAACGAATTAGTTATGATTTTTTTAGCGAGATGGGATAAAGCTAAAACGTAGAAATGGACAGATTCTGACATGCTTCTTGTACGAATTTTTTGGTCTTGTGTGTTCAGAATTTGAAAGTGGTGTAAAAATGAAAGTTGTAGCCCTGGAATTAGCTTCGCGTGGGCGCAAGAATCACTCAAAAAGCTTTTGAAACGAATTAGTTATGACTGTTTTAGCGAGCGAGGGTAAAGCTGGCCAGGTTTTTGTAGCAATCTGACATTGCTTGAAAAAAATGAAAATCTGTTTTTATTGAAGAAGGGGCTGGAACCAGGGCCTATCTAGTGTTAAAGTACACTGGATAAGCTTTAATTTGACGTAAGAATGAACGAAAACGAATGAGTAACGAAGGAAAATGTTTTGTTAAAGAAAATCCAATACAATGTTTTGTTAAAGAAAAACTGCGAAAATGAGTTTTGTAACTTGGATTGAAATGAATTTTAAGCAATGATATATTTTGAAGTAAAATATCATAAGGGGGCGATAAGCGGGTCGTGTCATTTTCGAATGCCGAGAGACATTTTTGAAGATTGGTCGCGTTATTATAAAACGCGAACAACATGAAATGTGACATATAATAAAAGTTGTAAACTCTTATGTGAAGTCTATATGTGACTAATTGGTATGTTATTATTAATAATATTGTGTAGGATATTTGAAGAATATATATCATAACTTTGTAGCGAACACGCAAGGCAAGTTCTCTAACTTTTGCTTATACTTTAATATTAAGCAAAGTTTCCTAAACCGTACAGTTCTTTCATATTTGTGCGAGTTTCCTATGGACATGCAAGCTTTCTAATTCTTTTCTGAAAGCATTACTTTGATGAATAATACGTGTTCAAATATAAGTTATTGAATCATGGCATATTTATTGCAATTATTCGAGATGATGTTGTTATTAAATCTTTGATTGTTTATCAAACTCATTTGATTCGGCTAGTACATAGTCGATGAACGTTCTAAAAGATTAGAATTCTTTCTAATGTTATTCCAAACTGATTTGTCTTTGGTGCGGATTCCTATGATAAAGCTGAGATGAACAACCCTATATAAAGGGCAGATGTTATCGGAAATTATAATTCCGAACTACGCAATAGCGATAATATGTTTGTGCACAATACATAGTACAAAAGGCTGATAACCTGGAGTACGAGATGGATAGTCCACAGCCATCAGGCTGATAAAGGTTACAGTATATATGCTTGTAAACCTAGGACATAGTTCGTGGTCTTGAGACCCTCAGTATATATACAGCAGATCCCAATATCGATGATTTGATTTGATAGATGATTATTCCATTGAATTCACAAGCTTTTGATTATCAGTTGATTGATTCCAATGAATAAACATTTGCTAAATCATATATTGTTTATTGTATATTTTTCTACCTGTGGGCAATTTGTTTGCTCACCCTTGCACAAAATATTTCAGCTAAGAATGAGAAGCCTGAGGAACCATCTTCAAGCAAGGGCAAAGGCAAGATGCATGAATAGACGACTCATAGTTTATCTTCTATTTGTGATGAATTATGTAATAAATTTATTTATATTATGGACTTTTATTCTAGTTTGGTTCACTAGAGCCACCAAGTGAACCAAAAGGTCAAACCTAGGGTGCAAGAACAAAATTTAAATATAACTATTACATTTAAACCCGAGCTCCATTACAAACGGGTCTTCAAGCGCTCCTTGCTCCTTTGTTTCCAATTCTTCAAGTAATTCTAACTAAACCTATTACATAAACTATTTACAATAAATAGAAACCTTGATCAGCAGTCAAGGGGAGGTACATAGGAGGAAGATAGAATTTACATCAAGAAAAAACTAGAGAAGACGAGGTACGCAGACCCCATTTATAAAAACCCATTCATTCAAGCATCCACTAAAATAAATCCAATAACACATTGGTCAGTAGTCCATAATCAATCCCTATTTATTATCATACATATCTCCATATGTATCAATAAATAACATTCATCTCATGAATAATAAAACTATTCCATATATGTATTGATATCATTTAATGGGCAATTAAAAGTTTACTAAAAATTCAATTTTGAAACAAAAATAAACTCCTTTATTTTAATCAAAATTTAAATCATAATAAACTTATTTATTTTATTTTATCCAATTTTGAATAAAAATAAACTCTTTTATTTTTAATCAAATTCCAAATCAAAATAAACTCTTTTATTTTAATTAACATGGAATCCAATTTTAAGTTCAAAACAAACTCTTTTATTTTAACTTAAAATTGTTGGAAAATAAAATATGTTGAATCCTATTCCTTATCAAAATAAACATCTTTATTTTTAAGGAAACATGGAATCCTATTCCATATGTGAATAAACTCCTTTATTCTAGGAAACATGGAATCCTATTCCATATATGAATAAACTCCTTTATTCTAGTTAACTTAGAATCCAATTCCAAGTTCAAATAAAACTTTTAATTTTAATTATATTCCAATTCAAAATAAACCTTTTATCTTAATTGAAAATAAATAAAATCAAAATAAAAATTTTTCAAAATCTGGAGACCGGCGCGGCCGCGCTCCAATATGAACTAGGAGCGGCGCGGCCGCGCTGCACCCCAGAAACGTTTTCTGGGTTCAGGCGCGGCCGCGCTCCAGAATGAACTGGAAGCGGCGCGGCCACGCCGCGTAGCAGACTTCAAAAAAATTTTTGTTGCCCAGAAAATCGATCCAATCGCATACCCATACATACATGAAATCATAATAATTGATAATTAGCACAAGGTTTGGCTCTGATACCACTGTTAGGTTTGTACATGGCGCGAACATGTAATCAAATTACATAAATAGTGCGGAAGCGCGATAAAACGGATTTTAAAATTTTCATACAAACCATCACCATGATCATCCATGTGCTCAATTATCAATTAAACGAAAGAGATAGAGATTAAGAAATTATACCCTCGTAGAACCGTGCTTCCTCGGGTACAAGTTCACCTCCAATTCCTTCGCGTTCTCCTTGAATTTCACCGATTAAATTCCTTCCTTTGATCAACGTTAGCCACCCAAGTGTTTGGCCTCTAGAGGTGATCCACCAAGGAATAATAGTTGTTCAAGAAGATGGGTGTTGACAAAACCCTAGTTTCTATCTCTATAGAAATTGCAAGTACTCTCTCTCTCCAATTCTCATGGAAGAGTGTGTAAATTGTCTAACAATCTAATTGTATGGCTGTCTGACCCTAAATCATAATAAGACTCCTCTTATTTATAGATATAGGGAACCCTCCTAAACTATTTAGGATTAGGGTTTTTATTTTAATTAAACTCCTTTAATTAATTGAACTCCTAATCCAATTAGGAATTCATGAGAGAGTACTTCTATTAATTAATTCCCAATCCCTATTAGGAATTAAATAATAGTAATAGTAATAATAATAATAATAAGACTCCTCTTATTAATTTATATTTAATATTTCTAAAATATTAAATAATAAATATTAAGTTATTTAATTTATTCTATCTCCATAGATTAAATTAAATACACTTAACTTATTATTACAATTATGCCATTTACTTCTTAAATAAATATTTTCCTTTTGCGGTGTGACCCTTTAGGTTCTCCATATTAAACCGGTTGTGAATAAATCAATTAGAACAATTCTAATCTTATTTAAATAAATAAATTAAACTATTTAATTCATTTAAATAAATAATATTTATTCTACAATAAGGGTAAGCCCCCTTAGCGATCAACGACTTTCCAAATAATATAGATTTCAACATTAATCACAAAAGAACCTTTTAGTGAATAGTTACCGTACAATTCAATCCTTCTACCATACAATGTCCCAATTAAATATAAGACATGGATTTACTGTCAAGTCTTATTTTATTTAATTATATGTATTTCGATTCTCAAATGCACAACTCTAATAATGCAAATTAGAAACTCCTTTCTAATTTCATTCTGCTTTGGCCAAAGACTTCTGAGTCGTCATTTATCGAATCACATTGGACATTCTCTCCTTTTTACTAGAAGTGGTAGATTCTTTGTTGATCATTCACCTATCTCCATGTATAACTTATTATACCCAATCATACCCTTTGATATACCCTAAAGGTCTTAAGGGACATGTCAAAGTATAACTCATCATACACAAGATACTATGATGATCTCAAGTCCAAGGATCACTTGTACTACTATCACTAGAGGAATTCCTATTGACAGGCGAGTAAAACTCCATTAGGTATTCCTTAGCGAGCCACGTTCAGTGAACTTATTCTCTAATAAGCACCTACATACTTGCTTTAGTGTCTCCACGCAAATGATTATGAGATCAATCATCCTCTTCATAAGAGCAAGCAACGTATGTACTAATCTATCCGGATTCACTAATCCCCTTTTTAGTAATCCAACGATTAGGAACGATTTTAGTTTGTGAGCTATCTTGAATTTAGATCTCATTAGCATGATCACCATCATGATTCTAAAAGCATTGCTCAAAACTATGGGTTTATCACATTTAATATAACAACACTATGTAGATAAAGTAAAATGCCTTTAATAGACGAATAAGATTACAAAGTATATGTTACATCATATCAAATATGATTGGCTTGTGTGCATACTACTTTCAATCTCCCACTTGCACTAAAGCCAATCGTCATGGTATCTAATACCCTTCTTCTCTAAGTGACGATCATCCTGCTGTTTGGATAAAGCTTCAGTAAATGGATATGCAATGTTGTTCTTGAGAGTCCACTATCTCTATAGTGACTTCTTCTCTTTCAATGATTCTACTAATCAAATGAAAGGGCCGCAACACATGTTTGAATCCAAGATGAGACTTAGGAACTATTCCTAGTTCTGTGATGAACTTTTCATCCAAACAATCAACTTGCAGCTTCATTTACAGCTATATACTTTGTCTTTGTCACTAAACCAACAACTCTTTGCTGTTTGGAACCTTTCCAATTCACTGCACCACCTTTTAAGGTAACGATTTACCTTAAAGTGGATTTGTTATCGTCTTGGTCAGTCTGAAAAACTTGAGTCTGTTTAGTCCTCTAGTTTTAATTCAGACCTACCATGAATCATTATCACATCTTCAGTACCGGTTAAGTACTTAAAGATGTTTATCACTGTCTTACAGTGATCATCTCCAGAATATGACTGATCAACATCAGGCCTTGTATATTCACTGCATACATGATAGTAACTCATGCGATCTCTCTTTTAATTGGAGACAATTTTAGAGAGATACACTCCATGGCTCATCATCATGAGTCCTCTCTTGGAGTTTGCCATGCTAAACGCCTTTAGCATCAAATGAATATACGTTCCTTGGGTCAAGCCGAACATCCTTTTAAATCTATCTATATAGATTTATATCCCCAATTTATAGGATGCTCCTCCCAAGTCATTCATGGAGGAATGTTTAGACAATTTTTTATCTTTACTGATTGTAGCATTGGTGTGTTATTCCTTATCAGTAGTATATCAATATATAATACTAGGAATGTCACAGTGCTCCCACTGACCCTTTTGTACACACTAGGTTCATTCTCGTTTTTGATAAAATCAAACTCTTTTGATTGTCTCATCAAAACGAATGTTCCATCTTTGAGAAGCTTGCTTCAATCCATAAATGGATCATTGTAGCTTAAAACACGATTTGCTTCAACCTTTGAAACAAATTCCTCTGGCTGTATCATACATACATTCTCCTCAAGTCTTCATTGAGGAAGGACGTCTCCACATCCATTTTGCCAGATTTCGTAATAAGCTATAATCACAAGCAAAATCCAAATGTACTTGAGCATTACCCGGTAATAAGATTTTATTACAGTCAACTCCTTGACTTGAAAAACCTTTTAAACAGGTCTGGTCTTATAGGTCTCCACCTTGCCATTTGCCCCAGTCTTTCTCTTAAAGACCCATATATACCAGAGTCTATACTTGGTTCTTATACATGGAGTCCATTTCGGATTTCATGGCCATCTGCCATTTCTCTGAGTATCTTCTACTCATAGCCTCATCGTATGTAACTGGATAATCATCCTCTATGATGCGTACCTCATCATCATCCTCTATGATGAAT
Source organism: Aralia elata (assembly GCA_034770075.1). NCBI lineage: Eukaryota > Viridiplantae > Streptophyta > Magnoliopsida > Apiales > Araliaceae > Aralia > Aralia elata. The sequence goes on along the minus strand of CM068386.1, from coordinate 59,797,837 downwards.
CCATACCTCCTAGGTATCTTCGGTACTCTTCCAGATTTACGATTCGGTTGTGGTACAATAGGTCTATCTACAGGTTCCTCGGTTCGACTTAAAGTGCTTTGTGGTTCTTGAACCCCTTCAAGATCTATTACCCTCCCACTAGCTTCTTCAATGATAAACACCTTTATCTAAGAAGGAAGCGTGTAGGATTATAGTAATAATAATACCCTAAACTTTCTTTAGGATATCCCACAAATCTGCACTTGTCAGATTTTCTCCCAAACTTATCTTTGAAACCTTTTCACATAAGTTGGACAACCCCTTATCTTAACATACTTAAGAATAGGAATCCTCCCTATCCATAACCTTTATGGAGTATTGGGGCCAGATTTTTGAGGTTACCTTATTTTGTAGATATGCAGCCGTTTCTAGGGCATAACCCCAGATGGATACTAGAATGTCGGTAAAAATCATTATGGACTGCACCATGTCCAACAAGGTACAATTTCTCCTTTTAGATACACCAATCAATTATTGCGTATCATGAGGTTTCCATTATGAGAAAATACCATTTTGAGATGATCTAGAAACTTATTGCACAAGTATACTATTCCTCGATCTGATCTAAGAATCTTAATACTTTGTCAATTTGTTTCACTTCTGAATTCTTTGAACATTTCAAATGATTCAGACTTGTATTTCATCAAATACACACATTCAACTCTTTGAATGACCATCTCCTTTTTTCTTTTACTAGTTTGTTCAATTTACAAAATTATTTTTCATGTAAGTCAAGTATACAAAGTCTATCAAGTAATCTTCTAGTTTCATACAAAACATTATCATTATAAATAGAACAACAATTGTTCTTAAATATAATACCAGAACCTTCCTTGTCCAACAACGGAAAGAATAATGTTTCTAAAGAGAGCTGGAACATAATAACAACTTATTAACTTAATAGACTTGCCCGTAGGCTATGCTAAACTATAAGTTCCTATGGTTAATGTAGCAACATTTGCTCCATTACAACACATAAGATTACTACTTTGTTTAGCTTTCTACTTCTGCTTAGTCTCTGCATTGGATTGCATACGTGAGAACTACAGCCGGTATCTAATACCCAAGTAGAACCTTGACTTATAGAAAAATTTATTTCAATCATGAACAAATCTATATCTGTAACCGAAGCTTCACTAAGCTTCTTCTGGTTAGGCTCTGTAAGATTCTCTTCACAGTTTTCCTTTCCAGTATCCAGGCTTATTGCAGTGGAAGCAAACTCCTTTGCTATCTGCATCAGTCTTGTTCTTATTATCCTTTGTTTTTGCCTTTCCATTTACCTTCTTGAATTGTTCTTCTTTTAAGAAGATCCTTTGGCCCTCTTCCGCTTCCTGGAAGAAACATCTACCAGTAAGACTTGGTCTTTCTTAGTTGGAAAGTGACTCTTACAGTTTTCAACATGTTTAAGCAACTCAGGCAGGCTGACATATAGCTTTTTCATGTGAAATTCACAACAATTTGTGAGAAAGAGTCCGGAAGTGATTGCAAGATCAAATCTTGGATCAACTCTCCATCCATTAAAACCAGTTGTCCCAATTGTTCAATCATATTGATCATTTTAGGACATTTATCTGTACTGTAGTGCCATCGGTCATTCTAGATCGGAAGAGCTCCTTAGATATCTGATATCTAATAGTCCTACTTTCCTCACCCTTCAACTCCTTGAAGGTGCAGGAGTATAATAGGAGCATCCATAGTTTCATGCTGACGCTGAAGCTCGTTACTCATGGATGCGAGCATGATGCATTGAGCCAACTGTGCATCATCTTGCCACTTTCTAAAAGTAGCAATCTCTTCCTCTGAGGCATTGTCTGCAACCATTGCAGGGATAGGTATATTAAGGACATAAGATAGCTTTTCAGCCTTGAGAACTATTCTCAAATTCCTTAACTAGTCCGTGTAATTCGGTCCGGTTAATTAGCATCTAATATGCTATGCAGTGATAGTGAATTAGACATCGTAAAATTCTATAAATGAATTTGTAATTTAACAACATTTTAGCATACATTCATTTTTAATTAATTACCAAACTAAATTAGGTCTTTATTTTAAATTGGTATCTCCCACTATTTTCATCAAACTATATTACCCTCATTATATAGTTCAGCAATTCTAATTAAAGATTTGCTAGTGAGAATAAGGATCCCATTTCAAATGTATATAGCCTTGTGGTGACACAACAAACGATATATAAATAAATAGGTAGACAACTAATGTCAATTACATCACTATGTAATTCCTTGTATTTTGCCTCTTAGATTATTTTGATCAAGTGGTGACACATCCGAATCAAAATTATCCAAGTCAAGTCCAACCTAGCACTTTCATATATTCGAAAGAAAAACACTGTCCTTGTGGTGACACAACAAAACAGCATCGTTCAGTCTATGTATAAGCATCAAATGTGATAAAGCAACATCTTAAATATTTTAATACTTGCCTTGTGGTGACACAACAAACTCATATTAAATATTTAATACTCTATCGCTTTACCATGCTAGAAGGCGACGTTCGATATTCCAAATATCTTTGAACGCTTAGGACTTAATATAATTTCTTTGAGGGGTTTGTTATTATATGTCTCATCTTGTTTAGCGCGCATGCACATATATATATAAAATACGCGTCATATTATTTAACATGCGAAGCATGTTGTATAATATATAATGTATACATAGTAAGCATGCACATATAGAATACTATATTCTACCCGGATTGATTATGGACTTTTATTCTAGTTTGGTTCACTAGAGCCACCAAGTGAACCAAAAGGTCAAACCTAGGGTGCAAGAACAAAATTTAAATATAACTATTACATTTAAACCCGAGCTCCATTACAAACGGGTCTTCAAGCGCTCCTTGCTCCTTTGTTTCCAATTCTTCAAGTAATTCTAACTAAACCTATTACATAAACTATTTACAATAAATAGAAACCTTGATCAGCAGTCAAGGGGAGGTACATAGGAGGAAGATAGAATTTACATCAAGAAAAAACTAGAGAAGACGAGGTACGCAGACCCCATTTATAAAAATCCATTCATTCAAGCATCCACTAAAATAAATCCAATCACACATTGGTCAGTAGTCCATAATCAATCCCTATTTATTATCATACATATCTCCATATGTATCAATAAATAACATTCATCTCATGAATAATAAAACTATTCCATATATGTATTGATATCATTTAATGGGCAATTAAAAGTTTACTAAAAATTCAATTTTGAAACAAAAATAAACTCCTTTATTTTAATCAAAATTTAAATCATAATAAACTTATTTATTTTATTTTATCCAATTTTGAATAAAAATAAACTCTTTTATTTTTAATCAAATTCCAAATCAAAATAAACTCTTTTATTTTAATTAACATGGAATCCAATTTCAAGTTCAAAACAAACTCTTTTATTTTAACTTAAAATTGTTGGAAAATAAAATATGTTGAATCCTATTCCTTATCAAAATAAACATCTTTATTTTTAAGGAAACATGGAATCCTATTACATATGTGAATAAACTCCTTTATTCTAGGAAACATGGAATCCTATTCCATATATGAATAAACTCCTTTATTCTAGTTAACTTAGAATCCAATTCCAAGTTCAAATAAAACTTTTAATTTTAATTATATTCCAATTCAAAATAAACCTTTTATCTTAATTGAAAATAAATAAAATCAAAATAAAAATTTTTCAAAATCTGGAGACCGGCGCGGCCGCGCTCCAATATGAACTAGGAGCGGCGCGGCCGCGCTGCACCCCAGAAACGTTTTCTGGGTTCAGGCGCGGCCGCGCTCTAGAATGAACTGGAAGCGGCGCGGCCGCGCCGCGTAGCAGACTTCGAAAAAATTTTTGTTGCCCAGAAAATCGATCCAATCGCATACCCATACATACATGGAATCATAATAATTGATAATTAGCACAAGGTTTGGCTCTGATACCACTGTTAGGTTTGTACATGGCGCGAACATGTAATCAAATTACATAAATAGTGCGGAAGCGCGATAAAACGGATTTTAAAATTTTCATACAAACCATCACCATGATCATCCATGTGCTCAATTATCAATTAAACGAAAGAGATAGAGATTAAGAAATTATACCCTCGTAGAACCGTGCTTCCTCGGGTACAAGTTCACCTCCAATTCCTTCGCGTTCTCCTTGAATTTCACCGATTAAATTCCTTCCTTTGATCAACGTTAGCCACCCAAGTGTTTGGCCTCTAGAGGTGATCCACCAAGGAATAATAGTTGTTCAAGAAGATGGGTGTTGGCAAAACCCTAGTTTCTATCTCTATAGAAATTGCAAGTACTCTCTCTCTCCAATTCTCATGGAAGAGTGTGTAAATTGTCTAACAATCTAATTGTCTGACTGTCTGACCCTAAATCATAATAAGACTTCTCTTATTTATATATATAGGGAACCCTCCTAAACTATTTAGGATTAGGGTTTTTATTTTAATTAAACTCCTTTAATTAATTGAACTCCTAATCCAATTAGGAATTCATGAGAGAGTACTTCTATTAATTAATTCCCAATCCCTATTAGGAATTAAATAATAGTAATAGTAATAATAATAATAAGACTCCTCTTATTAATTTATATTTAATATTTCCAAAATATTAAATAATAAATATTAAGTTATTTAATTTATTCTATCTCCATAGATTAAATTAAATACACTTAACTTATTATTACAATTATGCCATTTACTTCTTAAATAAATATTTTCCTTTTGCGGTGTGACCCTTTAGGTTCTCCATATTAAACCGGTTGTGAATAAATCAATTAGAACAATTCTAATCTTATTTAAATAAATAAATTAAACTATTTAATTCATTTAAATAAATAATATTTATTCTACAATAAGGGTAAGCCCCCTTAGCGATCAACGACTTTCCAGATAATATAGATTTCAATATTAATCACAAAAGAACCTTTCAGTGAATAGTTACCGTACAATTCAATCCTTCTACCATACAATATCCCAATTAAATATAAGACATGGATTTACTGTCAAGTCTTATTTTATTTAATTATATGTATTTCGATTCTCAAATGCACAACTCTAATAATGCAAATTAGAAACTCCTTTCTAATTTCATTCTGCTTTGGCCAAAGACTTCTGAGTCGTCATTTATCGAATCACATAGGACATTCTCTCCTTTTTACTAGAAGTGGTAGATTTTTTGTTGATCATTCACCTATCTCCATGTATAACTTATTATACCCAATCATACCCTTTGATATACCCTAAAGGTCTTAAGGGACATGTCAAAGTATAACTCATCATACACAAGATACTATGATGATCTCAAGTCCAAGGATCACTTGTACTACTATCACTAGAGGAATTCCTATTGACAGGCGAGTAAAACTCCATTAGGTATTCCTTAGCGAGCCACGTTCAGTGAACTTATTCTCTAATAAGCACCTACATACTTGCTTTAGTGTCTCCACACAAATGATTATGAGATCAATCATCCTCTTCATAAGAGCAAGCAACGTATGTACTAATCTATCCGGATTCACTAATCCCCTTTTTAGTAATCCAACGATTAGGAACGATTTTAGTTTGTGAGCTATCTTGAATTTAGATCTTATTAGCATGATCACCATCATGATTCTAAAAGCATTGCTCAAAACTATGGGTTTATCACATTTAATATAACAACACTATGTAGATAAAGTAAAATGCCTTTAATAGACGAATAAGATTACAAAGTATATGTTACATCATATCAAATATGATTGGCTTGTGTGCATACTACTTTCAGTTATATTAAATGTGATAAACCCATAGTTTTGAGCAATGCTTTTAGAATCATGATGGTGATCATGCTAATGAGATCTAAATTCGAGATAGCTCACAAACTAAAATCGTTCCTAATCGTTGGATTACTAAAAAGGGGATTAGTGAATCCGGATAGATTAGTACATACGTTGTTTGCTCTTAGGAAGAGGATGATTGATCTCATAATCATTTGTGTGGAGACACTAAAACAAGTATGTAGGTGCTTATTGGAGAATAAGTTCACTGAACGTGGCTCGCTAAGGAATACCTAATGGAGTTTTACTCGGCTGTCAATAGGAATTCCTCTAGTGATAGTAGTACAAGTGATCCTTAGACTTGAGATCATCATAGTATCTTGTGTATAATGAGTTATACTTTGACATGTCCCTTAAGACCTTTGGGGTATATCAAAGGGTATGATTGGGTATAATAAGCTATGCATGGAGATAGGTGAATGATCAACAAAGAATCTACCACGTCTAGTAAAAGATATGAATGTCCTATGTGATTCGATAAATGACAGCTCAATAGTCCTTGACCAAGGCAGAATGAAATTAGAAAGGAGTTTCTAATTTGCATTATTTAGAGTTGTGCATTTGGAAATCGAAATACATATAATTAAATAAAATAAGACTTGACAGTAAATCCATATCTTATATTTAATTGGGACATTGTATGGTAGAAGGATTGAATTGTACGGTAACTATTCACTGAAAGGTTCTTTTATGATTAATGTTGAAATCTATATTATCTTGAAAGTCGTTGATCGCTATGGGGGCTTACCCTTATTGTAGAATAAATGTTATTTATTTAAATGAATTAAATAGTTTAATTTATTTATTTAAATAAGATTAGAATTGTTCTAATTAATTTATTCGCAAACCGGTTTAATATGGAGAACCTAAAGGGTCACACCGCAAAAGGAAAATATTTATTTAAGAAGTAAATAGCATAATTGTAATAATAAGTTATGTGTATTTAATTTAGTCTATGGAGATAGAATAAATTAAATAGCTTAATATTTATTATTTAATATTTTGGAAATATTAAATATAAATTAATAAGAGGAGTCTTATTATTATTATTACTATTACTATTATTTAATTCCCAATAGGGATTGGTAATTAATTAATAGAAGTACTCTCTCATAAATTCCTAATTGGATTAGGAGCAGAATTAATTAAAGGAGTTTAATTAGAATAGAAACCCTAATCCTAAATAGTTTAGGGAAGGGTTTTCCTACATCTATAAATAAGAGAAGTCTTATCATAGATTAGGGTTACACACTCTTGCATAAGAATTGTGGAGAGTACTTACAATTTCTATAGAGATAGAAACTAGGGTTTTGCCAACACCCATCTTCTTGAATAGATATTATTCCTTGGTGGATCACCTCTAGAGGCCAAACACTTGGGTGGCTAACGTTGATCAAAGGAATGAATTTAATCGGTGGAATTCAAGGAGAACACGAAGAAATTAGAGTTGAACTTGTACCCGATGAAGCACGGTTCTACGAGGGTATAATTTCTTAATCTCTATCTATTTCGTTTAATTAATAATTGCGCATAAAGAAAGATCATGGTGATGGTTTGTATAAAATTTTAAAATCTGATTTTATCGCTCTTCCGCTATATTTATGCAATTTGATTACATGTTCGCGTTATATAAACCTAACACTAGGTACCCATCTAAGAGGCAATAATATTCATGTCCTGCAAGCCTGTCCAACATCTGATCAATAAATGGTAAAGGGAAATGGTCCTTACGAGTGGCCTTGTTTAACTTTCTGTAGTCCATATAAACCCGCCAACATGTAACTGTTCGAGTAAGGATTAATTCATTGTTCTCATTCGCAACTACTATCATCCTCCCTTTCTTTGGCACACATTAAACTGGACTCACCCATGAGCTGTCTGAGATGGGGTAGATAATTCCTCCATCCAGCCATTTAATGACTTCCTTTTTGACCACTTCTTTCATTATGGGGTTGAGTCTTCATTGTTGCTCGATAGTTGGTTTCGCTTCCTCTTCCAACAAAATCTTGTCCATACATATTGATGGGCTTATCCCTTTGATATCCGCAAGAGTCCACCCAAGAGCTGTCTTGTACTGTCTAAGTACCCTTAGCAACGTTTCTTCTTGAACCTTATCAAGTGAAGCAGAAATTATAATTGGTAGAGTAAAAGAAGAACCAAGATATGCATACCATAGATGGTTAGGCAGTGGCTTCAGTTCCAATGTTGGCGGTTCTTCTAATGATGATTTTACCTTTTCTGATGGCTTTCCCAAGTAGTCCAAGGGTTTAAACTTTGGCTTGACTTGTGTCAATTTTGGAGATGAATCTAATATCTGAGCCAATTTTAAAACAGTTAAGTCATCAAACATGTTTTCACTTACCAATATTATGTCAAAAGGGTCTTCGTTCACTGATTCAATAATTGCTTCCCTAATTGCTCCCTCAATCAGATCAACCTTGAAACACTCTTCCTCTTCCTTTGGAAATTTCATAGCCTTGAACACGTTAAAGGTTACCTCTTCATCTTGGACCCTCATTGTTAACTCTTCTTTCTGTACATCAATCAGTATCCTACCTGTAGCTAAAAATGGGCACCCAAGGATAATCGATATATTACTATCTTTCTCGAAATCAAGAACTACGAAGTCCACCGGGAATATGAATTTGTCTACCTTTACTAACATGTCTTCCACTATTCCCTTTGGATAAGTAAGAGATTTATCGGTTACAGAGTGATATTCGTTGGTGTAGCTTCCTTTAACCCAAGCTGTTGATAAACTGATAAAGGCATAAGGTTGATACTTACTCCCAAATCACACAAACACTGGCTAAAGAACCGAGTTCTGATTGTGCACGAAATGGTGAAGCTACCCGAATCCTTCAACTTTGGTGGTAACTTCCTTTGTAGAATCGCGCTACATTCTTCCGTCGATGCTACCGTCTTGAACTCCCTTAGCTTCTTCTTCCTTGCTAAAATATCCTTCATGAATTTAGCGTAGCTAGGCATTTGTTCTAGAGCATCTGCGAATGGAATATTGATCTGCAACTTTTTAAACACGCCTAAAAACTTTGAAAACTGTCTATCTAACTTATGCTTTTGAAATCTTTGTGGAAACAGTACAAGTGGGATGACTGGATTCTACTTTTCAATAATTTTTTCCTCAGACTTGCTTTCTGAATTTCCCTCTTCTTTTTCACCATCCTTAGCAGTACTAGTTTTCTTATGCTCATCAGAAACTGTAGCCAACTATTTTCCACTTCTGAGTGTAACTGCCTTACACTGTTCATTACCATCTTTCCTTGGATTCTTCTCTATATCACTCGGTAGAGAACCTTGAGGTCGAGTGTTAGAGCACTTGCTATTTGCCCAATCTAATTCTCAAGATTCCTTATTGTAACTGATTGATTCTTTGTTGTCGCTTCTAACTAATTTGCTAATCTTGCTAACAATTCCTCCATTTGTGGCAGCTTATCAGGTTGTTGGGGTTGTTGTTGTGGCTGAAATCCAGGTGGGTATGTATGTCTTCGAGCTTGAGGTTGAGGCTGTGACTGATTATTGCTCCAAGAAAAGTTCGGGTGGTTCCTCCATCCTAGATTGTAGTTATTCGCATTACTGCCTTGTTGTCGATTGAAGTTGGACACAAACTAAACTGATTCTGAGCTTATTGTACATTAATCACTTGAGTGGTTACCCGCGCATATCTCATAAACCGTTTCCATTCTCTGAACATTTTATACCCCAAATGCATCTATCTTCTTTGTAAGAGCAGAAATTTTAGCTGTCACTTGAGCTGATAAAGCTGTCATCGCATCTACTTCATAAACCCTGACTGGCTTTGGTTGAGTCATTCTTGCAGTTGGCCGCTAATAATTATTAGCTATCATTATCTCGAGCAGCTGATATGCCTCATCACAGTTCTTGGCTATAATAGATCCACCTGTTGTAGCATCTATACTTGTCCTCACTGTACTACACAATCCGTGATAAAAAGTCTGCACTTGAAGCCATTTAGGAATCCCATGGTGTGGGCATCTTCTCAACAAGTCCTTAAACTTTTCCCAAGCTTCATATAATAATTCTGAGTCATGCTAAATGAAAGAGGTGATATCATTCCGCATCATTACTGTCTTTGCAGGCGGGAAAAACTTAGCAAGAAATTTTTGGGCTAGGTCATTCCACGTAGTAATTGAGCCTGGCGGTAGTGAATGGAGCCAACTCTTAGCTTGATCTCTAAGGGTGAAGGGAAATAATCTGAGTCTTATAACGTCCTCCGTCACTCCATGGTACTTGAACGTATCACAGATTTCTAGGAAACTAACCAAGTGATAGTTTGGATCATCATTCGATAACCCTCCAAATTGCACAGAGTTTTGAATCATCTGAATTGTCCCCGGTTTTATCTCAAAGTTGGTAGCAGTAATGGCGGGTCTCGTGATACTAGACTAAATTTCAGTAACTTGCGGCATTGCATAATCCCGCAATGACTTTTGCTCCTCTTCATCCATTTTATCTTGTTTCTGTAGTGTCTCTCGTATTTCTTTAACCCACTTACGCAACCTCTGAAATCATTTTTCAATGTTGTCCTCGTAAGGCAATAACTCTAGCTTCTTCGATCGAGTTTGCATACACAAGACAAGAACACCTGAGAAGAACAAAAAAGAAAAGTTTAAATTAAGATTAACTTTATCAAAATTAATAACGACAAAATATTAAAATAATTTCCCCTACAACGGCGCCAAAAACTTGTTGCCTAATTTCTTAATAGCATTCAACACACAAGTATACGCGTTCGTTTGCAGTATTTAGCAAGCAAAGATATCGTTCCCACGAGGAAATAAATTAATATTTATCAATTACCAATTTCATTTCAATTAATCATATTTTCAACTACGAAATTTTTGTTTGTAATATCAAAATTAAAATTAAAAAAATTAATTACTAAAATAACAGCTCATAAGAGTAAATACAGATTTAATAGGTTAAGATTACAACTTCCCTTGGTATTTTATTTAAATCAATTTACTTCCTATTTAATTTAATTAATTAGCATAAATCATTAACCAAGAATTCTTAACAGTATTCACGCACTTCTTCCGAAAGTCACGTAAACAAATCCTCCCAAATCCGATCTCTAAGGAACACCCTAATCAATTAACTCACTATATTCCTATGTGAATCAAGTGAATTAGGGTTTTTAGGCACAAATTCTTCTAATGGTTACAAAAGACACGTAGGTATATTCCTATCCTACATGCTAATCATATTAACCTTATTCAAATTATATGAACAAATGTTATCATATCCAAATCTAAATTTATACTCCATTTTTCAATTTTATATAGATTATCACAATAATTGTTGCCCAAACAATTAATCAATTAGCGCGAGATATAATAAACGATTCAATGATAACTAACTTGCATTGAATAGAAAGCATCAATTTAAACTACATACCAAGTTTCGTTACAACCTTAATTGAAAATTTGTTCATAGCAAGAAAGGAAAACATCATCCAAATCATAAACTTAAACATACCTGATAATTACAAAAATTAAAGATTAGAGAAAGGAATAGAAGAAACTGTGGGTTTGCTCCTAATCTTCTTCTTGATCTTCACTCATTGCAATCTTCCTTCGTGTTCTCCTTTTTGTCTCTACAATCTCTTGTTACTGTAACGAATGTGATTTCTGTGAATTAAATAAAATATTTATTGAGTTAAATAAATATTTTATTTGATTTATTTATTGAGTAGAATAAATAATTGATGGATTTGTTGTGGAATAATTTGTTAAGTGCAATTATGATAATTATTATTTGAGTGGTTATTTGATGATTGTTCTAATTTAATTTAATAATTAAATTGGATGATTAATGATTTATTTGAATAAAATGAATTATTTGGATTAATTTATAATTGGATAAATAGAAATTATAATTTAATTAGTAAGGTTTAATTGAATTTATTTATTAGTAAGTTTAATTAAAGTATGTGTGACAATTGAACCTTATTATAAAAGGATTATTAAAATAAATTAAAAGAGGATTAATTTAGTTTTACCAAACAAAGCCTTGTGGCTTTTGAATTTCCAAGTTAATCTAGTTTTGCCAAACAAGGTCTTATGACCTTTTGAATTTGTTAACTGATGGTTTTGATAACTGACTAGCTAGTTAAATTTTACGTTAAAAAAATAAAGGCTATATCAGTTTATTTTCATTAAGCAAAAAGATCAGTGCTCACTTTGAGAGAAACTTTGAGAGAAAGTTGAGAGGAATTGAGAGTGTGTGTTCTCTGTAATCTGGAAATTGGAGAAGAATTGCCAAACAATCAAATACCGATTCTAAGTCCAAAGAAGAAGTGAAGGTAATAAACTAATTCTAAAGTTTTATTTTATATTTCTTGAAGTAGATTTCCTGTGAAAACTCTTGATGAACTAAAGTGTTAGGATTTGATTATATGTTGGTTATAAATGTCTAAGAGTATGTATAATGTGTTAGATAGTCTCTGTAAATGATTTTCTGTAATTAGAATTTGTGTATAAGCATGAAATAGAAATAATTAGACTTGTTGGTTTCACAGTGTTCTTATGGCCTGTTTTAAGTACCAAAATTGAGGGTCAATTCATGCTTAGAATGTTAAATTGGTTGTTGTTAGTTGTAATTTACTGAGAAACGAAAACAATGTAACTGGAACGGATTAAAATGATTTAGAAATGAATTCGTGATATTCGATTTCACTAAATATGTTGAAATATGAAATTTAAAGCATAAACATTGGTTTTAAATCTTGAAATGGGTTTGTGAAACTTTGGAAGTGTTAAAATCATTCTGTGAATGTTTGTTGTTGTATTTAACGAATTTGTTGAGTCAAAAATCGATCAAATTAGACTTCAGATGAGTTAGTATGGAATTTGGGATGTACAGAGCCTGTTCGCGCTGCAGCAACTGAGTCTGCGACGCAGCGCGGCCGCGCTGGTTTCCAGTGCAAAAGTAGCGTGGCCGCGCCAGCAGCAGATCAGCCCCTGTATGTGTGCAGCGCGGCGGCGCTGGTTCCAAGAGTAAAAGTGGCGCGGCCGCGCCGGTATTCAGAACAGACCCAGTGATGAGTTTTTTTTTTTTTTACATGCATAGCTTGAATGGTGATAAGTTAGCTTATTCTAATGTATGTGGAGAATCGTAAAGCATATAGTGAGGCTTAATAACATAATGTAGTACTCATTTGATTATTGTAAGCTATAAATCAATAAGTTATAAAGATTTGTAAATCGATATCCGTAAGAATTGGAGATATTAATTATATGCTATGTCTTATGTTATGTGATGGTATAGATTTCTGTTTTGTGTTATGTGGTTAGTTAGAGAATTCGGATCATGAATTTAATTTAGTATCTTGTACTAAAGTGGAAAGTGAAATTGTAGTCATAGTTGTAATGAACGTTAACTTACATTGTGATCCTAATGGAATGTAGGACGTTTGGTGAACATAAATTGAGATTGTGTAGATTACGCACGAGGCAAGTTCCTTAAAACTTTACCTTCATTAAGCAAGTTTCTAAACCCTACATTTTATTAAGCAAGTTCTCTAACCTTGGTTATTATTATTATTCAAGCAAGGTTTCTCATATTACTCAACGCTTATATGTTGATTGAGTACTCTAGACCCTCAAATGTGTTACTCCAACATATTCGTTTGTAATCCTTGATTTCTACTATTATTGTAGTTCCATTTTTACAAAGATTGTATTGTTATTGTAAACAGACTGTTATATGGCTAGTGACCCCTTTTGATTCAGCTAGTCCATAGTTGATGATTGTTCTAAAATCTAGAATTTTCTGTTGAAGCTATTCCAAACCAAACTTTATTTGGTACGAACTCTAATGGTAAAACTGAGATGAACAACCCTAATATAGGGGATTTTATTACGCAATAGCGTTAAAATGTTTGTGCACAATACATTGTACAAAGGGCTGATCCCCCTGAGTACGAGATGAATGGTCCATAGTCTGTAAGACTGTTAAAGGTTACGGTAGAGATACTTGTTAACCTAGGACATAGTTCGAGGTCTTATGACCCTCAGATATACTTTTAATTTTGAAATCTATATTCAACTCTTGAGCCAAGCTATCCGTTGAGTTTTCAGACCTCTGATTATTGTTGATTGATTTCAGAAAAACTATTACTCCTTAGTTAACATCTACTCCGTTAATCGTTTATCTGTTATTGCTATTATACTTGTGAGCAATTGTTTGCTCACTCTTGCATAAAACATTGCAGCTAAGACTGAGAAGTCAGATGAGCCGTCCATGAGTAAGGGCAAAGGCAAGATGCAGAAATAGCTCGAGAAGTGCTATTTGTTATGGAGTTTTTGTAATAAGACTTATTAAATTTTATGTTTTAATTCCGTGATGATGTAATAAAGGTTAAATAACCTGGGAATTACTTACTTAAGAGTTTTAAGTTATAACCTCTATTATGGGGAGATGTTTTATTCAGTTTAATTGCATTATCTTTTATTTTGGGTAGTTAGTCATGAATGTATGGAAAAGTGAGCACCAAATCTGTGGAAATTGAAGTACCCGAATTTGGGGGTGTCACAGGTTGGTATCAAAGCTGTAGGTTACGAACCTTTAGGTGGGGGAAAACCTTAGGGTAGTAGCCTTTTAGAAGATAGGAAATATAGTGGTGATAAACTCTTATCGAGTTCTAAGGAATGGATTACGAAAATTCATAAAAGACAATAAAATGATTACGCGTTATGTGCTTACTTGATAACAAACTTATGTGCTCGCGAGTAGTATCGAGTAGTAATTAAAACTTAAAATTTTGATGGCAGGATGACAGATATAGGAGGATCCAGCCAGGCTGGGTAGGAGGAGCCCCGAGATATTCATGTAGTTCGGGAGCAGCTAATGCAGAGGGAGCCATCCCCATTGATCACAATTGTAGGCCCTGAGTACGAGCCTGAGTCAGATCCTGAGGAGGATCCTGAGGAGGTTGAAGAGGAGGGAGAAGACCCTGAGGAGATACCACTATCTTCTTTAGGTGTTTAGATGTATGAGCAGGTGTATGACCGCAACATAGAGTTGCAGGATAGAGTGGAGGAGTTGGAGGAGCAGATGGCTGAGCGACAGACTGCTCTGGAGCAGAAAAATGGTGAGATAGCGGAGCTTGATATACGTCTTGGGGACGTGGAGTGGAAACTGGTTCATGTGGAAAGCCAAAAGAAGGAGTTAAAAGATCAGGTCGTGGAATGTCAAGCCACTCTAGAGCAGAAAGATGTCGAGATCCAAGACCTTTCATCACGTCTTGCAGAGGTCGAGCAGAGACTAGCTCAGTCTGAGTACCGACGAGATTGGTTATTGGCTAGAAATGAAATTGTACGAGATGAATTGAAAGAGGATACAGCTAAGCGGGCTAGAGCCGAAGACGCTTGGTTAAGGGAGGCTAATTGCGCAGATCGTGTTGAATGTGAGGTGCGGTCAAAGAAGGCCAAGATTGATGAGATGGAGTATATTTTTCACACCACAATCGATAGAGCCCAGGACCGAGTTCATCGTCATCCAGTGCAGTTCGATGATCAACCCCAGTATATGATGGATCGAAGGATGGTGACTCGTATTATGGAACAAGAACGCGAGGAAGCTGTGCGCCGTGGAATGTCATCGTAGATTATGTTTAGATGTGCTAGTATGAAAATCTATGAAGTTAATAAGTTATAAATCCCAGTTTTGTATAACGGGATAGAATAATGATGTAATCCTGTAATTTTATGATTTAAGGATAGAAGATATAAGCAAATATGATGCTATTTATGCTATGTTTTAATACAATAAATGAATAAAATACGAAAGTTTATCGGATGTGCTATGTGTTAATTGTTATTTATAAATGTTTAAGTTAAGACTTAAATGTTTAAGTGATTGTGTAATAATCTTATAACGCGAATTCTTGACAGTAAGATGTCGCCAAGAAGACAAACTCGTCAACAGACCCTTGAGGGATCCACCAATAACAACGAAGAAGTCAACGCTAATCCAATGCAACAGCTGGTAAATTTGCTAACGGGAGCATTTGCGAATCAACCCCAAGCTCAGGCCACGACTTTTAAAGATTTCAAGGCTGTTGGACCCCCAGAATTTCAAGGGTCTATGAATCCGATCGAAGCACAAACCTGGGTCATGGAGATGGAGAAAGTATTTGATGTCGCTAGGGTCAACGAGGACCAGAAGACTGCATTTGCAATATTTATGCTCAAATCGGAAGCAAGTTACTGGTGGCAAGCAAACAAAACTCGAGGTGGTCAAGGGATAATTCCGTGGGAACGATTTAAGGAGATGTTTTTCGAGACTTATTTTCTGGCAAGCGCACAGAATCAGATGGAAGTGCAATTTCTGGAGTTGAAGCAAGGTACCATGACAGTGCCTGAGTATGCTGCAAGATTTAACGAATTGGCAAGATTTGTGCCATATCAAGTTAATACCGATAAGAGAAAAGCTAGAAGATTCGAGTAGGGACTGAAGCCCTAACTTTATAACCGAGTTTCGATATTCCAACTGAATTCGTTCGCAGCTGTGTTAGAAAAGACAATTATTGCTGAAGGTTGAAGTGATGCTTTGACCAAGTACAATCAGGAGCAAAAGAAGAAGAATGAATGAACATGAGAATAAAGCAAGTGGTAGCCATGGTGGCAGCAATCAAAAAAGGAAGTGGAGTGATGGTGTTTCTGCTGGGAGTTGATGAGTGGATTTTATACCTACGAATCAAGTATTGTTAGGCTTAATTATTGTGGTCTTTAAGTGTTTTTAGTATTATTTTACTTGTTTTTGGTGTTTATTTATTGTAGGTTGGAGCTGGAGGGGCAAAAGGGTAAATTTGGAGCTCAAAATAGACCTAGTGGCATTTTTGTAAATTCCTGGGCCAGACATAGCGCCAGTAGCGCTAGGGCTAGCGCCAGCGGCGCTAGTTCACGTTTTTGCACTACTTGTCTAGCTGAAGGAGGAAAAAGAAGTCAATTCTGAAGAGGAATCTAGTCCATATTGATCAGATAGTGAGAAGGAAACCCTAAGAATAGAAAAACTTGGAGACTTTTAGTAATATTATTATTATTCTACTTTTCTAGAGCTAGTTTTGTGTGGAGTTTATATAGTGGATTACTTTTGTTCAAGCATTGGATTTTGATGTGGATTAAGCTTACTTTGGATTTTTTTTCTTCAATTGGGTTTGATCAATCTAATTCTTCTACTTCAATTGATTGTTTATTTTCCATGTGTAGTTTTGATCCCATAATGGCTTTTGGTTCAGACATGAACTAATCTCCATTATGGGATTCTAACGGATTTTAATATGTAGTCTAATTATAAGCTTAATTGTTAGATTGTTTTGCATATCATAAGGAACTTCTATCATGATTGTTTTGCATGTATGAATGCTTGATCACCATTCGACTTCAGTACTTGTATGGAATTAAAAAATAACATATAAGTATGGATTGTAATCATGATAGCTTGCGAATATGAGGCTTAATTGGATAGCTTAATATTTTGTGAATCAGATAGAAATATACTGTTTCACCGTAAGAGTCAAAATAAGGACTTGTGCTTAAAATCAATATAATTGCAATTTCACATAGAAATATAGTGATTTTGGTTATAGTGGTGATTATATGGTGTCTATCAAGTATGGATATTATGTAAGTAGGTCATAATGCATTGACAAATGGTTATGTCTATTTTAGTGTCCTTGGCTACTTTTCTGTGATATGTGAACTTACTAGCATGATAGTGGTAGTTAGATGAACTATTAAATGAAGTTAGGATCCCATTAATTCCAAGCTTGATATATTTCGTTAGTATTTGCATATTTAGTTATTAATTAACTTAGAAATAATTTTATCACCAAAAGTAAGACAATAGTTTAGGCAAATAAGTACAGTGATAGAACTGATGCATAATGAATTAATTTAATCCTGTCTCTGTGGGACGATACTCTACTTCCTCTGTATTACTTGTTGACCACGTATACTTGCGTGAGTTAGAGCTCTTTTATTTAAGACATAAAAAGAGGCAACAAGTTTTTGGCGCCGTTGCTGGGGACAGGCGTTAGATTTTTATTATTATCATCAGTTTTAAGCTATATTGTTTGACTTAGACAAATCTAATCTTTTCTCATTTCTATTTTTATTTTTGTATTGGTTTCAGGTACTTATAGAATTTTTATGCACACACGATCATCCAACTCAGAATTAACACCAGCTCAGGATAATATTGACGGAAGAGGTTGGAAAGCAAAAGTGCGTAGAAATTTACAAGCACAGTTGGAAGAAACTAGTTCGAATATGGCGGAAGAGCGAAGAGAGGAGTATAAAGCTTTGCGGGATTATTCCATGCCAAACATCACTGGATTGCAGTCTAGCATAGTCAGACCGGCAATAGCAGCAAATACCTTTGAGATTAAACCAGGAACCATTCAAATGGTGCAGAATTCGGTCCAGTTTGGGGGTGCTGCTACAGACGATCCTAATGAGCATCTTTTGAGTTTCATTGAAATTTGTGATACATTCAGATACAACGGGGTGACGGAGGATGCCATTCGATTAAGACTGTTTCCATTCTCATTGAAGGATAGAGCGAGAAGTTGGCTTCATTCTTTGCCGCCAGGATCAATCACTACATGGGAGGACCTAGCGCAGAAGTTCTTAGCAAAGTTTTTCCCCATGGCGAAAACTGTAAAAATGAGGACAACAATCTCTCAATTCGAGCAACAATAGGGTGAGTCCTTATACGAGGCTTGGGATAGGTACAAGGAGATGCTAAGGAAGTGTCCGCACCATGGGATGCTAGATTGGATGGTGATCAACACATTTTATAATGGATTGGGATGGCAATCTAGGCAGATGGTAGATGCAGCTGCAGGTGGAGCTTTAGGGGCAAAGAGCTATGACGAGGCTTATAACCTTATTGAGACTATGGCAGCAAATGATTTCCAGAATCCTACAGCCAGAACGTCACAGCCCAGAGTTGCAGGTTTGTTGGAAGTGGATGCTATTACCTAGTTGTCAGCACAGATGGCAGCTATGGCAAAGAAAATAGATTCGTTGTCGGAAAGGAAAGCCAAGTCAGTTGTCTTCGTATGTGAGATATGTGCGGGGTCCCACTCAACAAATCAATGTGCTATCAACTCGGAGTCGGTGCAGTATGTGAACACTTATAGGAAAGACCAAGGTCAGTTTCAGAACACATACCACCCCAACAACCGCAATCATCCAAACTTTAGTTGGTCAAATAATCAAGGAAATCAGCAACAACAGTTTCAGCAGAATCAACAGTTTCCATCTCAGCCAGCGCAGCAACAGTTTGCTCCACGACCACCTTTTCCATCGGGATATTCTCAACAACAACATCCTACTCCATATGCACCTCCGCAGGAAAAGAAATCAGAAATGGAGGAGATGATGTTAAAGTACATGGCAAATACAGAGGTGATGATCAAAAGCCAGGCAGTGGCTATTAAAAATCTGGAAGCTCAGATGGGGAAAATGGCAACTATGCTTAACAGCAGGCCCCAGGGTTCATTGCCAAGTAACACAGAGGCAAATCCACGGAGAGAAGGTAAGGAACAGTGTCAGGCCATAACACTAAGATCGGGAAAACAATATTCAGGAAATGCACCGAACACAGCAGCACCGAGTTTACAAGGGGATGACACTGGGGTAGAAACTGAGATAGAAATTGAAGCTGAACAGAAAGAGAAGAAGGATGACTACGAGTTAGTAGAGAAGGAGAAAGCTAGTTCAGATAAGAAGCCCGTGAATACAGAACCGCAAGTTCACCCTCGAGTTCCATATCCGCAAAGATTGAATAAACAGAGGGATGATAAACAGTTCAGAAAGTTTTTGGAGGTTTTTAAGAAACTGCAGATCAACATACCTTTCGCGGAGGCTTTGGAACAAATGCCAAGTTATGCAAAGTTTATGAAGGGTATACTGTCAAGGAAGAGAAGGTTAGACGAGTTTGAGACAGTGACCTTGACAGAGGAATGCAGTGCAGTGCTTCAACGTAAATTACCTCCAAAGCTGAAAGATCCGGGTAGTTTCACAATTCCATGCACGATCGGAAAGATGAGCTTCGATAAATGCTTGTGTGATCTTGGGGCAAGTATCAACCTGATGCCGTTGTAAGTATTCAGTCAGTTAGGATTGCCGAAACCAAGACCAACAAATATCTCTCTGCAGTTAGCCGATAGATCTATCACATATCCACGGGGGATAGTGGAAGACGTACTGGTGAAAGTGGACAAATTTATCTTTCCGGTGGACTTCATCATTCTGGATTATGAAGAGGACAAAAATATACCAATCATACTAGGGAGACCATTCCTAGCCACTGGGAGGACTTTGATAGACATGCAGAAAGGGGAGCTTACAATGCGTGTACATGACCAGGAGGTGACGTTTAACGTTTTCAAAGCAATGAAGCTTCCAACCGATGAAGAAGAATGCTTCAGAGTAGATTTGGTGGATAGTATAGTGCATGATGAAGTTGGAAGTTTGTTGGGATATGAACCACTGCAGCGAGTGATTGCTGAAAATTCAGATTTGGAGGATGAAGAATGTGCTGAACTTGTGCAATATCTGAATACCACCCCCAAATTCGGAAAATTCAGAACACCTATCGAGTCACTTACAAAAGCGGGAGAGACATCGGCAAAGTTGAAACCATCTCTTGAGATACCTCCTGAACTTGAACTTAAACCACTTCCAGCACATCTCAGGTACGCATTTTTAAATAAAGATTCAAAGCTACCTGTAATTATTTCTTCTACACTAACATCTTTTCAGGAGAAAAAACTGCTACGAGTGCTTAGAGAGTTTAAATCAGCTATTGGATGGACCATAGCCGATATCAAGGGGATAAGCCCGTCTTTTTGCATGCATAAGATCTTATTGGAAGATGGTAGCAAGCCGACAGTTGAACAGCAAAGAAGGCTCAATCCTATAATGAAAGAAGTGGTTAAGAAGGAGATACTGAAATGGCTGGATGCGGGAATAATCTACCCTATCTCGGATAGTGCATGGGTGAGCCCTGTGCAGTGCGTACCAAAGAAGGGTGGAATGACCGTTGTTAACAATGAGAATAACGAGCTGATCCCAACGCTAAACGTATCAGGATGGAGAATTTGCATGGACTACCGCAAGCTTAACAAAGCTACAAGGAAAGACCATTTTCCACTTCCGTTTATCGATCAGATGTTGGACCGACTGGCGGGTCATGAGTACTATTGCCTTCTGGATGGGTATTCAGGCTATAATCAGATTACGATAGCTCCAGAAGACCAGGAAAAGACTACGTTTACATGTCCATACGACACTTTTGCCTTTAGAAGAATGTCTTTCGGGTTGTGCAATGCTCCAGCCACTTTTCAGAGATGTATGACAACGATTTTTTCAGACATGGTCGATAGAATGTTGAGGTATTTATGGATGACTTCTCGGTATTTGGTGCTTCTTTCGATATATGTCTTGAAAATTTGGTCATGGTTTTAAAGAGATGTGTTGAGACAAATCTAGTATTGAATTGGGAGAAATGCCATTTTATGGTGCAAGAAGGAGTCATACTAGGACACAAAGTGTCGAAGAAAGGCATTGAGGTGGACAGGGCAAAGCTGGAAACGATTGAGAATTTACCTCCACCCACGTCAGTAAGAGGTGTCCGCAGTTTTCTTGGTCATGCAGGCTTCTACCGCAGATTCATCAAGGACTTCTCCAAGATAACTAAACCATTATGTAGTTTATTGGAGAAGGATGCACAGTTTAATTTTGATGAGGCTTGCATGAGGGCATTTGAGCATTTAAAGAATAAGTTAACATCAACACCAGTTATCACAGCACCAGATTGGGCGTTGCCGTTTGAGCTGATGTGTGATGCCAGTGATTACGCAGTGGGGGCTGTTTTGGGGCAAAGGAAGGAAAAGTTATTTCATGTGATATACTATGCCAGCAAGACCCTTACAGATGCACAATTAAACTACACCACCACAGAGAAAGAGTTATTGGCAGTGGTGTACGCCTTTGATAAATTTAGGTCATATCTGATAGGCACAAAGGTGATAGTGTATACGGATCACTCGACAATTCGACACCTAGTGGCGAAGAAGGATGCAAAGCCCAGGTTGATCAGGTGGATATTGCTTTTGCAAGAATTTGATTTGGAGATCAAGGATAGGAAGGGTACCGAAAACCAAGTGGCAAACCACTTGTCTCGACTAGAGCAGCGAGAAAGGGAGGTAGACAGCAAAGTTGAAATTAATGAATCCTTTCCGGATGAGCAGTTATTTGTGGTGCAAGGGGAAGTGCCATGGTTTGCGGATTACGCAAATTACTTGGTGAGTAAGATGATACCTTCTGACTTGGTGGGACACCAAAAGAAAAAGTTCCTGCATGATGTTAAATGGTATATATGGGATGAGCCGTATTTGTTTAAACAGTGTGCGGGTCAAATGATAAGAAGGTGTATCCCGTATAGTGAGACCGAAGGGATTTTACATGATTGCCATTCTTCTGTGTATGGAGGACATTATGGCGGAGAGAGAACAGCGGCTAGAGTACTTCAAGCAGGATTCTACTGGCCGACAATCTTTAAAGATGCATACAGTTTTGTTCAGCGGTGTGATAGATGTCAGAGAGTAGGTAATATTTCAAAGAGGAATGAAATGCCTTTGAATACAATCCTTGAAGTAGAAGTTTTCGATGTTTGGGGGATTGATTTCATGGGCCCTTTCGTGTCTTCGTGCGGTAATCTCTACATCTTGTTAGCTGTTGATTATGTGTCTAAATAGGTAGAAGTGGCAGCACTCCCGACAAATGATGCCAAGGTAGTCCTAAAGTTTTTGCATCGAAGTATTTTCACTAGATTTGGGACTCCTAGGGTCATTATTAACGATGAAGGTAGTCATTTCTGCAACAGGCAGTTCACAGCGTTGCTGGCCAAGTATGGGGTAAATCATCATATTGCTACAGCTTATCACCCCCAGACGAACGGACAGGCTGAAGTATCCAATCGAGAAGTAAAAAGAATCCTCGAAAAAATTATGAATCCGACGAGGAAGGATTGGTCCTTGAAACTGGATGATGCTGTGTGGGCCTATCGGACTGCTTATAAAACTCCGTTGGGCATGTCACCATTTCAGCTTGTTTATGAAAAAGCTTGTCATCTTCCTATGGAGCTCGAGCACAAGGCATATTGGGCAATTCGTAAATTGAACTTTGATACAACAGCTGCAGGGGAAAAACGACTACTTCAAATCAATGAGTTGGACGAATTTCGACTACGGGCTTATGAAAACTCAAAGCTGTATAAGGAGAAGGTGAAGAAATGGCATGATCGTAAGATCATTGAGAGAACATTTGAACCGGGACAAAGGGTTTTACTTTTCAATTCCAGACTTAAACTTTTTTCCGGGAAGCTGAAATCGAGATGGTCAGGACCATTCACAGTGAAGACGATTTTTCCACATGGCGCGATTGAAGTATACGACAAATTTTCGGATCAATCGTTCAAGGTGAATGGACAGAGGTTGAAGCATTACTTTGGGGATGAGGTGGATAGACAGAAAGTCACCGTAATCCTTTCTGCGATATGAGAATCAAAGACAGTCAAGCTAATTGACTATAACTTAGCGTTATCTGGGAGGCAACCCAGCATTTTAATCTTTTATTCATCTTTTGTTTCGTAATTTATTTTACTTAAAAAAAAAAAGGGGTTTCTGTAACTAATTTTGGACTTGGGTTGATGTGTGTGCAGGTGGAAACTTGAAATTGGCCAAAATTTGACTAAGTGTGCCTAACAGCGCTGGCAGCGCCCTACCAAGCGCTTGAAGCGCTACATCATGCAGCAGTCACTGCCATTCAGCGCTAATAGCGCCCAATTCCCCACACACGACGCAAGCGCCAAAGGCGCTGGCCCATGCCAACGCAGTTTGCTTCCTAGCGCTAGTAGCGCTCAACATAGCGCTCAACATAGCACCAACGACGCTGGCCAAAGCTTCAACACACTGCACCATAGCGCTGTCAGCGCTCCCTTCAGTCACTTCATAGCGCTAGAAGCACTCGACATATAAAAAAAATTTTAAAACCCTAAGTCGGGATTCTTGAAGGCTTTTCACTACAAAATCAATTTTGTTCTTCATCTACCTAGTTCCAGCCGACTCCAGCCCAGTTCTCTCCCTTGTTGCTACATAGAAGCACTTTTCCCCCAAATCAAACATTAAAAATCACCCATCCATATTCCCAACTACTGTCGGCTTTCAACAAGTGCAACCACAGAACTTCCATAGCCAAGAAGGATTAAAGGTTATCACGTGGGTAATTCCAACTTCAAGTAAGCTTTACTTTATTGATCACTTAAAACTTGAAATTGTTGGCTAAAGAGTTGATTTGCTAGTATTTGGAACAACTTTTTGATTGTGCACCCAATTGAGTTTGTGTTGGCTCAATTGGGATTGGGTTTAAGTTTCCATTGTCTATCTTTATGCTTGCAAAGTGTGGGAGAATTCATTGTGCTAAATTGGGTTAGTCATAAGTTTGGGGGAACTATTGAACAAGGGTTTTTCAAGTGTGCACGCCAAGTGTTTGACATATCGCCCCAACGAAATTTTGAGTTCTTTTGGGTCTTGATTTGTGTTTAATTGATTATAAATGGCTCCCAAAAGACATAGAGGGGAAAGTTCAGGTTCATCCGCTGTGGTAAAGTATGATAAGAAGAAATTTGTTAGCCCTGAAGCAAGTGATAGGTTTAAAAATTGATCTTCCGGGAAATCTCTAATTCCTGAGCGTGGCTTGCTACCTATTGATCGGGTAGATGGGGAGTTAACTCAAATGATACGCAACCGCAATTGGATGGTATTTACTGCACAACCCGAACCAGCTGCCGTGAATATTGTGAAGGAGTTTTATGCTATTGCTAAAGAAGCTAATGGGAATCTAGTTATGGTTCGGGGTCAGGAAATAAATGTGGGCCGTAAAAGTATTAACGCGTATTATGGGTTACAGAAAATTCACAGGGATGGCTATACGAAATACTTGGAAGAGGATTTGGATTATTCTGAGATTATAGAAGCCCTATGTGAACCAGGGACTGAATGGAAGCTGTCTGACCAACAAGAAGTTGTGCACTTTCCATCAGCCAAATTGAGTAGATATGGAAAAGCGTGGCATGCTTTTATCTGTGCTAAGTTGATGTCGTGCCGCCATATGAGCGATGTCATTAATCTGCGGGCGGCGTTATTGTTTTGCATTGCTAAAGGGAAGACAGTGGATATAGGGGAGATAATTCATGAATCTATCATACACATGCTTGAGGGGAGTACCACAGGTGGACTGCCTCACCCTTCATTGATCACAGATTTGTGTCGTCGAGCTGGAGTCAAGTGGGATAACGATGAACTTATGCAGGTCCCATTGCCTCCAATTGATCATGCTGCAATGGGACGGTACAGAGTATGGGGTGGAGGTGAGTCGCACCCGCGGGGTTTAGGTTTCATCCTATCACAGCAACAGCCACAGGAGCAGGCACATGAACAGCCACCGCCTGTTGAGGATCCGGTTCCAGCCCCTACTATAGTTGAGACTATCCGACAGGATCTTCAGCACCATACTCGCCGGATAGACTTAGTGGCAGGATCGATTCAGAGGGGTTTTGATCGGATGACTCGACAGCAGAGTCGACTTGCTCAGCGCCAGGCGGAGCTTTATGCGTATAATGTTAACTGTTCGACAGCCTTGGCAGATATGTTTGGCCGGATGAATCCTTTGGCAGGACCATTCCAGTTTCCACCAGCTCCTCCTCTTTCAATTTACCCACCACCTGACTCACCTCCTGATGCGGATGATGATGATGATGATGATGACGCTGCCGATGGCAGTGATGATGAGTAGTGTTTTTCATCAGGGGAGTCCTCTGTTCTTAATTTCTTATTATTTTTCAATGAGGACATTGTCTTGTTCAGTTTGGGGGGTAGTTTTTGTTTTAGTTATCATGCATATAGATTGTTATGTTTCATTGTGCTTAGACTTGTTGCATGGTAGTTGCATTACGTTTTAGGTTGTGTTATGCATCTAGTTTCATGAATTAAGCATAAATTGATATAGTATCTAATGTGGCCAATGATAAGACTGGGTTCATGGTTTTAACTTGAGAAGAATTGAAAACTAGTGCTTAGTGGAGACTTTGATTAGGTAGTGAAGTTTAACCTGTCTGAAACTTTTGTTAGTAAGGAAAGCACACAATCAATTATTTTGATCAGTTTAGTTTGAATTGTTGCATAATTTTCTTCTGGTGGAAGATTTGGGGTTAAAACTTGATAATATCGGTGAAACATCCATTTAATAAAACACAGGCAAGAATCTAAGTTTGGGGGAATTTTGGGGGTGTGAAAAAAAAAGAAAAAAAAAAGAGAAATTTGAAATTTTGAACCTTTCCCAGTTGAAGAATGGATCATGTGGTGGGTTGAGATGGAGCGTAAAACGCACTCACTCATAAACACATGGAACGAGATGGAGCGTAAAACGCACTCGTTCCAAAGAAAGTGAGATGGAGCATAAAATGCACTCATAAAAAGAAAAAAAATTTTGTTTTAAATTCCTGGGGAAGAGTTTAAAAAGGGTCTAAATGTGTTAAATAACCTTGGTGATACCCTTATGCTTAGTGATTGCTTGAATCAGTTGAATTGGTTGTATTCACGGGTTGAATTGAGTTGCAATTGAAAGTTTTCTTCTAAGAAGTCCATTATGTGATGGATTTGAATTGTAATTGATTGAAATGATTGATATACACACACGCACAACATGGATGATGACAGGTGTAACTTAACTAATTGGTTAGAGTTAGAAACTTTGCATTGGTTAGAGATAGAAACTTTGCATTGGTTAGAGATTCGACTTAAGTATGTATGATATCTTTGAGGCTTGATGTTGGATACTATGTTGGTTGATTGTTTGACTCGTAGACATGTTCGTTAATTTGCATTTGCATCATTGCATTGCTTGGGGACAAGCAATTGGTTAAGTTTGGGGGTATTTGATGAGTGGGTTTTATACCTACGAATCAGGTATTGTTAGGCTTAATTATTGTGGTCTTTAAGTGTTTTTAGTATTATTTTACTTGTTTTTGGTGTTTATTTATTGTAGGTTGGAGCTGGAGGGGCAAAAGGGTAAATTTAGAGCTCAAAATAGACCTAGTGGCATTTTTGTAAATTCCTGGGCCAGACATAGCGCCAGCAGCGCTAGGGCTAGCGCCAGCGGCGCTAGTTCACGTTTTTGCACTACTTGTCTAGCTGAAGGAGGAAAAAGAAGTCAATTCTGAAGAGGAATCTAGTCCATATTGATCAGATAGTGAGAAGGAAACCCTAAGAATAGAAAAACTTGGAGACTTTTAGTAATATTATTATTATTCTACTTTTCTAGAGCTAGTTTTGTGTGGAGTTTATATAGTGGATTACTTTTGTTCAAGCATTGGATTTTGATGTGGATTAAGCTTACTTTGGATTTTTTTTCTTCAATTGGGTTTGATCAATATAATTCTTCTACTTCAATTGATTGTTTATTTTCCATGTGTAGTTTTGATCCCATAATGGCTTTTGGTTCAGACATGAACTAATCTCCATTATGGGATTCTAACGGATTTTAATATGTAGTCTAATTATAAGCTTAATTGTTAGATTGTTTTGCATATCATAAGGAACTTCTATCATGATTGTTTTGCATGTATGAATGCTTGATCACCATTCGACTTCAGTACTTGTATGGAATTGAAAAATAACATATAAGTATGGATTGTAATCATGATAGCTTGCGAATATGAGGCTTAATTGGATAGCTTAATATTTTGTGAATCAGATAGAAATATATTGTTTCACCGTAAGAGTCAAAATAAGGACTTGTGCTTAAAATCAATATAATTGCAATTTCACATAGAAATATAGTGATTTTGGTTATAGTGGTGATTATATGGTGTCTATCAAGTATGGATATTATGTAAGTAGGTCATAATGCATTGACAAATGGTTATGTCTATTTTAGTGTCCTTGGCTACTTTTCTGTGATATGTGAACTTACTAGCATGATAGTGGTAGTTAGATGAACTATTAAATGAAGTTAGGATCCCATTAATTCCAAGCTTGATATATTTCGTTAGTATTTGCATATTTAGTTATTAATTAACTTAGAAATAATTTTATCACCAAAAGTAAGACAATAGTTTAGGCAAATAAGTACAGTGATAGAACTGATGCATAATGAATTAATTTAATCCTGTCTCTGTGGGACGATACTCTACTTCCTCTGTATTACTTGTTGACCACGTATACTTGCGTGAGTTAGAGCTCTTTTATTTAAGACTTAAAAAGAGGCAACAGGAGTTAGCAAGGGAATCAGAGAAAGAAGTTTGAAGTGTGTGGTAATTGCGGAAAGAGTCATGCGGGTGTGTGTATGAAGGGGAAGCAGGTATGCTATAATTGTGGACAAGAGGGCCACATCGCACCAAATTGTCCTAGTCCGAAGAAGGGTGCATATTTTACTTGCGGATCAAAGGATCACTTTGCTCGAGATTGCCCTAAGAAAGCTTCAGGAGGGGCAAGTGGAGGAAAGGGAAACAACAGTGGTGGCAATCTGACTATCACTCGACCGACGTCGTCCAACCGACCTACCGCCTGAACATTTAACATGACGGTGCAAGATGTTGTGTAGTCAAAGGATGTGGTGTCAGGTATCATTCCAGTCAATAGTGTAAATGCTTATGTATTGTTTGACTCGGGTGCTACTTGTTCATTTATATCCGATGATTTTGCAAAGAAATTAGAGTTACCTTAGGAAGAATTAGATTATCCTATGAACATAAATATCGCGAATAGGGAGGTGATTCCTGTTAAGTTTGTCCACAAGAACTGCCAGATAGATATTAAGGGTCATGTGATGACAGTAAAGTTAATTCCAATTTGCCTTGGGGAGTTTGACGTTATTCTAGGTATGGATTGGTTATTCGATCATGGGGCAATGATTGATTGCCAAAAGAAGTGTGTGAACCTTATAACTCCGTCAAAGGTAGTGTTTTATGGCAGCAAGTCGCCTAGACAAGCGAGTTGTCTGACAATGATGCAGGCCAGGAAGATGTTGAGGCAAGGATGTGTAGGATATCTAGCCTATATAGTTGATACGCAAAAGGTGGGTGCAAAGTTGGAAGAGATACCGATAGTTAGGGATTTTGCGGATGTGTTCCCTGATGATATGCCAGGACTACCGCTAGATAGGGAAATTGAATTTGTAATTGATCTAGCACCAGGAACAGCCCCTATATCAAAAGCCCCGTATCGAATGGCTCCAATAGAGTTGAAGGAATTGATGGTGCAACTGCAAGAGCTGCTCGACAAGAAGTATATTCAACCGAGCGTTTCGCCGTGGGGAGCGCCAGTGTTATTCGTCAAGAAGAAGGATGGATCAATGCGTCTTTGCATTGATTATAGAGAGTTGAACAGGGTCACGATTAAAAACAAGTATCCGTTGCCAATGATCGATGACTTGTTCGATCAGCTGAAAGGAGCGAGATATTTTTCAAAGATAGATCTGCGAAGTGGGTACCATCAGTTGAAAGTGAGAAAGGAAGACATACCAAAGACAGCATTCTGAACTAGATATGGCCACTATGAGTTTTTAGTTATGTCATTTGGTTTAACAAACGCACCTGCAGCGTTTATGGATTTAATGAATAGAGTGTTCAAACCATTTTTGGATAGATTCGTAGTGGTATTTATAGACGATATTCTGATATATTCCAAAACACAGGAAGAGCATGTGGAACACCTGAAGGTGACTTTAGAAGCGTTAAGGAGGGAGAAATTGTATGCGAAATTCTCCAAATGTGAATTTTGGTTAGAGCGTGTCCAATTCCTTGGGCATGTTATTGATAAAGACGGGATTTCGGTGGATCCGGCGAAAGTGGAAGCTGTAATGAAATGGGATCAGCCGAAAACACCGTCAGAAGTGAGGAGTTTCCTAGGTTTGGCAGGTTATTATAGGCGTTTTATTCAAGATTTCTCCAGGATCGCCACTCCGTTAACGAATTTGACAAGAAAATCAGCGAAGTTCGTTTGGACGGAGAAGTGTGAAGAGAGTTTCCAAGAATTAAAGAAGAGATTAAGTACGACACCTATATTGTCTTTGCCAGATGACACAGGAAATTTTGTGGTGTACAGTGACGCATCGCATAAAGGACTTGGTTGTGTGCTTATGCAAAACGGTAAGGTTATTGCATATGCATCGCGCCAATTAAAAGACTATGAAAAAGGGTATTCGACCCATGATTTAGAGTTAGCAGCCGTGGTTTTTGCTTTGAAAATTTGGAGGCACTATCTCTATGGGGAGAAGTGTGAGATATACACAGACCATAAAAGTCTGAAATATATTTTCACACAGAAGGATTTGAATATGCGTCAGAGGAGGTGGTTAGAGCTTATCAAGGATTATGACTGTGAGATTCTTTATCATCCGGGTAAAGCTAACGTGGTTGCCGACGCTTTGAGCAGGAAGGGTTGGGAAAAGTTGTTTTTGTTAACTGCTCAAGAGAAGCTCATAGAGGAAATAACAAGGTTGGAGTTAGAGGTAAAGTGTCTGGCGGAGCCGAATGAAAAATTGTTCTAGATGAAAACCCAACCAACTTTGGTGGATAGAGTGAAGGAAGCGCAACTCCTGGATGAGGAGTGTATTAGTATACGGAAAAGAGTACTCGAAGGTGAGGAGCTTAAATATAAAATTGATACTGAAGGGTTGCTTAGATTTGAAGGAAGAATCTGGGTTCCGTCAGTGCTGAAGATCAGAGAGGAGATTTTAAACGAAGCTCATAGTTCAAAATTTTCGATTCACCTGGGAAGTACAAAGATGTAGCAGGATCTTCGCCAACATTTCTGGTGGCCAAACATGAAAAGGGAAGTTGCTGAGTGTGTTGCAAAGTGCTTAACTTGTCAGAAAGTTAAAGTAGAGCATCAACGACCAAGTGGTTTGTTACAGCCCTTGGAGATACCAGAATGGAAGTGGGAGCATATCACGATGGACTTCGTGGTAGGGCTTCCAACTACTCAGAAGGGTAATGACGCAATATGGGTTATAGTGGACCGATTGACGAAATCAGCGCATTTCTTGCCAATCAAAATCAGATTCACTTTGGATCAGCTAGCGAAATTATACATCAAAGAGATTATCTCGAGGCACAGAGTTCCAGTATCAATAGTGTCAGACAGAGATCCACGTTTCACATCAAATTTTTGGAGGAGTCTGCAAACTTGTTTGGGGACGCAGTTGAGAATGAGTACTGCGTATCATCCTCAAACTGATGGTCAGAGTGAAAGAACAATTCAAACGTTAGACGATATGTTAAAGGTGTGCGTCATGGATTTTAAAGGCAACTGGGATGATCATTTACCTCTGGCCGAGTTTGTTTACAACAATAGTCATCACGCAAGTATCGGCATGTCGCCCTCCGAAGCATTGTACAGAAGGAAGTGCAGAACTCCGTTATGTTGGGATGAGGTGGGTGAACGTCGACTATTGGGACCCGAGCTAGTACAATAAACTGCTGAAATCGTCAAGGTGATAAGAGCCAAATTATTAGTTGCTCAAGACAGACAAAAGAAATACGCAGATAAGCACCGGCAGAATAGAGAATTCGACGTCGGCAGTTTTGTGTTTCTCAAAGTATCTCCCTCGAAGGGGAAGATCAGATTTGGTAAAAAGGGTAAGTTGAGCCCGAGATTTATTGGACCCTTTGAGGTGCTAAAAAGAGTAGGTGAAGTAGCCTACGAGGTGGCTTTACCTCTAGAGTTAGACCATATTCACAATGTCTTTCATATATCAGTGCTACGACCGTACAAGCCCAATTATAAACATGTAATAGAATATGAACCAATACAATTTGAGAAAGATTTGTCCTATGAAGAGGTTCCTGTACAGATAGTTGACAGGAAAGAGCAGGTTCTCCGAAATAAAGTTATACCTTCTGTTAAGGTAATTTGGAGGAACCACAATGCTGAAGAAGCTACGTGGGAACTCGAAGAGAAAATGATGCAAAACTATCCTCAATTATTTGTTTAGCACTTGTATCGCGATTCTGGGGACAGAATTCTTGTAAGGAGGGAAGGATATAACGAATGTATTAATTGCGTTGTGATTCTGGGGACAGAATCCTTGTAAGGAGGGAATGATGTAACGAATGTGATTTCTGTGAATTACATAAAATGTTTATTAAGTTAAATAAATATTTTATTTGATTTATTTATTGAGTAGAATAAATAATTGATGGATTTGTTGTGGAATAATTTGTTAAGTGCAATTATGATAATTATTATTTGAGTGGTTATTTGATGATTGTTCTAATTTAATTTAATAATTAAATTGGATGATTAATGATTTATTTGAATAAAATGAATTATTTGGATTAATTTATAATTGGATAAATAGAAATTATAATTTAATTAGTAAGGTTTAATTGAATTTATTTATTAGTAAGTTTAATTAAAGTATGTGTGATAATTGAACCTTATTATAAAAGGATTATTAAAATAAATTAAAAGAGGATTAATTTAGTTTTACCAAACAAAGCCTTGTGGCTTTTGAATTTCCAAGTTAATCTAGTTTTGCCAAACAAGGTCTTATGACCTTTTGAATTTGTTAACTGATGGTTTTGATAACTGACTAGCTAGTTAAATTTTACGTTAAAAAAATAAAGGCTATATCAGTTTATTTTCATTAAGCAAAAAGATCAGTGCTCACTTTAAGAGAAACTTTGAGAGAAAGTTGAGAGGAATTAAGAGTGTGTGTTCTCTGTAATCTGGAAATTGGAGAAGAATTGCCAAGCAATCAAATACCGATTCTAAGTCCAAAGAAGAAGTGAAGGTAATAAACTAATTCTAAAGTTTTATTTTATATTTCTTGAAGTAGATTTCCTGTGAAAACTCTTGATGAACTAAAGTGTTAGGATTTGATTATATGTTGGTTATAAATGTCTAAGAGTATGTATAATGTGTTAGATAGTCTCTGTAAATAATTTTCTGTAATTAGAATTTGTGTATAAGCATGAAATAGAAATAATTAGACTTGTTGGTTTCACAGTGTTCTTATGGCCTGTTTTAAGTACCAAATTGAGGGTCAATTCATGCTTAGAATGTTAAATTGGTTGTTGTTAGTTGCAATTTACTGAGAAACGAAAACAATGTAACTGGAACGAATTAAAATGATTTAGAAACGAATTCGTGATATTCGATTTCACTAAATATGTTGAAATATGAAATTTAAAGCATAAACATTGGTTTTAAATCTTTAAATGGGTTTGTGAAAACTTTGGAAGTGTTAAAATCATTCTGTGAATGTTTGTTGCTGTATTTAACGAATTTGTTGAGTCAAAAATTGATCAAATTAGACTTCAGATGAGTTAGTATGGAATTTGGGATGTAATAGAGCCTGTTCGCGCTGCAGCAACTGAGTCTGCGACGCAGCGCGACCGCGCTGGTTTCCAGTGCAAAAGTAGCGCGGCCGCGCCAGCAGCAGATCAGCCCTTGTATGTGTGCAGCGTGGCGGTGCTGGTTCCAAGAGTAAAAGTGGCGCGGCCGCGCCGGTATTCAGAACAGACCCAGTGATGAGTTTTTTTTTTTACATGCATAGCTTGAATGGTGATAAGTTAGCTTATTCTAATGTATGTGGAGAATCGTAAAGCATATAGTGAGGCTTAATAACATAATGTAGTACTCATTTGATTATTGTATGCTATGAATCAATAAGTTATAAAGATTTGTAAATCGATATCCGTAAGAATTGGAGATGTTAATTATATGCTATGTCTTATGTTATGTGATGGTATAGATTTCTGTTTTCTGCTATGTGGTTAGTTAGAGAGTTCGGATCATGAATTTAAGTTAGTATCGTGTACTAAAGTGGAAAGTGAAATTGTAGTCATGGTTGTAATGAACTAACTTACATTGTGATCCTAATGGAATGTAGGACATTTGGTGAACATAAATTGAGATTGTGTAGATTACGCACGAGGCAAGTTCCTTAAAACTTTACCTTCATTAAGCAAGTTTCTAAACCCTACATTTTATTGAGCAAGTTCTCTAACCTTGGTTATTATTATTATTCAAGCAAGGTTTCTCATATTACTCAACGATTATATGTTGATTGAGTACTCTAGACCCTCAAATGTGTTACTCCAACATATTCGTTTGTAATCCTTGATTTCTACTATTATTGTAGTTCCATTTTTACAAAGATTGTATTGTTATTGTAAACAGACTGTTATATGGCTAGTGACCCCTTTTGATTCAGCTAGTCCATAGTTGATGATCGTTCTAAAATCTAGAATTTTCTGTTGAAGCTATTCCAAACCAAACTTTATTTGGTACGAACTCTAATGGTAAAACTGAGATGAACAACCCTAATATAGGGGATTTTATTACGCAATAGCGTTAAAATGTTTGTGCACAATACATTGTACAAAGGGCTGATCCCCCTGAGTACGAGATGAATGGTCCATAGTCTGTAAGACTGTTAAAGGTTACGGTAGAGATACTTGTTAACCTAGGACATAGTTCGAGGTCTTATGACCCTCAGATATACTTTTAATTTTGAAATCTATATTCAACTCTTGAGCTAAGCTATCCGTTGAGTTTTCAGACCTCTGATTATTGTTGATTGATTTCAGAAAAACTATTACTCCTTAGTTAACATCTACTCCGTTAATCGTTTATCTGTTATTGCTATTATACTTGTGAGCAATTGTTTGCTCACTCTTGCATAAAACATTGCAGCTACGACTGAGAAGTCAGATGAGCCGTCCACGAGTAAGGGTAAAGGCAAGATGCAGAAATAGCTCGCGAAGTGCTATTTGTTATGGAGTTTTTGTAATAAGACTTATTAAATTTTATGTTTTAATTCTGCGATGATGTAATAAAGGTTAGATAACCTGGGAATTACTTACTTAAGAGTTTTAAGTTGTAACCTCTATTATGGGGAGATGTTTTATTCATTTTAATTGCATTATCTTTTATTTTGGGTAGTTAGTCATGAATGTATGGAAAAGTGAGCACCAAATATGTGGAAATTAAAGTACCCGGATTTGGGGGTGTCACAGTTACTTCCTTTTCTGAAGTCCTCTCCCTCTTGTATTAGTCAAACCCTCATTCAGATTCCTAATTGGCTTCAATTTCCATCCCAGCCACAAAATTTTCCAACTCTGGCCGAGCTAGAGCGCCTAGGCACTTGACTGAGACCCCAGATTTACAAAAATGCCATTACCTTATTTTTTTAATGCTTTTTAATTATTTTCTTCACCAAAACAACTTTTATGCCCCTCCAGCTCCATCCTGCAAGAAATAAACACAAAAAAACAAATAAAATGATCCTAAAAACACTTAAAGATAGCAAAAATTAAGCTCATCAATACCTGATTCGTAAGTATGAAACCCACTCATCATAATATCATGCAATGCAGTTATTAAATCATTAATATCTATATCAAGGGAGTTGAAGTCAAATACCTCACTGATGTCAATTTCTTGATAATCAACGGTGTTGTCATTGTCTGCTTCTATGGCCATCAGACACAAGTTAGCCACATGAGGTCCTTCATCTTCACTTGACTCGGAGGTCGAATCATTCTCTAAGTTACTCCACGATCCTTCAACTACAAGTCATTTATCTTTCTTTTGGAACTTCTTATAGCCTTTGAATTCTTTCTTTGGAGCTGACTTCTTCTTGTCCTTCAGCTCTTCTCGTAGGGTCTTGGTGCACTCTGCGATATAATAACCTGGCTTTTGTAGTTGTAGCACAGGTCCTTAACTTGATCTTGAATGTTGCTGCTTTTGTTGTTGTTGTTGTTGTACCTTCTTGGCCTACTGTTTCTACCTTTTCGCATGATCTTTCTCAATCTTCTGGCTAGTAGTGCAATATCTTCATCATCATCAGAATATGCTACAACTGGGGCTTTGGAGGTTGCCTCTAACACTTTGAGCGTAACTCCTATTTCTTTCTTCTTACCTTCTGAGATTGTCGCTGCCCGCTGATTTAGCTCCAGCTCGTAAGTAAAGAGATTACCACAGAGCTTCTGCACTGTCATCTCGTGCAGATTCTTTGATTCTCAAATAGCAGTGGTTTTGGCATCCCACTTGCTAGGCAGTGCCCTCATAAACTTAATGTTAAGGTCCTTATTTAGGTAGACCTTCCCAAAAGCTCTTAGGGAGTTAAGCAACACATTAAACCTCTCATAAGTAGTTGTTATGTTCTCTCCAGGAAAGTGAGAGAACATCTTATACTGCTGGGTTAGCAGGGACTGCTTATTCTCCCTGACTTCTTTAGTACTTTATGTATAACTAGTAAGGCTTCCTAGACTTCCTTGGTTGTTTTGCAGTTGACGACATTTTTAAATAGCTCGTCTTCTAGAGTCATGAACAGGATGTTCTTGGCGCTCTTATCTAACTACACTAATTTCTTTTCCATATCTGTCCACTCTGCTCTCTGCTTGACTGCCACCTT
Source organism: Aralia elata (assembly GCA_034770075.1). Taxonomy (NCBI): domain Eukaryota; kingdom Viridiplantae; phylum Streptophyta; class Magnoliopsida; order Apiales; family Araliaceae; genus Aralia; species Aralia elata. The sequence goes on along the minus strand of CM068386.1, from coordinate 59,761,425 downwards.
GTTTGGATCCTCTGTTTTTGGAGCAAGCTTTGTTGGGACGGAAGGGCCGTTGATCACTGCATCATATAAATCTTCATCGATAGCATCCATGTACACCTATATATGAACTTTCTAATTAGAAAATTTATCCTTATTACAAAAGCATGGCTTGTTTCCACCACCAAGCTCAGAACTGATTTTATTTTGTGTCATTGATCTACTCAAGCGATTTAATCTTAGTTCAGGAGAACCTACTCTGATACCATTTGTTGTTTCCTAGAGGCACTAAGAGATCTATAAGGGCGGTTGAATAAATCCTTTAAAACTTTTTCTTTTTAAGGAAATATTACCATTAAATAAATTAAATAAATTTAATTATGCACAACGGAATATTAGTTTGAAAAACCTCTTCAAGATTTAATGAAAAACTCAGCTCTGAATTTAGTTTACTTGTTGAATTAAGTCACATACATGTATTGAAAGTAAATAACACAAGAGATTTTAAGTGGTTCAAATCACAAATAACTCATAGTCCACTCTTCTACTTTACGAGTAGGAAATCCACTAAGGATGCAGGGTGATCACTGAGATCTATTACAATGATGAATCACTAAGATTCCTTCAAGACACTTAGACTTGGCATATGTCACTAAGACAAAGGTCACTTAGACCAATTCACTAAGAACTCTTTAAGTCACTTAGACTTGGTAACAATGGGTCACTAAGACCAGCGAATCACAAGAGATGAGGTGATTTCTGAGGTGCTACTAAGTTGCGTTAAGCTCAGCTTCTGAAGGACTTAGTAGTAGAACAAGTTGTTCTCTTTTCGTAGAGTGGAGTGTTATTAAAGTTTGGGCAACAATTCAGCTTGATGTTCGTGATTCGTGCAGTTTGATTGAATCTTTGCTCCCTTTTAGAGAAGACCTCGAGAGTTTCCCGTTAGACAGTTATCATTGCTCATTTAATGCTCAGATCCTAGAAGATCTCTGATTATTGACTTTTAAAGGATGTGTCAGCTTACTTTCGGCACTGATAGATCATATCTGACTGCTGCAGTACCAACCATGTGGGTGATGTCACATCACCAAACTAGATGTTAGACACAACTCGATCTGATCTTCATTTTAAACTTAGGATGATATGCAACCATCTCAGAATCTTCATTCCATAAGATTTCTCAATGTCAGTCTAATGTCAGACCTAACATACTCTACAACTTTGATTGATCGTAGAGTTTCATAGAGATCGTAGACTTTTTTACTTGGCTGACTCTACGATTTGTACTCTACGATCTACTCTATGATCTGCTTGCTCTACAATCTTCATTCTGCCTTACAATCTCTGAGCAGACTCTGCGATTTGCATTTTGCTTACGATCTTAGAGCTGACTCTGCGATCTTGATTTAGCTTTACGATTTCCTGGAAAACTCTGCAATCTTGAACTGAATGCTCTACGATAACTTGTCTGACTCTACGATCTTCAATAAACTTTACAATTTCTAAGAGCAGCTTTACGATCATTCAATCAACAATACGATCGATTCAGTCCTACCATCTATACATTTGTTCAACTCAATAGATCAACCTAACAAGCTTGATTTCTAATCTAAGTCCTTGTACATCAATCTCATATTTAAGGACTTCACAAAAGCTACTAGTACAAATATACATTATCTCATCATCATCAAATCAAAATATGCAATCTATATAAATATATGATAAAAATAATAAGACAAAACTTCCTTTTTTTTGGTTTTTTTCCTATAATTTAGTTTCTTCTTAGAATTTAACTAGAACCAAAACTTTATTTATGATCTTGAAAAACTTTAGAGCAACTTATTCTTCTATAATAATTCCATTTTTACATGAGTCCTTTAGTTAATTAGTCATACAAATCATATATAGAAATTTACTGTTATAAGACCAACTACAATTCATAATTAGAAATATAAAAAGGAGGGAAATGGCATCATTATGTAACACGTGGCAACATCCTGTTAGTTCCAGTTAGTGGCCTAACCAACTCTTATAATTGAGCGGGAAATACAGTTTGAGTTTTGAATTAGTTTTGGGAGGGAAAATTATCTTGGGAGGGAAAATTAGGTATTCTGTTGATATAAAAAGGGAAGAGAGAGAGGAGAGGGAATTATCTGAATTGTAACATGTTCTTCTTTGTATTACTTAAATCTTGTGCCTTCCTTATTCAAACAATCTAAATCTTCTATATGTTTGGTTCTTTTTCTCTATTCTGTTTTTCTATTTTTATTACCAAATTTAATTTTATTATTGTTCATCATAACATCTGGTATCAAATCCATTTATCCTCAACCACAAACTTTCGTTCATGGTGGTTAGGACTCATTCAAAAGAAGCATTGGAAGAAGGTTTACGCAACACAGACTCAAGGGTACAAGAATTGATAAATAGTCATCATCAATTGCAGAAATATAATGAGGAAATGGGAGATAAGTTTGGCCATTTACAAAGCACAATAGAATTAATGGTCGCTACATTCAAGAGGAATCTTAAAGGAAAAGGTGTGGCTTCTTCGGAGATTCTAGTTGAACCTTTGGTGGATCTCTCAAAGTAATGTTCCACATGGGGAGCACAACCCTGTTATGGGTAATGGTGGAGGTAATAATTCTTAAAGAAACCCTAGATTTGATTTTTGTATGTTTAATAGGTTGGAATTAAGAACTGGGCAATGAAATATGATTATTTTTTTTTCAATTTTATCCCATGATTGATGCTCAGAAATTAAGAAGTGTAGCTTTACATTTGGAGGGGGAAGCAGGAACTTAGTTTTAACCTACTTTAAGTCTAATAGATCTGTGTCTTGGGGACAGTTTATTGAAAATGTGGAGATTAGGTCTGGGGAAACCTCATATAACAATGTGTTGGCTGAATTTAATAGGTTGCAACAGACCTTAACTATTTCTCATTATCAGAAAAAAAAATTGAGTACTTAAGATCTTTGGTAAAAGCTAATAACCCTGGATTAGATGAAGCATATTTCATTAAATGTTTTATTGGGGGATTGAAAGAGGAAACAGAGGGATTTGTGAAGTTGTTATAACCCTAGAAAATGTTAGATGCTATTGCAGCAGCTAGGTTACAAGAAAGCATTGTGGATGTTATTCATAATAGCGCTAAATCTAATGTAGCTCTTAATAAATTTTTGGGAAATTCTAGAACTAGTTTGGTTATATCTCACCCTATTGTGTTTAGGCTGGAAGGTAGTGGGATAAATTCTTCAGGAAATCCTTTTCTTAACCTTACAACTAAAGGATCTCTACCTAGTTAGGTTAAGAGATTAACTTATAATGAAATGTAGGCCAGGAAGGAAAAAGGGCTTTGTTTTAATTGTGATAAAATTTATAAGCTTGGGCATAGCTATCAGTTCAAACAGATTAATATGATAATTGGGGATGATGAATTGGAAGAAGAAATTATATCCATTGAGGAAACTATTGAGGAGCATGAGCAGGAGCAAGGAGTGAAAATCTATATTCATGCCTTAGATAGCAATACTTCTGAGACCACCTTAAGGATTAAGGCTACTATAGGAGGAAGGGAAGTAGTAATCTTATTGATACATACAGTACCCACAACTTCTTGAATAGTAAGATTGTTGAATACCTTCATTGTGCTAATGAAATTGATAAGCCTATGCAAGTGTGTGTAGCTGATGGTTATAAAATGCTTTGTACTGAGAGATGCAAGAATTTTGAGTGGGTGACTCAGGGATACAAGTTTAGCACTGATATGGGAATAATTCCTTTGAAAGGGTGTGATGTTGTATTGGGTGTACAATGGTTAAAAACCTTGGGAGACTGTGTGTTCAATTCTAGTAAACTGATGAGTGGGTTTTATACCTACAAATGGAGTACGTTTGGCTTGATAATGTGACACCCCCAAATTCAGGTACCAATACCTCGAATCTAGTGCTCACGATAAAATACATCCATACACCTCTAAACAACATAAATCAACTAATGCGGAATAAATAAACATATGTTGTTCATTACAAAAGGTTTACTACAGTCCCAAGGTCTATAACCTTAAATAAAATACATCGCAGAATACAATAATAATACAAAACGATTCCACGATTACATAACGGGATAGTACATATGACTATTCCTTAAGCTTTCCTTTGCCTTTGTCCGCTTTGGAACTCCCCGGCTTAACTGCAATAGGTTCATGATATAAGAAGGGTGAGCAACTACTTTGCTCAGCAAGTTTAAAATGAATAAAGAGGATATATCATGAATGAATGAGAACAATAATCGCATAGTTCAACAATTTAAAACATTGAAGAAATAGCTGACGATATAATCAAAGTTCAAAAGAAATGATGAATATTGATTATTTACTGCTGAGTAGTCCAATAGACCATGAACTATTTGGCCAAAAGATCAGTTATTCAACTAACCCTTTTAAACGCATGGCCTGTCAGTAGTACTCGAGGGGATCAGCCTCTCGTACCCTATGTATATGCATAACATTTAGCTCTGACTGCATCGAATAATCGACACATTAAAATCCCCTACATAAGGGTTGCCCTCTCAGTCTAAGAATCCGCACCAACAATCAGTTTGGATAGCTTTTAAAATAATAACATGTACGTGTCTAGCCGAAACAAGTGGCGTAGACTATTCCCTTAAATAGTTCATGAATGAAGAACTTATGTTTCACAGTCCAACAACAGATTTCGAATTCAAATGCACAATGTGCGAATATCAATAGTTATCCCTGATGTGGAGTAATTAACAATAATTAAACCACTAACCATAATTGAAATATGATAACTCGAGTTGAGTTAGGAAACTTGCAATAATATAGAATGATTGCTCAATTAATGATTGCTCAATTAGTAAACAACTCGCACAATAAATGAACGTTGTACGGTTGAGGGAACTGGCTCAATAAATAAATTGAGTTAAGTTAAGAAACTTGCAATTCATAAGAATAAACTCGCACAATAATAAAAGTTGTGCGGGTTAGGAAACTTTCCCAACACAAGGGTTAGACAAGAGCTAAGAAACTTGCCTGCAGCGCTGCTACAATATTACACGCTCCTTAATATCCTACACATGTAAATACATATTCATATAACAATTAGTCACATAAAGACTAGGTTAAAAACAGACGTTGCATCATTTAAGGCTTAACAAAATATGCTTAACTAACCTGTCTAATCATTTAGTACAAAGAAATATATAAGTGTTGGACCCGCTGAAAGGATTCATTAAGTCCGACCCGACCCGATCCGGTCTGATCGACCCGACCCAGGCTGGACAAGGCACTGGCGCTGCAGCGCCAGGCCTTAGCACTGGACCTCACGCTGCGGCGTGAGTCCCGTGTCTTCTCCATGACAGGGCTTCACGCTGCAGCGTGAGCCTTAGAGCTTGGATCTCACGCTGCAGCATGAGTCCCGGTCTCTCCCTATCTTTCCCCTCGCTGCAGCATGAGCTGCAGGGCTTATGAGTGGTGTTACGGTGTCATTCTGTAGTAGCCGGATTCTGGGTTTGTTCCCAGTTCGCGACTCCGACCTCCGGCCACTCCAACCTCCATAACTCCTTCAATACACAAGCAAATTGGTCCATTCCGGACTCTATGGACTCCTAACTTATGGGGCTACAACATATCAAAAATTTAGAATTACCCATAAATATTAACATGGGCAAATCTTAAGCCAAAGTGCAAAGTTTATACTCTGTTCTTCGAGTTCTTGACAAGTTTTACAAAAATCATTCCTATGAACTCGTTTTAACTCCTTTTTACTCCATTCCAACTGGGTTAACTTCGTAACCCATGGAGCTACAATACCATAACAACAAATAAAATTAACAAACACGAAATCGTAGTTTTATAGTCCTCTAAAAAGTCCGAACGTCCAAGTTCATGTCCAAAGTCTATTGTTCTTGCTCCATTAAGCCAAGGTAAGGATTTCTTGTGTTTTTGTTCCACTTTAAAGATATTAATAGCTTACATAACCTCTTAACAACATTTACAAACAATCATAACAAACAAAAACACCAAGAATCGTCATAAATCCGACTCACAAGCTTAAGAGCTCAAAACTAAGAAAAACTTGAAAACTTAATAAGAAATCGAATGGAATGGATTTGATTGATTGTTTACCTCTGTAAATCCTTTCTAGATGTTAAGGAGCTTGGCTAGGCTTGATTTTGAGGGTTCTCCTTGCTTGGATTCTCTTCTTCTTCCACCCGTGCCTTCTTCTTCTTCCTCCTTTCTTTTTTCGGCGACTCCTCTTCTTTTTCGGCGACCTTCTCCTTCTTTCTTCTTCCTCTTTGTAGCTCTCTCCCTCTCTCTCTCTCTATCTGCTGATGGTGATTTGAATGGGATGCAAGAGAGATTGGAATGGTTTGAATGGGATGGGAGAAGTAGAGTAATTTTGGGAGAAAATGGGAGTGACTCAAGGTGGCGCCAGCAACTCCCCCCACTCTCTCATTTCCTAGCAATTTGATTGGTTGTTGGGTTTTGGTTGTTTCCCTCTTGGAGTAACAAGCCAAAATAAATACCCAAATACACAAAAATATATCCGAAAACTCCCACTTTTGTACAAAAACTGGTAAATAACTATACCCAAAATTAAAATGGGTACTCCCATAAAGTATTGGGATGCATAAAAATAATTATTATGAGATTTGTCCAAATATTCGGAACACCCATATAATAATTTCGGATACGGACAAAATCACGTATCAGCTCAAATCAAATTTCCGACACTTGAAAAAATTATTCGTACGCATACACGTATTTATGAAATTTATTAAAATCGAAAAGGATACAAGAATATTATGGCGTGAATAATACCTCGAGAAACGTGCCCCGTGAATAGTGATTTAGCGACGCTACGCGAAATCAATTATTCACTTAAACAAAACTATAACACATAAAATTTCATGTATTCACATAATCTAGGTTGTCACACAACCTTTAAACACGTAACCCAAAAATAATATTAATAAAATATCATATATTCATTAATATTCAAAAATTCGAATAACAAGGTAAATCCAAAATTCTCGGTCGTTACAGATAATTTGTGAGTTCTTAAGTATTTTAAGTTAGTATTAGGTATTTATAGTGTTTTTATGTTATTTTGTAGGAAGAATGAAGGAAATGCAATCCGGACATCTTTTGGAGTACAATATGGAGGCAAATGCCAAAAGGGATGATTAAAAGGGTTTTCAATGACAAGTTAGAAGCATGCTTTTGGCTTGGAACTTGGATTTTATTGTAGATCTACTTCTTAGCTTTCAGAAACATCTTGAATCGTCCCAATCGGAGTTTGGATGCGAGAGTTATGGCCTTTTTTATCAACGGAGATCAAACCTCAGAGTTGTCATGCTTGCCATTTACATAGCAGTCAGTTTAAGCTCAATTTAGACCATGATGCAGCATAAATCTCGCAATGGTCAAAGAATAAAATTTGTAGATCTCGTCGATATCTTCGATTTGATAGGTATCAGGCCCTGTAACTCATCTCGGATCAAAAGTTATGGCCATTTTACCAACAGACGTCGAAGTAGAAAATTCCAGAAAAGGGGCCAGCGCCTAGGCGCTCATTTCTAGTTCATTTCAAGCGCCTAGGCACTTGGGGGCCATCAAGAATCTGCATTAGGAAGCCTAGGCGCTCCATTTGAAGGGTTGAGGCACTTGGCTTTAGTTTTGACGCGTTTGTGCATGTTTTTGACTCAAAATTGGATTGTTTTTCCTCCTAAGCTTAGAATTTGGACTTGTAACCTATAAATACATGATGTGAGGCATAGAATACGGAGATCTTGCTACTTTTTGCTAACCCTAGAACTGAAAAAGGATTGGAGGCTTGAAGCAAGAGATTATCACAAAGGAAGATCAAGATAGGAGGCTAAGGAGAATATCAAGGATTGCTTCAAAAGAGTTTTTCCTTTCTTCTTTTATCTTTTTATTTCGTAATTCTTGGATGATGGTTTCCTTATGGATTATGGATTTTATTTCAATTATGAACTAATTTCTATTTAAGATTACAATGGAACTTATTGCGTAGTTTATTTTGATATGCTTCCTTGTTAATTATTGTTGATTATTATCGGATTGTCTATTATGATTTTTGATTAATTGCTTAATTGCCTGATCAACAATTATCGTGATAATCTATATGAACTCGGGAGATGAAGTATAGATTTAGATCTAATCATAATAGCATGTGATTGTGTTTTCTGTATGGTGATGGAATTCATGATTTGTGTTTAGAATAGGGATATACCTTTACGCCGCATGTAATCTGAAAGAGAACCTGAGCTTTAGATCTTTTTTAATTGTAATTCACATAGGGATATAGTGGATTAGTTAACTAGGGTGTTCACCTTAATTCTATCATATGTGGATTTAAGTTGTTCGTTTATAATACGTCGGGAGATGGTCATAAATATTGATGAGTTTTTAATTAACAATTTGAAATAGTTAGCATAACTTGACAGGAAGTGTATTAATTTAAGTGAAACATTAAGAAAAATTATAATCTTAAGCCTTTTATCTGAATTCGATTCTTGGTAGTTAGTAATTAGTTAGTTTAGTACTTTGTTTTCAAAATCCAATAACTTTATCGAACTGTTTAAATAAAATTAATTTGATTATGAGTTATTATTTGGTAATTATTATTAAATAATTCTTTGTGGGTTCGACACTCTCTTATCACTTTATTACTTGTGGACTGCGTATACTTGCGTATTTTACTAGTATAGATTTAGGCAAACACTAACTTTGTGTTTTAACCATGGAGACCATAAGATAACTCTAAAAGGCAACAGTGATCAATAAGGAGTTTCTATTTCAATAATTACAGCACAAGATTTACACCATGCTTGGCAAAAAGATCAGATATCTCTTATGGCATGTCTATCTTCAATCAATCATCACGAAGAACCAAAGGAGCTACTAGACTCAATCCAAAAATTATTGACCTCATTTGAAGATGTATTATAGGAGCCTAAAACATTGCCACCTCAAAGATCACTAGATCATCATATACCATTGCAAACTAGTTCTAATCCATTTACTATAAGACCATATAGACATCCTCATGTCCAGAAAATAGAAATAGAAAAAATTATGAAAGAGATGTTGGATTTAGGCATCATACAACCTAGTCAAAGCCCATTTGCCTTGTGACGCGCCCAAATCCCTGTGCTCTCCACAACGCATCTGGTGCTCACTTCTCTACGTTTTCCATAACATGTACCAATAATTCTATTGGTTTAACTAGTCTTTTACATACATTCATTGCCTTCATCCCTGGATCGTAACATGGTCTCTACCTCTCTCTCTTTCATACGAACCTGTGACTCACATCCATTCTACGAATAACACCTTACAATACTTCCAATATTAAATCCTTCCGAGTATAAATATTATAGACTCATAAGATTGACAATCAGATCGTTCCTAGAAAATAAGGGGTATTCCGTTAAAACGGCGCACAATTAGACAACCCCTTTCCTTGACATAACTTTCTCGACATTTTCCAATAATGCTAACTATCTGATAATATAATATAATCATTATTCATAGAACTTACCATACGTTTAGGGGTTCAGGAACTTGCCACAATAATATGAGTTTAGGAACTCGCTATAGTAATATGAGCTTAAGAACAAATCAAGAACTTACCATACGACTATGGGTTCAAATATTATGCCCCAGCGCCACCCCCAACGTCACCCCTAGTGCCCCAGTGCCCTAACAATCTGTAAGTGTAACGCCTAGGCGCTCGGCCCACAGCTAGGGGAAAAATGGTTTTTGACATTTTGGCTGCATGACCCTATTTGCTTCAAACATGCATTGCGAACACTCTACAATGTATTTTTGAGTGATTGTTTTTCCTGTGTCTTCATACCTTCTAGCTCTACAACTTTGCTTTATATTTCATGACCAAATTTCCAAACATATGATTTTATATGATTTTTACAAAAATAGGTCAGATTTGGGTTTCTCATTTCATGTTTTCGGTTTCTCTAACTAGTTACCACTTGGGTTAATTAGCTAGTTTTCATCATTTATGACTCACTAACACCTACAGACATATCATAAGCCTAAACATGCATAAGTTCACAAGTTCTAACATAAGAATCTATGAATGAAATAACATATGAAATAAACGATTCTAGGTTTACCTCTTGAAGTGCAAGCTTTTCGATCTTCGATCATACTTAGCTTGGCTTTTCCTTTCCTTCTCTCAACTAACAAGTATTCTCACTTCTGATTCTCACTCTTCTCTTGCTTTAGCTTGTGAATTAGGGAGGATTAATGAAGGATGGGGGTTCTATTTATAGGCAACCCAACTTAGCCACCAAGTATTGCCTAACAAGCTATCCCACACATAAGTGGCCAACAAGTCCATTCAACCCATGGCTTAACAAGAGGCCACATCTCACCAAGCAAGGCTTGACAACACACCAAGGGAAGCAAAGAGGCCACATCTCACCATGCACTGCTTGACAACATTTAGTAAGAAACAAAGTCCAATTTGGCAACTCAAAATACAAGACAAGCTATAATACTTACATAATATGTAAGTATCACAATCTTACCAAATGGCTTAAATGGTCCTCCTCTTCCTTTCTTAACCGGTCCTGCCTCTCTTGGTTTCTCCGATTTGGTTACTCCAAAACTTAGCTTACTTTCTAGTTTGCTTTCCTAACTAATTTAGTTAGCCGCAATAATTAACTTTTTCTCTAAGTTTGACTTTCCATATTTGTGAATAGTGATTTTGTATTTATGCGTCGTATAAATACATAGGTCTAATATATCCTATCGTATAGATGAATAGTGGTTTCCTAATTTTGTACCACGTATAATTTATATACCTATACAAAACAGCAATCATGCATTAAACTCCATAACACATAGTTTAGGTTATAAAGTTAACCTTTAATCATAAACGATTACATTTTTGAGCCTTATACATATTCGGAGTATTACAGAGTGCATATTTTACTTGGCCCAAATTACATGATATTAAACTCTGAATTAAAGAATGTGAAGTTTGTCAAAGACATAACTCTGAGAATGTTCCTTATCCTAGGTTATTACAACCCCTGGACATTCCCAGTAAACCATGGACTGATATATCCATGGACTTTGTGGAAAGATTGCCTTCTTCTAAAGGAAAAACAGTTATCTTGGTTGTGGTGGATAGATTTTCCAAATTGCTCATTTCATTGCCTTAAATCATCCTTTTACTACAATTACGGTGGCTAGATTGTTCATGGATCACATTTATAAGATACATAGTTACTACAGACCATTGTAAGTGACAGAGATAAGGTTTTTCTCAGTACATTTTGTCAAAAAAAATGTTTAAACAGTTAGGGTTCAATTATGTCTAAGTTTAGCTTATCATCCCCAGTCTGATGGACAAACTGAGAGGTTAAACAGGTGTTCAGAGTGTTATCTGAGGTGTATGTGCAGTGAACATCCAAAGAAATGGCTATCATGGTTGGGATTAGCTCGTTGGTGGTATAAAACCAACTATCACACGGCCTTAAAATGCACCCCATTTCAGGCCTTATTTGGTTTCCTTCCACTGCACCTCAATTTTCATCAGGTCGAAAACACAAGAGTACTAGCTGCTAATATGTTCTAGAGAGAAAGGTGTAATACGTTGGCTTTGTTAAGGGATCAGTTGGTGAAGGCTCAAGCAAGAATGAAGAACTATGCTGATCAACATAGGATTGAGAGATCTTTTGTTGTTGGGGATTCAGTTTACTTAAAACTATAGCATTATAAGCAATCCAGTTTAGCTCGAAGGTCTAGCTTTAAGCTAGCTCCTAGATTTTATGGGCCCTTCTAGGTGCCAGAGAAAATTGACACAGAGCTTACAAGTTAGAATTGTCAACTACAACTCAGATTCATAATGTTTTTCATGTGTCCTTGCTTAAACAACATATTGGAGCACAGGTCAAAACAGTTCCTACACTTCCTCCAGTGGCTTCAGATAAAAGGCTAAAGGTGTTTCCAGTTATGGTTTTGCAGAAATAGATGGTGAAGCATAACAACAGACCCAGAATTGAATACTTAATTCATTGGGTAAACAACAACGAAGCAGATGCTACATGGGAGGATGCCCAACAGTTGGTCCTTCAATTTCCAAAATTTAATTTCTATCCTTGAGGATAAGGACAATCTGAGGGAAGGGATAAGTTATAACACCGGCTACAATTCATAATTAGAAATATAAAAGAGAAGGGAAATGGCATCATTATATATAGAACACGTGGCAACATCCAGTTATCTCCAGTTGGTGGCCTAATCGACTCTTGTAATTGAACGGGAAATACAGTTTGAGTTTTGAATTAGTTCTGGGAGGGAAAATTAGTTTGGGAGGGAAAATTAAGTATATATTTTGTTGATATAAAGGAGAAAGATGTTGCTCGATTTCGCAATCAATAAAACACGCGCAAGTATACGCGGTCCACAAGTAATATAAGATAAGTAAAGTGTCGAACCCACGAGGAATTATGTTAAATAATTACCAAATATCAATCGCATGTAAAATCAATCCAATTTAAACAATGACAATATGGTTTGTGTTTGTTGTTGATTAAAACTAAAATAAAGGAAATTTAGAAAACAAGGTTTTACTAACACGGATAAAGTTCAAGATAAAAAGGTCTAAGATTACAATATCCCCCAACTCTTCATTTAAACGTCATACTCTCTCTTGTTTGGTAAATTAGAACATAAGAATTGCTATCCGAGAAATCACAAGTATATATAAGCCTCTCTCGATGGTCGAATACGTATTTCCTATTGTGGTGCATAAATATATTTCTATTCTATACACAAGCAAGAATCCCATATCAAGAACAATTAATAAGACACATGTCACGTAAAGTCCCATTAACCATTCTATCAATTACCAACTTTCACAATAGAAATCATTAAGCATGGTTCTCAAATGGATACATGTGGTATTTAGGTATATGTCTATCCTAAATACAATCAAATTATCAACCTTCAAGAATAATACATAAGACTCACGTCACATAATCTCATACATTATCCATAAAGAATATCTAATTTTCACATGAATTCATAACTAGGTCTCAACTTATACTTCCTCTCTCAATTCCATATAAGTTACCAAAGTAATTACGGGCCAAGTAATTAATCCTTAATCAAAGGTTATAAACTCCAATTCACAAAATGCCTAATTACCATTCAAGAGAGAGCATTCAATTTAAACTACAAGTTGGGTTCCATTGCAATCTTAGAATGAAGAGTTTAGCTCATATTTAATCTTAATAACATCATAAACTGATTATAGTACATGGTTTGGAATAACAAAGTAAGAATAAAGAACTACAACAAATGAAGATACACCCCTTTTGTGATGATATTCCCGAATTAGTGAGATGTAGTTCTTCTTGAGTTGCTCTTGTTTCCTATTTCGTGCTCCAAGCCTCTTTGGTTGATGAAATTCTGATAATCTTTCCTTTAGCTCCTTTGTTCTTCTTCTTTTCTCTCAAACCCTAGCTTTTTCCAAGTGTGTAACCAAGCTTTCATCATCCAATACCAACTCCCTGGATGCCTACTCATCTGCATTCCCTCTCTCCTCATTTTCCCGTTCCTGAAATTCCTCCTCTAGTGCGCCACAATAGCAGAACAGACAAAGCCAGCCGCACCAGAAATCGCACTCTCGCCCCGGCGAGAAAAACAGCCAGGGGAGCTCGCCCCGGCGAGGGCTCGCCGCGGCGAAGATTTTGGCCTTGGAGGCTCGCCCCGGCGAGAGCTCGCCCCGGCGAGGAAATTGGCCTGGGGAGCTCGCCGCGGCGAGGTCACATGTCCCGCTGAAATTACTCTTTTGCCCCCATTTTGCCAAAAACCACCACAATCGTCCACAACTGTTCCCTGCACAATAAAAGCATAAAACAAGTAAATAGATACTAAAAACACCTAAGGATAGCAAAGAATTGAGTTCAAAGGATAACTAATTCGTAGGTATAAAACCCACTCATCAAAAGACAGAGAGAGGAGAGGGAATTATATGAATTGTAACCTATTCTTCTTTATATTGCTTGAATCTTGTACCTTTCTTCTTCAGTCAATCCAAGTCTTCCATATTTTTTGTTCTTTTTCTCTATTCTGTTTTTTCTATTTTCATTACCAAATTCAATTTTATTATTGTTCATCACCTTTTAGTTTTTCACTCAATTTGGAACTCTAAATAACTATATATTAAGAATATAGAAAAGAATACATATATATATATATTAAAAATATAAAAAAATATTATGAGTAAATATTAACTTATTATTTTACAACAATTTAATTCTTTATAAGAGTCATTTCGTTACTTAGTCATATAAAAATTCTAACTTAAAAACCATATTTAGAATTTTACTTTTAGATTTCTACTCAACTTTGAACTCTAAATAACTATACATTTAAAATATTAGAAAAAAAATATTATGAGTAAATATTAACATATTATTTTACAACAATATAATTCTTTAGAAAAGTCATTTATTTACTTAGTCACACAAAAAGTTCTAACTTAAAATTCAAGTTTAGAATTTTACTTTTAAATTTCTACTCAACTTTGAACTCTAAATAACTATACATTGAAAATATTAGAAAATTATTATGAGTAAATAACAATTTAGATTATTAAATATATTATATAGATTACAAACTATATTAATGATTAAACTCCAGTTAGCAATTATATTTCATATAGGAGATCTTTAGTTAATTAATATTATAAAATTAATTCTTTATATATTGTGATTAAAATTTGGTTAACTAATTTTAAAACTAAAAATCATAATGGTAATTCATTGTTTTACGAAAATTTCATTCTTAAATAACTATATATTAAAAATATATAAAAAGAATTATGACTAAATAGGTATTAGTATTAAAAGAAAACTTAACATATATATCAAAATAAATTAATGCATAATTAAACTTTAGCTTCCAATTTGATCATATTAATAACTTAGTGTTCTACGACAGTAGTTTTATTCCTTATAAGATTCCTTTAGCTCATTAATCATACAATTTCGTCTTTTCGAGCAAAGTTTAATAGCAATAGTAAGTTAATTTGTGAAATTTTAAAAATATTTATAATCATTTATATTAAATGAATAAGAAATTAAAAATTATGCTATTTGAAAACAAACCCGTGCTTCGCACGAGGCACTTAGCTAGTTTAGTGTAAATTAAAGAAGAACTAACCTAGAAAATAGGATTTAGGGTTTCAATTATCCACGTACGGCTCTAGGAGCAGGACGATGGATAGAAATGGTCTTGTTGTACCTCAGTCTTGTCTTCAAATTCTACAATCTCTTCGCATAAGTCCTGCGAAGCTGTGAGGGAGATTGAGAATAGATTTTCCCGTGACTTGGGAAGGAGAAGATGGGTAAGATTCTTACCCTAAGAGAGAAATCGCATGTTAGTGTTAGGTTTGTATATAGCGCGAATATGCAATCAAATTACATAAATAGTGCGGAAGCGCGATAAAACTGATTTTAAAATTTTCATACAAACCATCACCATGATCTTTCCTTGTGTTCAATTATCAATTAACGAAAGAGATAGAGATTAAAAAATTATACCTTCGTAGAACCGTGCTTCCTCGAGTACAAGTTCACCTCCAATTCCTTCGCGTTCTCCTTGAATTTGATCGATGGGATTCCTTCCTTTGATCAACGTTAGCTACCCAAGTGTTTGGCCTCTAGAGGTGATCCACCAAGGAATAATAGTTATTCAAGAAGATGAGTGTTAACAAAACCCTAGTTTCTATCTCTATAGAAATTGCAAGTACTCTCTCTCTCTCTCTCCAATTCTCATGGAAGAGTATGTAAATTGTCTAACAGTCTAACTGTCTAACAGTCTAACTGTCTAACAGTCTAACTGTCTAACTGTCTAACTGTCTAACTGTCTAACCGTCTAACTGTCTAATCCTAAATCATGATAAGACTCGTCTTATTTATAGATATAGGGAACCCTCCTAAATTATTTAGGATTAGGGTTTTTATTTTAATTAAACTCCTTTAATTAATTAAACTCCTAATCCAATTAGGAATTTATGAGAGAGTACTTCTATTAATTAATTCTCAATCCCTATTAGGAATTAAATAATAGTAATTGTAATAATAATAATAAGACTCCTCTTATTAATTTATATTTAATATTTCCAAAATATTAAATAATAAATATTATGCTATTTAATTTATTCTATCTCCATAGATTAAATTAAATACACTTAACTTATTATTACAATTATGTCATTTACTTCTTAAACAAATATTTTTCTTTTGTGGTGTGACCCTTTAGGTTCTCCATATTAAACCGGTTGTGAATAAATCAATTAGAACAATTCTAATCTTATTTAAATAAATAAATTAAACTATTTAATTCATTTAAATAAATAATATTTATTCTACAATAAGGGTAAGCCCCCTTAGCGATCAACGACTTTCTAAATAATATAGATTTCAACATTAATCACAAAAGAACCTTTCAGTGAATAGTTATCGTACAATTCAATCCTTCTACCATACAATGTCCCAATTAAATATAAGACATGAAATTACTGTCAAGTCTTATTTTATTTAATTAAATATATTTCGATTCTGAAATGCACAACTCTGATAATGCAAATTAGAAACTCCTTTCTAATTTCATTCTGCTTTGGTCAAAGACTTCTGAGTCGTCATTTATCGAATCACATAGGACATTCTCTCCTTTTACTAGAAGTGGTAGATTCTTTGTTGATCATTCACCTATCTCCATGTATAACTTATTATACCCAATATACCCTTTGATATACCCTAAGGGTCTTAAGGGACATGTCAAAGTATAACTCATCATACACAAGATATTATGATGATCTCAAGTCCAAGGATCACTTGTACTACTATCACTAGAGGAATTCCTATTGACAAGCGAGTAAAACTCCATTAGGTATTCCTTAGCGAGCCACGTTCAGTGAACTTATTCTCTAATAAGCACCTACATACTTGCTTTAGTGTCTCCACACAAATGATTATGAGATCAATCATCCTTTTCTTAAGAGCAAGCAACGTATGTACTAATCTATCCAGATTCATTAATCCCCTTTTTAGTAATCCATCGATTAGGAACAATTTTAGTTTGTGAGCTATCTTGAATTTAGATCCAATTAGCATGATCACCATCATGATTTTAAAAGCATTGCTCAAAACTATGGGTTTATCACATTTAATATAACAACACCATGTAGATAATGTAAAATGCCTTTAATAACCGAATAAGATTACAAAGTATATGCTACATCATATCAAATATGATTGGCTTGTGTGCATACTACTTTCAATCTCCCATTTTCACTAAAGCCAATCGTCATGGTATCTAATACCCTTCTTCTCTAAGTGACGATCATCCTGCTATTTGGATAAAGCTTCAGTAGATGGATATGCAATGTTGTTCTCGAGAGTCCACTATTTCTATAGTGACTTATGCTCTTTCAATGATTCCACTAATCAAATGAAAGTGCCGCAACACATGTTTGAATCCAAGATGAGACTTAGAAACTATTCCTAGTTCTGTAATGAACTTTTCATCCAAACAATCAACTTGCAGCTTCATTTATAGCTATATACTTTGTCTTTGTCACTAAACTAGCAACTCTTTGCTATTTTGGAACCTTTCCAATGCACTGCACCACCTTTTCAAGGTAACGATTTACCTTAAAGTGGATTTGTTATTGTTTTGGTCAGTCTGAAAAACTTGAGTCTGTTAAGCCCTCTAGTTTTAATTCAGACCTACCATGAATCATGATCACATCTTCAATACCGGTTAAGTACTTAAAGATGTTTATCACTGTCTTACAGTGATCTTCTCCAGAATAAGACTGATCAATATCAGGCCTAGTATATTCATTGCATACATGATAGTAACTCATGCGATCTCTCCTTCAATTGGGGACAATTTTAGCGAGATACACTCCATGGCTCATCATCATGAGATCTCTCTTGGAGTTTGTCATGCTAAACGCCTTTAGCATCAAATGAATATACGTTCCTTGGGTCAAGCCGAACATCCTTTTAAATCTATCTATATAGATTTATATCCCCAATTTATAGGATGTTCCTCCCAAGTTATTCATGGAGGAATGTTTAGACAATTTTATCTTTACTGATTGTAGCATTGGTGTGTCATTCCTTATCAGTAGTATATCAACATATAATACTAAGAATGTCACAGTGCTCCCACTGACCCTTTTGTACACACTAGGTTCATTCTCGTTTTTGATAAAATCAAACTCTTTTGATTATCTCATCAAAATGAATGTTCCATCTTTGAGAAGCTTGCTTCAATCTATAAATGGATCATTGTAGCTTAAAACACGATTTGCTTCAACCTTTGAAACAAATTCCTCTGGCTGTATCATACATACATTCTCCTCAAGCCTTCATTGAGGAAGGACGTCTCCACATCCATTTTGCCAGATTTCGTAATAAGCTGCAATCACAAGCAAAATCCAAATGGACTTGAGCATTACCGGTAGTAAGGTTTTATCACAGTCAATTCCTTGACTTGAAAAACTTTTTAAACAGGTCTGGTCTTATAGGTCTCCACCTTGCCATTTGCCCCAGTCTTTCTCTTAAAGACCCATATACACCAGAGTCTATACTTGGTTCTTATACATGGAGTCCATTTCGGATTTTATGGCCATCTGCCATTTCTCTGAGTGTCTTCTACTCATAGCCTCATCGTATAAAACTGGATCATCATCCTCTATGATGCGCACCTCATCATCATCCTCTATGATGAATCCATAACTCCCAGGTATCTTCGGTACTCTTCCAGATTTACGATTCGGTTGTGGTACAATAGGTCTATCTACAGGTTCCTCGGTTTGACTTAAAGTGCTTTGTGGTTCTTGAACTCCTTCAAGATCTATTACCCTCCCACTAGCTCCTTCAATGATAAACACCTTTATCCAAGAAGGTAGCATGTAGGATTATAGTACCCTAAACTTCTTTAGGATATCCCACAAATCTGCACTTGTCAGATTTTGTCCCAAACTTATTTTTGAAACCTTTTCACATGAGCTGGACAACCCTTTATCTTAACATACTTAAGAATATGAATCCTCCCTATCCATAATTTTATGGAGTTTTGGGGCCGGATTTTTGAGGTTACCTTATCTTGTAGATATACAGCCGTTTCTAGGGTATAACCCCAGATGGATACTAGAATGTCGGTAAAAATCATTATGGACTGCACCATGTCCAACAAGGTACAATTTCTCCTTTTAGATATACTAATCAATTATTGCATATTAGGAGGTTTCCATTATGAGAAAATACTATTTTGAGATGATCTAGAAACTTATTGCACAAGTATTCCTTCCTCGATCTAATCAAAGAATCTTAATACTTTGTCAATTTGTTTCACTTCTGAATTCTTTGAACCTTTCAAATGATTCAGACTTGTATTTCATCAAATACACACATTCAACTCTTTGAATGACCATCTCCTTTTTTTTTTTACTAGTTTGTTCAATTTGCAAAATTATTTTTCATGTAAGTCAAGTTTACAAAGTCCATCAAGTAATCTTCCAGTTTCAATCAAAACATTTTCATTATAAATAGAACAACAATTGTTCTTAAATATAATACCAGAACTTTTCTTGTCCAACAACGGAAAGAAATAATGCTTTTAATGAAAACTGGAACATAATAACAATTTATTAACTTAATAGACTTGCCCGTAGGCAACGCTAAACTATAAGTTCCTACGGTTAATGCAGTAACCATTGCTCCATTCTCCACACGTAAGATTACTTACTTTGTTTAGCTTTCTACTTCTGCTTAGTCTCTACATTGAATTGCATACGTGAGAACTACAGTCGGTATCCAATACCCAAGTAGAACCTTGACTTATAGAAAAATTTATTTCAATCATGAACAAATCTATATCTATAACCGAAACTTCACTAAGCTTCTTCTGGTTAGCATCTGTAAGATTCTTCTTACAGTTTTCATTCCAGTGTCCAGGCTTATTGTAGTGGAAGCAAACTCCTTTGCTATTTGCATTAGTTTTGTTCTTAGTGTCCTTAGTTATTTCCTTTCCATATACCTTCTTTGAATTGTTCTTCTTTTCAGAAGATCCTTTGGCCCTCTTCCGCTACCTGGAAGAATCATCTACCAGTAAGAGTTGGTCTTTCTTGGTTGGAAAGTGACTCTTTACTGTTTTCAACATGTTTAAGCAACTCAGGCAGGCTGACATATAGCTTGTTCATGTGAAATTCACAACAATTTGTGAGAAAGAGTCCGGATGTGATTGCAAGATCAAATCTTGGATCAACTCTCCATCCATTAAAACCGGTTGTCCCAATTGTTTAATCAGATTGATCATTTTAAGACATTTGTCTGTACTGTAGTGCCATTGGTCATTCTAGATCGGAAGAGCTCCCTAGATATCTGATATCTAATAGTCCTACTTTCCTCACCCTTCAACTCCTTGAAGGTGCAAGAGTATAGTAGGAGCATCCATAGTTTCATGCTGACGTTGAAGCTCGTTACTCATGGATGCGAGCATGATGCATTGAGCCAACTGTGCATCATCTTGCCACTTACTAAAAGTAGCAATCACTTCCTCTGAGGCATTGTCTGCAACCATTGCAGGGATAGGCGTATTAAGGACATAAGATAGCTTTTCAGCCTTGAGAACTATTCTCAAATTTCTTAACCAATCCGTGTAATTCGGTCCGGTTAATTAGCATCTAATATGCTATGCAGTGATAGTGAATTAGACATCGTAAAATTCTATAAATGAATTTGTAATTTAACAACATTTCAGCATACATTCATTTTAATTAATTACCAAAATAAATTAGGCCTTTATTTTAAATTGGTATCTCCCACTATTTTTATCAAACTATATTACCCTCAATATATATAGTTCGACAAATCTAATTAAAGATTAGCTAGTGAGAATAAGGATCCCATTTCAAATGTATATAGCCTTGTGTGACACAACAAACGATATATAAATAAATAGGTAGACAACTATTGTCAATTACATCACTATGTAACTCCTTTTAATTTTCCTCTTAGATTATTTTGATCAAGTGTGACACATCCGAATCAAAATTATCTAAGTTAAGTCCAACCTAGCACTTCCATATATTCGAAAGAAAAACACTGTCCTTGTGTGACACAATAAAACAGCATCGTTCAGTCTATGTATAAGCATCAAATGTGATAAAGCAACATCTTAAATATTTAATACTTGTCTTGTGTGACACAACAAACTCATATTAAATATTTAATACTCTATCGCTTTACCATGCTAGAAGGCGACGTTCGATATTCTAAATATCTTTGAACGCTTAGGACTTAATATAATTTCTTTGAGGGGTTTGTTATTATTTGTCTCATCTTGTTTAGCGCGCATGCACATATATATATAAAATACGGGTCATATTATTTAACATGCGAAGCATGTTGGATAATATATAATATACATATAGTAAGCATGCACATATAGAATACTATATTCTACCCGGATTGATTATGGACTTTTATTCTAGTTTGGTTCACTAGAGCCACCAAGTGAACCAAAAGGTCAAACCTAGGATGCAAGAACAAAATTTAAATATAACTATTACATTTAAACCCGGGCTCCATTATAAATGGGTCTTCAAGCGCTCCTTGCTCTTTTGTCTCCAATTCTTCAAGTAATTCTAACTAAACCTATTACATAAACTATTTACAATAAATAGAAACCTTGATCAGCAGTCAAGGGGAGGTACATAGGAGGGAGATAGAATTTACATTAAGAAAAATTAGAGAAGACGACGTACGCAGACCCCATTTATAAAAACCCATTCATTCAAGCATCCACTAAAATAAATCCAATCACACATTGGTCAGTAGTCCATAATCAATCCCTATTTATTATCATACATATCTCCATATGTATCAATAAATAATATTCATCTCATGAATAATAAAACATTCCATATATGCATTGATATCATTTAATGGGCAATTAAAAGTTTACTAGAAATTCAATTTTGAAACAAAAATAAACTCCTTTATTTTAATCAAAATTTAAATCATAATAAACTTATTTATTTTATTTTATCCAATTTTGAATAAAAATAAACTCCTTTATTTTTAATCAAATTCCAAATCAAAATAAACTCTTTTATTTTAATTAACATGGAAACCAATTTCAAGTTCAAAATAAACTCTTTTATTTTAACTTAAAATTGTTGGAAAATAAAATATGTTGAACCCTATTCCTTATCAAAATAAACATCTTTATTTTTAAGGAAACATGGAATCCTATTCCATATGTGAATAAACTCCTTTATTCTAGGAAACATGGAATCCTATTCCTTATGTGAATAAACTCCTTTATTCTAGGAAACATGGAATCCTATTCCATATGTGAATAAACTCCTTTATTCTAGAAAACATGGAATCTTATTCCATATATGAATAAACTCCTTTATTCTAGTTAACGTAGAATCCAATTCCAAGTTAAAATAAAACTTTTAATTTTAATCATATTCCAATTAAAATAAACCTTTTATCTTAATTAAAAATAAATAAAATCAAAATAAAAATTTTTTCAAATCCTGCAGACCAGCGCGGCTGCGCTCCAAAATGAACTAGGAGCGGCGCGGCCGCGCTGCACCCCAGAAACGATTTCTGGGTTCGGGCGCGACCGCGCTCCAGAATGAACTGGAAGCGGCGCGGCCGCGTCGCGTAGCAGAGTTCGAAAATTTTTTCTTTGCCCAGAAAATCGATCCAATCGCATACCCATACATACATGGAATCATAATAATCGATAATTAGCACAAGGTTAGGCTCTGATACCACTGTTAGGTTTGTATATAGCGCGAACATGCAATCAAATTACATAAATAGTGCGGAAGTGTGATAAAATGGATTTTAAAATTTTCATACAAACCATCACCATGATCTTTCCTTGTGTTCAATTATCAATTAACGAAAGAGATAGAGATTAAGAAATTATACCCTCGTAGAACCGTGCTTCCTCGGGTACAAGTTCACCTCGAATTCCTTCACGTTCTCCTTGAATTTCACCGATGAGATTCCTTCCTTTGATCAACGTTAGTCACCCAAGTGTTTGGCCTCTAGAGGTGATCCACCAAGGAATAATAGTTATTCAAGAAGATGGGTGTTAGCAAAACCCTAGTTTCTATCTCTATAGAAATTGCAAGTACTCTCTCTCTCCAATTCTCATGGAAGAGTATGTAAATTGTCTAACAATCTAACTGTCTAACTGTCTAACCGTCTAACTGTCTAACCTTAAATCATGATAAGACTCCTCTTATTTATAGATATAGGGAACCCTCCTAAACTATTTAGGATTAGGGTTTTTATTTTAATTAAACTCCTTTAATTAATTAAATTCCTAATCCAATTAGAAATTTATGAGAGAGTACTTCTATTAATTAATTCCCAATCCCTATTAGGAATTAAATAATAGTAATTGTAATAATAATAATAAGATTCCTCTTATTAATTTATATTTAATATTTCCAAAATATTAAATAATAAATATTAAGCTATTTAATTTATTCTATCTCCATAGTTTAAATTAAATACACTTAACTTATTATTATAATTATGTCATTTACTTCTTAAACAAATATTTTTCTTTTGCGGTGTGACCCTTTAGGTTCTCCATATTAAACCGGTTGTGAATAAATCAATTAGAACAATTCTAATCTTATTTAAATAAATAAATTAAACTATTTAATTTATTTAAATAAATAATATTTATTCTACAATAAGGGTAAGCCCCCTTAGCAATCAACGACTTTCCAGATAATATAGATTTCAACATTAATCACAAAAGAACCTTTGAGTGAATAGTTACCGTACAATTCAATCCTTCTACCATACAATGTCCCAATTAAATATAAGACATGGAATTACTGTCAAGTCTTATTTTATTTAATTATATGTATTTCGATTCTGAAATGCACAACTCTGATAATGCAAATTAGAAACTCCTTTCTAATTTCATTCTGTTTTGGCCAAAGACTTCTGAGTCGTCATTTATCGAATCACATATGACATTCTCTCCTTTTACTAGAAGTGGTAGATTCTTTGTTGATCATTCACCTATCTCCATGTATAACTTATTATACCCAATCATACCCTTTGATATACCCTAAGGGTCTTAAGGGACATGTCAAAGTATAACTCATCATACACAAGATACTATGATGATCTCAAGTCCAAGGATCACTTGTACTGCTATCACTAGAGGAATTCCTATTGACAAGCGAGTAAAACTCCATTAGGTATTCCTTAGCGAGCCACGTTCAGTGAACTTATTCTCTAATAAGCACCTACATACTCGCTTTAGTGTCTCCATACAAATGATTATGAGATCAATCATCCTCTTCTTAAGAGCAAGCAACGTATGTACTAATCTATCCGGATTCACTAATCCCCTTTTTAGTAATCCATCGATTAGGAACAATTTTAGTTTGTGAGCTATCTTGAATTTAGATCTCATTAGCATGATCACCATCATGATTCTAAAAGTATTGCTCAAAACTATGGGTTTATCACATTTAATATAACAACACCATCTAGATAATGTAAAATGCCTTTAATAACCGAATAAGATTACAAAGTATATGCTACATCATATCAAATATGATTGGCTTGTGTACATACTACTTTCAGTTAGGATCAAAGCCCATATGGAAGATCGTGTCGCGTGTAGCATCGAAGGAAGAAGAAATAAAGAGGCAATATTTTAGGATTTTAATCGTGAATTAATTGAGGAGAGTATTGAAAAGTAAAAACCCTAATGTGTTTGTGTGTGTGTGTATGTGTGTGTGTATATATATATATATATATATATATATATATATATATATATATATATATATATATATATACACATACATACGTATTCAGTTAGACGGTTTAAAAACTTGCTTTTTTAAAAACAAAATTGAAGTCGAACGAGTATCTTCAGTTTTTTGATTCTACGAACCGCCACCGACTGAACATCAAAAATAACCGGCTTGTTCGGTCCAATCCGATTCGATTTGGCCGATTTCTCAATTTTCTACATACCCTAGCTAAGAAAGATAGTTTGTGAGGTTGATGGATTTGATTTACAGAATGTTTTGTTTTTAGTGTTGGTTGTTTCCTTATTATTTTTAGTTATAATCTACTAATTTGTACAAATGAATAATATGTATCCTTATGTATTTAGTTTACCACACTTGATGTTGGATGAACTACATTTTTATGACATTAGTGACAATTAGTGACAAGATGTTATGCGATTCAGTCAACCTTTTTTTCTGAACCCTTCGTGGCACTTAAAATTTTGCAATCCAATGTATTCCCTTTGTTTTAAAATATAGTAATATGGATTATTTTTAAATTAATTTTTAAAGTAATATAGTAATAATTTAAAGTAATATAACTAATATGAGATATTTATAATTTAAAGTAATATGGATTATTATTTTTCTTAAAAAAGGTAAACATTATAAATTATTTAAATAGTATTACTAACAACAAGCTTGAATAACCCGTTTGCAAGGGTTTTATACTAGTCTACTTAATACTCCCTCCATTCTTTTTACTTGTCTTTTTAAAGAATTCTTTTTGTACCTTATTATATGTCTTTTGTAGATTCTAAAGAAATTAATTACTTTACTTCCCACATTACCCCTAAACAGTAAATACGTATTTATTTTTGTTTCATCTTTCCAAATAATAATGCTCAGATATTCCATCTTTTCTCTCTCATCTTTCAATTAAAGTTTACAAAGATAATCTTGATATTTTATAAATACTAGCTCTTAAATCCGTGCAATGCACGGATTTAATGTACATATTTAGTGAACATAAATTAGTTACTTTAATCATGTATTGTTGTATATTTTTATTTAATAACACGAACATATAATTTACGAAAAAATTAGTGTCACGAATACATAGTTTGTGTGTGTTAGATGCTTCTGACCTACCACCCTTTACTCATGGAGAAAAAGAATGTCTTATTTATATTTTACGGCAATTAGTAATTGATACTGTTTAGTGTGACTATATGGATTGTGGGACTATGAATCAAAAATCTTAGTAGTTTTACAAAAGGATAAATCAATTATAAAAATAAAATTTAGTGTGACTTTATGGGTTATGGAATCTATCAGAAATCTTAGTAGTTTTACTTCTGACCTAACCACCCTTTACACATGGAGAAAGAGAGAATCTTATTTGTGTTTTATGATAATTAGTAATTGGTTGTATTTAGTGTGACTATATGGATTGTGGGACTATGAATCAAAAATCTTAGTAGTTTTACAAAAGGATAACTCAATTATGAAAATAAAATTTAGTGTGACTTTATGAATTGTGGGATCTATAAAAAATCTTTGTAGTTTTACAGAAGGATAACTCAACCATGAAATTAAAATTTAGTCGAGGCATAACGAGTGGTGTTCTTTCTTCTCCTACTCTCTCCCCCTCCTCGCCGCGTTACTAAGTCAGTAAAAATTTGAAACTCAACAAATTATTATAACACAACATATTAGTTTTCGTACTAAATGCTTCTGACCTAATTACTCTTTACTCATGAAGGAATTTTTTAATAATAGTAGCATTCTAAAATCAATAAAAAAATGCAATAAATAAAAATGAGAAAAATATAACCATCATACCATTACAAATTTGTGTCTCCAACATTTTTTTTCTTATATTGTACCCTCATTCTTATATTTATCGCATCTCTTTCAACTGTAAGTCAAAAGTACTAAAAATCATATATAAGTAACACAAAATCTAGAAGGAGGGTGAATAGATTATTACTATTTAACAAAATTATCGTAGACCTTTTTGAATTTTTAGTAAATTAATTTGCAGTATTAGAAATTAATATGCAATACAGTAAAAATTTAATCACACAATACACAGAGATTTATCTGGTTCGCAACATACATCTAAGGTATGTTGTTATGTACAGTCTAAAACTCCTCTCTAGGACTTGAGATCATATTACTCTCACTAATAAATACTCCTTCAACAGGCGGAGAAACCTTTACAAAATTTTGTAGACAAACTTACAACTATTCTCAACTAACTATCTTGGACAGCAAGCTCTCAGCTCACTACAAAAAAAAAGGTCATTGCCGACGGCCATTCCCGTCACCAATGACACCTCTGCCGTCGAGAATGACTCATTGGCGACGGCGAATGTCCGTCGCCATTCCCGTCGCCCCAAAGATCGTCGCCCCTGACTCCCGTCGATCACCGTCGATAAAAAGGTCATTGGCGATGGCGATCCTTCGCCAATGATACATAGGCGACGACGATAGGCGACGGCAGGCCCGTCAGCAATGAGTTCAGGAATATATTTAAGAGTCTTTGGCGACGGGGTTGTGCCGTCGCTAATGACCTATATGCCGTCGGCAATGACTTTTTGAAAAAATATTTTTTTTTTACAAATTACAAATTCCCCTGTTCATTTACATATACATAATTGTACCTGTTATAAACTAATAAAAAACAAATATTTCTTCACAAACGGATATCAATAACAATCAAATAGTTATATACATAAACCATCAACCTAAGTATATACCAAACTGTAGTTTGTACAACTCAAAAACTGTATAAGTTTATACATGAAAGTCAAAATGATAACATAAACTAACTACAGCCCCAGATCAGGAGTGCCAGTACCATCATCGCTGCCATCTATCCTACGTCTGGTCCCATCGCCAGTCCCAGGCGGTCATCACCATCTCCTCCACGGTCATCGCCTGTGCCGCTGCCTCCACCCCCACGAGTCTCATCAACAAGACCCTACAAAATTAAAATATTAATAATGAAGTCGAAAAGAAAGCATATTTAAATTAGTTTAGTTTGTGTTCTCTAAGTTTTCTTAAGTTAGGCGAACGGACTGATAACTCGGCCTCCGGATATCAGAATCGAGTCCCGTAAGTTGTAACGCGTGTCCAATACCTACGAGGTGCTATGTCTACGTTCGCGGGTCGTTTTGACGCCCGAGGCGGGTTTTGTCTCTTTTTCGACTATTGCTCTAAGTTTTCTTAAGTTAGGCGATAGGACTGATAACTCGGCCTCTGGATATCAGAATCGAGTCCCATAAGTTGTAACGCGTGCCTAATACCTACGAGGTGTTATGTCTACGTTCGCGGGTCGTTTTGACGCCCGAGGCGGGTTTTGGTCCTTTTTCTACTATTTTCTAAGTTTTCTTAAGTTAGGCGAACGGACTGAAAACTCGGCCTCCGGATATCAGAATCGAGTCCCGTAAGTTGTAACGCGTGCCTAATACCTACGAGGTGCTATGTCTACGTTCGCGGGTCGTTTTGACGCCCGAGGCGGGTTTTGGTCTCTTTTTCGACTATTGCTCTAAGTTTTCTTAAGTTAGGCGAACGGACTGAAAACTCGGCCTCCGGATATCAAAATCGAGTCCCCTAAGTTGTAAGGCGTGCCTAATACCTACGAGGCACTATGTCTACGTTCGCGGGTCATTTTGACGCCCGAGGCGGGTTTTGGTCTCTTTTTCGACTATTGCTCTAAGTTTTCTTAAGTTAGGCGAACGAACTGATAACTCGGCCTCCGGATATCAGAATCGAGTCTCAGAAGTTGTAACGCGTGACTAATACCTACGAGGTGCTATGTCTATGTTCGCGGGTCGTTTTGACGCCCGAGGCGGGTTTTGGTCTCTTTTTCGACTATTGCTCTAAGTTTTCTTAAGTTAGGTGAACGGACTGAAAACTCGGCCTCCGGATATCATAATCGAGTCCCGTAAGTTGTAACGCGTGCCTAATACCTACGAGGTGCTATGTCTACGTTCGCGGGTCATTTTGACGCCCGAGACGGGTTTTGGTCTCTTTTTCGACTATTGCTCTAAGTTTTCTTAAGTTAGGCGAACGGACTGAAAACTCGGCCTCCGGATATCAGAATCGAGTCCCGTAAGTTATAACACGTGCCTAATACCTACGAGGTGCTATGTCTACGTTCGCGGGTCATTTTGACGCCCGAGGCGGGTTTTGGTCTCTTTTTCGACTATTGCTCTAAGTTTTCTTAAGTTAGGCGAACGGATTGAAAACTCGGCCTCCGGATATCAGAATCGAGTCCCCTAAGTTGTAACGCGTGCCTAATACCTACGAGGTGCTATGTCTACGTTCGCAAGTCGTTTTGACGCCCGAGGCGGGTTTTGGTCTTTTTTTCGACTATTGCTCTAAGTTTTCTTAAGTTAGGCGAACGGACTGATAACTCGGCCTCCGAATATCAGAATCGAGTCCCGTAAGTTGTAATGCGTACCTAATACCTACGAGGTGCTATGTCTACGTTCGCGGGTCGTTTTGACGCCCGAGGCGAGTTTTGGTCTCTTTTTGGACTATTGCCCCCATGCACATGGGATATGACAAGCCCCCGTGAGTCGACCATCCACTGATCATTCCTAATGCCGGGAAGTCATTTATGGTCCACAGTAAAGTTGCCCTCATTTCAAAGTTTTGTTTAAGAGATACATCATAAGTTTGAACCCCTTTATCCCACAACATCTTCAACTCATCAACTAATGGCCTGAGGTAGACATTAATGTCTTTACTTGGACTCTTATCACCCGGAATCAGTAAAGGCATGAACATGTAGGGATATTTCATGCACATCGAAGGTGGAAGGTTATACACAACAATAATCACTGGCCAAGTTGAGTAGGGCTTGGTGTAAGACCCATTAAACGGATTAAAGCCATCTGTAGCAAGTCCAAGCCTAACATTGCGCACCTCGTTAGCAAACGAGGGGTGCTTTCTGTCAAAATTTTTCCACTCAAGCCCATCTGCCGGGTGCGTCAGTTGACCTTCCACTATGTCCCGTGTAGAGTGCCACCTCATATCATCGGCGGTATGTGTTGACATGAACAACTGCTGAAGCCTCGGTGCAATGGGAAAGTAACGTAAGATCTTTCTCGCCACGTCTTTTCCCTTTTTCAAGCGTTGTTCATAGTATCTACTTGTACCACAGATATCACATGACCTCTTATCTTTATTATCATCACCGTAATACAACATACAATCATTCTCACAAGCATCAATCTTCTCATACCCTAGATTAAGCCTTTTGACCAGTTTCTTCACAGCGTAGTACGATTCCGGTAACTTATTGCCTGCCGGTAAGAACTCCTTCACAATGTTGAGCAGTTCATTAAAACCTTTCTCGCTGTAGTCATGCTCGTTCTTGAAGTGTAAAAGCTTAGTCACTACAGATAACACGGTGTGTTTTTCGTGTCCGTCATAAAGTGGCATTGTTGATTCATGCAATAACTGATAGAAACCCTTAGCCCCGTCATTTGGCTCTTGCTCGACGCTACCGTCATCCCTATTTGTATTCCACTGAAAGAATGAACCAGCAGCTTCGACTATCATGTTAGTACAGTCAAAGATTTTGTCACCTCTAGATTCCGGTTCGGATTCATGTTCATCCAACCAGGTTTCCCCATGATAGATCCACGTCGTATAACCCTGCTTGAACCCATATGCAAATAAGTCGCACATGACATCACTCCTTTCCTTCCACACTTCATTCACACACCTCTTACAAGGACATCTGATCTCATCGCCGCTGACTTGCTCAAATGCAAAATTCAGAAACTGTTCAACCCCTTTACGATACTCAGAGCTAAGCCCACTCTTATCATTGGCTACCCTACGTTCCATCCAACTTCGATCAATAGACATCTTGAACAACGGGCTGTTATATATATATGGAAAGTTAGGAAAACACAATTAAGTATTCGGGTTAATGTATATGTATGCTTATGAGTTTCCTAACTTCATCTCCCACTAAAATTAAATGTAACATGAAATGATACAATGTGTTCAAGTTTGTTATACAATGTGTTCAAATGAAATGATATATATTGAGAATTTATTATTTCCTTTTTTGTTGCCATATAATATTTTCTCTCTTTACATTTTATGTTAGATTATTGAAAATACTAATCCTAATGTCAGGCCAATTGATAAGTGAATACTAATCCTAATGTCAGGCCAATTGATAACTGAATACTAATCCTAATACCCCAATTGATAAGTGAATACTAATCCTAATATTAAACCGTCAACAACTAATAATTAGACAGGCCAATGTCATTTTAGCAAAACATCCTAATCCTTGTAACAGCAAAATAGGGGTTGTGTGTATTCTCATAGAATTAACCTTAATTTTTAAAAGTTAAAATGCAAGACTAAATGAGACCTAAAATTTAAAGCTCATACTTCAGGCTCCTCCCAAGGAGCAAAAGAGAGCAGCAGCTTAAATTCTGAGAGCCCCAAATCAAAACCCTAAAACTTATTAGGGTTATACAAAATTAAGGGTACACCATCAACATTTGTCTAATATATATATCTAACGATCCACAAACTCACCAAAACTGATCTAGTAACACGACAATTAATAAATTACAAATGGGTTAAGCAAATCAATACCATTAGAACACACCATCAGAAACAAAAAGTCATGTAGTGACACTAATAAACAAAGAGAAAATGTTAGAAAATGGTGCTGAATTGAACCTCCTTCGCAAGTCCTTGCATTAGAGACGCAAGTCCTTGCATCTCTAAGTCCTTAGAAAATGTATGCTCAAATCAGAAACAAACCAAAGCAAATGTATATATGCTCCAACTGAAATACATACGAGCTTGCAAAGGTACATCAAATAGGCAAAAAATTACAACCTTAACTTACCAGGATCAAACGCAGAGGAAGATTAATTTGCCCAAATCAGTTTGCCCAAATCTGTGAGCTAACCACGCCTTGCCTCCGTTAGCCCAAGCGACCCACTTGTTCAAGCCGCTGCCGGTAGCGACAAGGAGTACCGGTGAGTTCGACGTCGAGAGAAGGAGGGCGAGAGAAATTATTTGCCGCTGAAATTTGAGATTGGTATCAGAAATTTTGATCGTTGCCGTCGAGGCTAGGGATTGAAATTAAGAACTCATTGGCGACGGCATCCCCGTCGCTTATGTCATTTTTATCCCGTCGCCAATGGGTTTCCCTCCTCCGCGAAAGTATGGCGCCAAATTAATCTCATTAGCGACGGCATTAAAATTCATTAGCGACGGCCTACCGTCGATCTCCAGGCTGGATTTGGGGGAACAGGTCATTAGCGACGGCAGACATTAGCGACGACATCCCCGTCGTTACTGAGGTCATTGGCGACGGCATATTGTCGTCGATAATGACTGTCGTCGCTAATGACCAACTTTTTTGTAGTGGCTCCCTCTTTAAGCTTAGTAGTACATTTCTTTTAAGTTCAGTTCTATTTTATGATCTGGTCTTGAAACAATAGCCTCTTCCTCACCTCACAAGTACACTAGAGACTCAACTCCCAACTGACCTCTCTAAGACTCTGGTCTTGGTCAAAGAATTACTCGTCTTTCTCACAGATACATAAAATAAACTAACTCTACCATTTTTCTTTTACAAAAAGATTTGATAAAGATATGCTTCTTAAATGACCAGATAGCAATTAGAGATCAAGTAATTATATAAAAGTTCAATGACCTTTATATATGTGAAATGTGCTTCAGTGTAAGCAGATATAAATTTATGCTTGATTATAAAAGTTTATATATCTTTTATACTTATGTAAATGTGCTTCTTAATTAAGCAGATAGATCAATTTAAACTTAGATAAAAAATGCTTCATTATAAACAAATATATAGTTTAATACAGATTTATAAAGAATTATTTATTCTTTATAATAAAGAATGTGTTTCTATGGATTAAAAAAATATAACTTTTAATTTCAGATATTATGCAACAAATATTCTATGAATAAATGAATTTATGTTCAAATATTTGTGATAACAGATATCAAGTATAATAAATGAATCAGTTAAGCAATACTTGATATAACAAATAAATTTGTTTAACTCAAAGAATATATAATAATACATTTTATCTATTATGTGAATAATTATAAATAAGGCCACTTAGGATTTTAAAGACCGTTTGGATAATTCGCTCAAGAGGAATAAATCCAAATTGTATCGGTATCTAAGTACTGACCAAATTTATAGTTTCACAATTAATATTTATATAAATATTTTTGATAGATCACTTAGAACTTCAAATACGGTTCGGATAATTCACTCTTTCATCTGCTCAAGAGGAATATCCTGGGGTTGTTTTGAAGATCAAGTGTTGATCTACTTTACAATATTTATATAAAAAATATTAATAAAAGGCAACTTACAACTTTGAGAACTCGTTCAGCTAATTCCCTCACTTAAGAGGAATATCTCTGCTATAGTCTTGGTGTCTAAGTACTAACTTTTTATTAATAAATAGATGAAATATAAATATATATCATTGTGTATAACAACTTATATTTGTATCTATATATGTAAATAAGCAAGAGATAATTCAAATAAATCAAATCAAATAACTTATCTCAAATACTTAGACCAATTTTCTCTTCTCAAATGATTAGAATTTTGATAAGAAGAGAGAGAAAGCTTTTTAGAGAGAGTGTGTAGGTAAGGAGAGTAAGTTTTTCTTTGTAAGTGAATTGGCAGATTGAAAGTAAATGAAAAAGCCTCCTATTTATAGTTTTTCTAAGCTTGGGGTATAAAGGTAATTTTAGAAAAAATCAATGGCTCAGATTTGTTTGTTTAAGATGAAAGGTTCAGATGATGTATGCATTCACGCAGATTGGTCAAAGAAAATTAGGCCATGAAAAATTTGCTTCCCCGAAACCATCTTATCAAATTCAAATATTTGACTCATTGAAATTTTGACCAACTTTTGCATTTATTGTTCACGTGTTAGTTCATTTAAGAAAACTCCCCAAGGCATGCTCGAATGAGAAAAGGGAGTTTGTCCCAATATGAATGTCTTAAATATTCTTCAGCATACTTCATTTGGTCAAAGGCATAAAGACTTTAGCACATGTAAAATTAAATGCCCAATTAGGTTGATATTGATGGAGGCTATTAAACCTTCATATTTTACACGAATACGCACACATGTATAATTAAATACTTTAAAGTTCCAAATGTGCACACTGTAATGACTGTAAATTTTTAAACTCCATTATTAATTAAATATAGATTTGATTTTTAATGAGTTAGTTTCGTTTGATTATTTAAAATCTTGTGTATTTAATTGGTTATGTGATTATATGATTTTGCGTAACTGTTAGGATTAATTAAAAGGAGTCACTAATGGTTTAATTAAATTAGTGAACTAACCCTACGATTTTAATGTTGAAAGAATTGATGAAGTGCCGATTAATTAAATATTCAATTTAATTGAATATAGTATGGGAATAGATATTTAATTAATTTCAAGGGTGTCTCAGCAATAGAATTATTAAATTGATGGACTACCCTAGGTTATTTAATATATAGAAATTTATGAATAATTAGGTATTAAATATTCAATTATTTTGAATATAGTAAATTATTTAATATTACCTATTAATTAATAAGGATAATACAATCAATAATATTTATAGTCCCATTGGTAAATAAATAATAATTGACTAGTTAAATTTATTTAATTAACTAGTAGCATTAAATTGGGACAGGAATTATGGGACATACCCCATTTTATTTCAACCGTGGTATGCAACTTAGGAAAAGAAAAATTGAATTAAAACAAATAGGGATGAACAGTACAAAAATCCCATCCAGCAGCTTATGGATTATGTACGGGATTTTCTGCCGGAAATCGGTGGCTGAAGATATCCGCGACCATTGCCCATTAGCTTCTTCCCATTCCCGTTGGTTAACCAAATTGGGCAATTGCATTGACTGGGTTGTTAGTTCGCTATAAATTAGAACCTCGGCTCCTCCTTCAAATAACACTCACTGTGTGAAATCTTCTGAGAGAGGAATCGAGAGCTTGGAAGGGAGAGGAATCAGAAGGAGAGAGCCAATTAGCGAATGGTCTCTGAATACATAGTTTATTGCGGGAGGAGGAGTAGAACTGCATCTAAGTCAAACGGAAGGTAAGCCTCATCACAGTGCACGCAATTAATACAAATTACTCTACTTGTATGCTTAGAAATTAATTCCTCAAATTGGTGCATAAAACTTGTAATTAATAATAATATGTGGTTAATATGGAGTAAATATGGTGGGTAGAACAATTGTAATGGTTTAATAGTGAAGAAAATGGTTGAAACAGACCGGAGAAGACGAACTCTGGTTCGTCATGCCGCAGCGGCAGTAAGTGACGTCGCAGCGTCATAGCAAATTGGTCGTCGTGCTGCAGCGGCAGCACGACGCCGTAGCGTCACGAGTTAAGGGCCTGACGCCGTAGCGTTGGCCTTACTATGGAGCCTCACGCCGCAGCGTGAAGGCTGTGTGCTAGGCTGAGTTGGCACGGACTTGACGCCGCAGCGTCAACCTGAAAGTAGTATGCACACAAGCCAATCATATTTGATATGATGTAGCATATACTTTGTAATCTTATTCGGTTGTTAAAGGCATTTTACATTATCTACATAGTGCTGTTATATTAAATGTGATAAACCCATAGTTTTGAGCAATGCTTTTAGAATCATGATGGGGATCATGTTAATGAGATCTAAATTCTAGATAGCTCACAAACTAAAATTGTTCTTAATCGATGGATTACTAAAAAGGGGATTAGTGAATCCGGATAGATTAGTACATACGTTGCTTGCTCTTATGAAGAGGATGATTGATCTCATAATCATTTGTGTGGAGACACTAAAGCAAGTATGTAGGTGCTTATTAGAGAATAAGTTCACTGAACGTGGCTCGCTAAGGAATACCTAATGGAGTTTTACTCGCCTGTTAATAGGAATTCCTCTAGTGATAGTAGTACAAGTGATCATTGGACTTGAGATCATCATAGTATCTTGTGTGTGATGAGTTATACTTTGACATGTCCCATAAGACCCTTAGGGTATATCAAAGGGTATGATTGGGTATAATAAGTTATATATGGAGATAGGTGAATGATCAACAAAGAATCTACCACTTCTAGTAAAAGGAGAGAATGTCCTATGTGATTCGATAAATAACGACTCAGAAGTCTTTGGCCAAAGAAGAATGAAATTAGAAAGGAGTTTCTAATTTGCATTATCAGAGTTGTGCATTTCAGAATCGAAATACATATAATTAAATAAAATAAGACTTGACAGTAATTCCATGTCTTATATTTAATTGGGACATTGTATGGTAGAAGGATTGAATTGTACGGTAACTATTCACTGAAAGGTTCTTTTGTGATTAATGTTGAAATCTATATTATCTGGAAAGTCGTTGATCGCTAAGGGGGCTTACTCTTATTGTCGAATAAATATTATTTATTTAAATAAATTAAATAGTTTAATTTATTTATTTAAATAAGATTAGAATTGTTCTAATTGATTTATTAACAATCGGTTTAATATGGAGAACCTAAAGGGTACACCGCAAAAGAAAAATATTTATTTAAGAAGTAAATGACATAATTGTAATAATAAGTTAAGTGTATTTAATTTAATCTATGGAGATAGAATAAATTAAATAGCTTAATATTTATTATTTAATATTTTAGAAATATTAAATATAAATTAATAAGAAGAGACTTATTATTATTATTACAATTACTATTATTTAATTCCTAATAGGGATTGAGAATTAATTAATAGAAGTACTCTCTAATAAATTCCTAATTTGATTAGGAGTTTAATTAATTAAAGGAGTTTAATTAGAATAAAAACCATAATCCTAAATAGTTTAGGAGGGTTCCCTCTATCTATAAATAAGAGGAGTCTTATCATGATTTAGGGTTAGACAGTTACATACTCTTCCATAAGAATTGGAGAGAGAGAGAGTACTTGCAATTTCTATAGAGATAGAAAATAGGGTTTTGCCAACACCCATCTTCTTGAACAACTATTATTCCTTGGTGGATCACCTCTAGAGGCCAAACACTTGGGTGGCTAACGTTGATCAAAGGAAGGAATTTAATCGGTGGAATTCAAGGAGAACGCGAAGGATTTGGAGGTGAACTCGTACCTATGGAAGCATGGTTCTACAAAGGTATGATTCTCATACTTTATCTCTTTCGTTTAATTGATAATTGAGCACATGAATGATCATGGTAATGGTTTGTATAAAAAATTTTAAAATCCGTTTCATTGCGCTTCCACACTATTTATGTAATTTGATTGCATGTTCGCGCTATATACAAACCTAACACAACCTTGCCTTAATGGCATCTCGTTGGAGCACCAACCCCGTGTTTTTGGCCGGGTCGGTCCGGATCGGGTCGATTCAAGTCGGGTCGTGCAGTTTGAGAACTAAACACTTTTAATTTAAATTCTTATTTAAGTTACATTAATTAATAATTAGTTAATTACTATTTAATCAATATTAGATAATAATTATGGATAAATGCAGTTAATTATTTATTATCAGGTTTGTATTAAATAATAAATAAGAATAATTAATTGATTATTACTATTAGGTAACCATTTAACAACCAAGATTAAATAATATTGTCTTAAGGCGAAAATTGATTAACCTGGTTACAACTTACGGGGTAGTCGTAGTGGCAATCAAAGTACTTTAATGATGCTACGTCAGTTTTAAATCTAGTCTATAAGTGACTAATTGTTATACGAATATGTACTTAATTGTGTAGGATTTTAAGGAGCGTGTGTTAGTATATTGTAGCAGACGCACCAGGCAAGTTCTCTATCCCGAAACTTTAATTGTGCAAGTTTCCTTTAACCCTACTCAATTTACATTCAAGCAGGATGTGGTGTATTGTGCAAGTTCTTAACCTTAAACTTCTTACGTTGTTGCAAGTTCCCTGAAACCATGCTTGTATTATTTATTGCAAGTTAATATTTAAGCTTGAATCTTTAATTCCTCAAGCATGCTCTAAGTGGATTAATTACTTAATAATTATTCCACATCGTTGTTATTGGCACTCGCACATTGTGCAATTGTTTTCGCGCAGATGTTGACTTGTACTTTATTTAAAGTTCTAATATGGATGAACTGCCATAGTTAAGTCTTAGCCATTGTCCGGCTAGACATTTGTGGTACAGATTTTTAAAAGCTTTCCAAGCCATTTCAAGGCGCGGAATCTTGGACTATATGAACACCCCTAAAAATATAGGGGAGTAACCCACGTATCGGAATATAAGATACAAAGAACAGAAATTAAATGTTATGCATACACATCGAGTGCTAGAGGCTGATCCCCTTGAGTACTTATTTCTGAGCCAGTAACCAAAGGGTCAACTAACTATTGACTCCCTTGGACGTTTATTGTTCAAAGTCTACTTGACTAGCATTCGTTTTAAAAGCAATTATTATTCTTGCTTCCGATATTCATATTGTTGAATTCCTCTATTTACATTCCGTTCATCATGATATATATCTTTTCTTGCTGTTATTTAAACTTGTTGAGCAAACTAGTTGCTCACCCTTGCTATATCATGAACCTTATTGCAGTTAAGCCCGAGACCTCAGGAAAAGACAAAGGCAAGGAAAAGATGAAGTATTAGTCTTTTAATGTCTGTATTTTGATCCGGGCATAGTTAAGAAACTTTTATTGTTATTTAAACCCTAAAGTACTGTATTAGGGTATATTTGTATTTTTGTATTAAGGTTATCGAATCTTGGGACTAGTAACACCTTTAAAATGAACAATATATGTTTATTATATTTCGCACTTAGTTATTGTATGTTGTTTGGAGGTGGATGTTTGTATTGGATCGTGATGACCAAATCCGGGTGTTTGAGACCGAATTTGGGGGCGTCACACACACAAATAATTTTGCCCTTTTTTAAAGTAATTTTTGAAAGCTTGAATAAGAAATTATTTAAGAAAAATAGGAATTCTCCTTGCCTTAGGAAATATTGTTATGTGAATTAATCTTTTTAACACTTGATATTAAAATATCAAGGTTAAGAAAATATTAATTCAATTAGTATTTTTAGAAAATATTTTTGGTCGAAGTAAATAAGATAATAAAAGGCATTTGTATAAATCATATGGAGAGGATTCTACCCTTTTTAGTAAACCTATTTACTAATAATTGTCATCATCAAAATATTACTAAAAGTTGGAGACCTATTAATCTCCCTCTTTTTAATGATGGCAATAACTAAAAATATTTTCTATTAAAGACTCCCCTCAGTTTAAGCACAGTTAATCAAAAATTTTGAATATTAAACTATCCAGTATAAACAGTATAAAGCAGATGATATAGCAGTTATATAACCTTGTTCCTAGCAATCAAAAATTATATTCATCACATCCATTACTGTTAATAACAAAGCATAGTTAGTATATATTGTCCTGCATCATCAGTATACACTGTCCTGCATCATTAATATATATTGTTCTGCCTTGTCCTTTAACATTTTTCTTTATCTCCCCCTTAGTTTATGCAATAAAAATTTAATTTCCAAAAATGTTAAAAAAAACTGATCAGTTTATATGGCAATTTAATATCATCAAAATATTATCCTTTAATAGTTTATATGGCAGTATTATAACAGTATACAATATTTTTCTTCTCCCCCTTTGTCATCATAAAAAATGATGGGGAAAAGAAAGATTGTCAGATCTTGCTAGAAAATGTTAGTATTTGTTACCTGCAGAAAAGTTAGTAGCAGGAATAAGATTAAAAAGCTGCATAGATACTACAATAGTAACTTTTGACAGTATTAGTTATTATAATCTTCCCAAATAGTTAGTAGCATATATATATATATAAGTTATTACAGTCATCCTAAATAGTTAGAACTCTTCTAAGTTAATAGGAGAGAAGTGCAAGTTAAGAGTGGAAAGATTATCACCAAGTGGAGATTGTTCTAGGGGTTCAATTTGTGCAGAACTTGTACTAGCAGAAAAGTGATATGAAGGCAGAGGTAGCTTTTGATTTTCCATCTAGAAATATACCATATCCTTAAGATAATGCACAGACTATTACATATCTTCTACTTTCTCCATTATGTTACGTTGGTTATATAATATAAGTTGATTCATGCTATTAAGTGTGTTTAACTTTGAGATCATATTAATAGTAGACTCAATAACTTCATGATCAGGAGGTTTAAAGACTATCAGAGGTTGAGGAGGAAGATTCAAGCGAGATACAATATTGCTATTTGAGACAAGTTGAGATTGATGATGAATGACATTAATTTCCAGATGTTTAAAGATATGTATAAGAAGGAGACCAAACCCAAGACAGTTATTATGAAAGCAGAATTCAAAAGATGTCAAGAGAAAGTATGCTAAATTGTAAGTCATGCACTCAGTGACAATACATTTGATAAGTTCTAAATCAAAAGGGAGCAGATTCCTATCTTCCCTTACTGCATAAAGTTTTGTCTAAGAATCTTGCCAAAAAATGACACTCAACAGTTAAAAATTCTAACTCAATTTTAGCAGGAAAGTCAAACAAGAGGGCTGGTACAAGTTGATCAGTCACAATGGATAGATTGTGTTTAAACAGCAGACAGTCACTAACAGAGATTCCAATTGGATGCAAGTATGCATTGATCCTAGGTAAGTCTAACATGGATGGATGAAGATGTAAAGCATCAATAATAAATTGCTCATTAATAATATATGTTTGACCTTGGATGCAAGTGTTTATTCTAGTTAATAAGCCAGTGGAGTCTCTATTAAAAATCATATGAGCATAAAATTCAAATATGAGACCTGGATAAATATGTCTGTCTGTGAATGTGACTAGATAATCCCATCCTATATTTTTGAGATTTTCAAGTAGGTCAGGAAAACTATTAAAAGTGATACCTAGACCTGGAGTAAGATTGTGTCTCACGAGCTTATACTTGGCCTGAGCAGAAGTGGTAACCAAATGAGGTACACAGAGTGAAGGGTGAACTTTAGAATGTAAAGCAAGCTTCTTTCGTTTAGATGAATAGACAAATTCCATGATTAAGACATAAGCAGTATGCAAGAAAGAAGAGCAGATAAGACTCAGATGAATATGCAGAGTGTGTACGAGGGTGATACTTAAATATGAATGTATAATGCTTCAGCAATGGTAATTTATAGAAGAAGTAGATAACCAGAGATGTTAACTCAGGAATTAATACAAAGATATGGAGAGTGAATGACTAAATAAGATGCACACGGAGCAAAGAAATAGATTTCATCAGTAAATGAATGAAAAGGTTTACAAGGAAACAAGCCATACTATGAATTGTAGCTTACTTTTCCAATGACATAATAGCATTTAAGTTAAATAGTAACATACAGTTTTAAAAATCTGTAAATAAATTTACAGTCAGTAGAAAATCTTTGACCGCACTATGTATTGCAATGTTGTACCAAACTATTTAGTTCATTCAAAAAATTGATTCTTGCTTGAAAACAGAAGAAGAGAATATCAATAGTACTAACTAGATAGTTAAACCCAATAGCTGACAACAGAGTTCAGCACACATAATAATCAAGTTAAATCCAACAGTTGGCAACCAAGTTCAGTATTCGCAGAAAGATAGGCAATATATGGTAGCTAAACATTAAAACAAAATACGGTAAAAGATTTGAACATAGCAAGTTAATCCCAACAACTGACAATAGAGTTCAGCATTTATAGACAGATAGGCAATATGTAGTAACTAAGCATTTATTTTAAAAATCAAGGCTATTCGGCAAATGATTTTAACCCAACAGTTCAAACAGGTTGATAATATCAGTATGGATGTGGAGAATTTAAGAAGACACAGATTATCCCACATAAGAAGTCATTAAATTTTCGTCCCAATCAAGCAGTGTAAATAATGAAATGTAGAAGTATAGAAAGCTTACCTTAACATAATGCATATAAACAGAAGTAAGAAATGCTTCATTTTCAAAGCTTCTTCAGCAATCATACCATATTCTCTTTTAATAAGCTCAGCAGATAAACAACTTACAAAGCATGATATATGTATATATATATTTTTTTGTTTTCTGGGTATATCTCAAATATAGAAAAAATATATTGTTATAAATGTGTGTATATATATGTATAAATGATTATTTTTGAAACCCTAGATCTGTGAGATGAAATTTAAACATAATAGATAAATATAATAAATTTTGATAGACATTAGATGAAAACCTAGATCGATCAAAAAATTTTACATATCCAGTTTTGAAATCTTAAATCTCTTTTTTTAAAGAACTATAATAGATATTTTTGATAAAAAAAAATTGTGAAGAAGGATAAACCCAGAAAATTTTTATGAGATCATTTTTGTAAGAACAAAAAACCCTTTTTTTAAAGCTTTAGATCGAAAAAAAAAACTTAATCATAGCCAAAAAAAATATTTGTTTGATTAAAAAAATTGAGAAATCTGTCACTTTACAAAGCTTAGATCTAGCTAAAAAGGTTTAACCTTGAAGGATCCATTATTGAGATCGATGAAGCTATGATCTATAAGCCAAAAGAACTTCAGGATAAACAAATTTGAAAAAAAATTGAAGTAAATAATTGGTAAAAGTGAAATTTGAAGGATGAGAAATCGTTTGATCGGGTTAATTTTCTTTAAATCAACCAAGAACTG
This sequence comes from Aralia elata, assembly GCA_034770075.1. NCBI lineage: Eukaryota > Viridiplantae > Streptophyta > Magnoliopsida > Apiales > Araliaceae > Aralia > Aralia elata. The sequence goes on along the minus strand of CM068386.1, from coordinate 59,718,814 downwards.
AAGATTTAGGCTCGAAGAATTTTTTAGGGTTTGAGAGTGTTTGGAGAGAGAGAAAAACTGAGCGGCTGAAGAGAGAGAGAGAGAAGATAAAAAGTGAATTAAAAAATTTTATTTTTCTTTTTATAGTTAGGGTTACCTGATGGATCCAACGACCGAGATTCATTTTGAAAACAGATCAATGGTCACAATTGAGTTTGAAGAAAACACATCGTTGACTTTTTTAAGTTTTAATCCAATGCCTGAGATTTGATTTCATTAGATGATCTAACAGTGGATTTGCTGGATCTGTGTGATTGCATCTGATTAGCTCAAGTTCATGTGCACGGATTGAGTTCATTTCGACCGTTAGATTTGTGCTAATTCAAATAAACAGTAAGGATTTAATCTGTGACAAATATATTTTACATATATATATATAGATATAGATATATAAATATATAATATAACAATAATGATCAAAAAAATATAAATTAATATACTTATAACAACATATATTAAACAAATTAATAACTATAAAAAAATTAAAATATTAACATATATTAAAAGAAAATTACACTGAGATATATTGATATAATATTATCCATAATGAATAATAATAGTTAAAATAATTAATATAAAATATTAAAAATATATTTAAACTAATATTTTTGTAAAAAATATTTATAAATACATTAATAAAAAATAAAAATTATAAAAATATATTTAAATGCATAAAGAATTAAGAAAAAATATCTAGCATGCCTAATTCAATACGTAATTTGCAAAACCTGTCTGAACTTAATGGTTTACTGAATATATCAGCAATATTTAATTCTGTATCAATGTGATCTAATTTGATAATGCCACTATTCACATGATCACGTAAAAAATGATGTCTAACATCTAATATGTTTTGATATAGCATGTAACACGATATTTTTACTTAAGTTAATAGCACTTGTATTATCACATAATATTGACACACAATCGAATTTTAAGTTATAATCTGCAAGGGTCTGTTTCATCCACAATATATGTGCACAGCAGCGTGCAGCAACTATATATTCAGCTTCAGTGGTTGAAATAGATACGGAGTTTTGTTTCTTAGAGAACAAAGAAACTAAACATCCTCCCAGAAACTGACAAGTCCCACTAGTACTTTTTCGATCAACATGATGACCTGCATAGTCAGAATCTGAAAAGCACACAAGATTAAATGGTTGACCTTTAGGATACCATAGGCCTAAGTCTGTGGTTCCTTTAAGATATCGAAAAATTCTTTTTACCGCAACCAAATGTGAATTTTTAGTATTTGACTGAAATCTGGCACATTTGCAAACATTGAACATAATATCATGTCTACTAGCTGTGATATACTGCAGACTTCCAATCATTCCTCTATACTTCTTTGTGTCAACACTTTTTTCCATTTTCATCAGAAGTTAATTTATCAGTAGTTGACATAGGAGTATTAAGAGGTTTCACAGATTCTAAACCAAATTTCTTAATCATTTCTCTGTAGTATTTGGATTGAGAGATATGAATACCTTTTTTTCATTGTTTGATTTGTAATCCTATGAAGAAATTTAATTATCCCATCATGCTCATTTCAAATTCCTTACTCATGCTTTCAGAAAACTCATTGCACATAGTAATATTAGTAGAACCAAAAATGATGTCATCAATATAGATTTGTATAATAAGAATATCATCATTTTTATATTTAGTAAACAAGGTAGTATCGACAACACCCCTTTTAAAACCATTTTCTAGCAAAAATTTACTTAAACGTTCACACCATGCTCTGGGGGCCTGTTTTAAACCATATAAAGCTTTACGTAATTTATAAACATATTCAGGATGATCAAAATCTTTAAAGCCAGGAGGTTTTTAATAAAAACTTCCTCTTTAATAACACCATTTAAAAAGGCAGATTTGACATCCATTTGAGACCATTTAAAATCTTTATGGCATGCAAAAGCTAATAACATACGTATAGATTCAATTCTAGCAACAGGAGCATAAGTTTCATCATAATCAATACCTTCAACTTGATTGTACTCTTGTGCAACTAGTCTTGCCTTATTACGAACTACAGTTCCACTTTCATCTAATTTATTACGAAAAACCCATCGAGTTCCAATAATTGAAATATCTTCGGGTTTTGGAATTAACTCCCAGACTTTGTTTCTAGTGAACTGTTCAAGTTCATCTTGCATGACAATTATCCAATCTTCATCCAATAAAGCATCTTTTATATTTTTAGGCTCAATTTGGGATAAGAAAGATAAATGACCAGCCAATTTATGTGTTTGTGATCTAGTAAGAATTTCTCTATTAATATCACCAATCACATTTTCTAAAGGATGGTTTTTAATAACATGCGACTCTTTGGGTAAGTCATTTAACTGAGGATTAGGATTTTTAAAAGGATTAACATTGACAGGTGGAGATGCATTGTCTAGTTTTGGTTCCTCCATATTTTTGAGAATATCTTCAATGACAACATCACTGTCAACTAACTCTTTATATTTGGGAGGAGGCTTAGATTCATCAAAAGTTACATTCTTGATTCCTTAACAACTAGACTTCTTTTGTTAAAAACTATGTATGCTTTACTATTAAGTGAATATTCCCAGAAAGATTCCCTCATCAAATTTGGGATCGAACTTTGACATGTGTCCTTTAGTATTTAGAATAAAACACTTACTCCCAAAAACACGAAAGTAATTTATTTTCGGAGTTCTTTTATAATAAAGCTCATAGGGAGTTTTGAGCAAAATTGGTCTTAATAACACTCGGTTTAAAATGTAACAGGATGTTGCCACTGCTTCAGCCCAAAAATATTTAGGAAGACGATATTCATTTAACATGGTATTAGCCATTTCTGGTAAAGTTCGATTTTTTCTTTTAACCACACCATTTGATTGTGGTGTATAAGAGTAGAGAAATTATAACTTATACCGTGCTCATCACAGAACATAATAAAATCAGAATTGTCAAATTCTCTTCCGTGATCAGAACGGATATAAATAATAGAGCTTCCCTGTTGATTCTGAATTTTCTTACATAAAGCAGAGAAAGAATTTATAGCTTCATTTTTAAATTTCAGAAAATCAACACATGTAAATCGAGAATAGTCATCGACCAAAACTAGAATGTAGACAGCACCACCCATGTTATGTTTAGGAATAGGTCCTACTAAGTCCATATGCAAGAGTTCTAAAGGTCGAGAGGTTGACACTGTGAGTTTGGGTTTATGAGATGCATGTATTTGTTTTCCTAATTCACAGGCTTCACAAATATGATCTTTTACAAACTTTAGTTTTGGAAGACCACAAACGTGTTCTTTAGAAGAAATGTTATTGATCAGTTTCATGTTAATTTGTCCTAACCTACAATGTCAAAGCCATGGATCATCATTTGTAAACACAAGACAAACATTGTCTAGGTGAGAATATGCATCTAGGTCACACGTGTATACATTATAATTTCTAGGGCATAATAAAACCAATTTACCAGATTGATCAAATATTGAACAGTTATAAGGACTGAAAGATATTTTAAAACCACTGTCACATAGTTGACTAATAGATAAAAGATTGTACGTGAGTCATGTGACTAATTGTACATTGAAAATTGTTATGTGTTTATTACCAACACTTCCAATTCCAATTACTTTACCTTAGTTGCTATCTCCAAAGGTTACCTCACCACAGTCTGTAACTTGTACATTGTTTAGTTTTGATTTGTCACTCGTCATATGTCTTGAACAACCGTTATCAAGATACTATTTATTTTTACTAGTATCAGTTGCAAGACATACCTGCAATATATACTAATTTCACGAACTTGTACCATTTAATAAGAAGGGTCTGTTGTTAGGTTTGTATACAACGCGAACATGCAATCAAATTACATAAATAGTGCGGAAGCGCGATCCTGATTTTAAAATTTTCATACAAACCATCACCATGATCATCCATGTGCTCAATTATCAATTAAACGAAAGAGATAGAGATTAAGAAATTATACCCTCGAAGAACCGTGATTCCTCGGGTACAAGTTCACCTCCAATTCCTTCGCGTTCTCCTTGAATTTCACCGATTAAATTCCTTCCTTTGATCAACGTTAGCCACCCAAGTGTTTGGCCTCTAGAGGTGATCCACCAAGGAATAATAGTTGTTCAAGAAGATGGGTGTTGGCAAAACCCTAGTTTCTATCTCTATAGAAATTGCAAGTACTCTCTCTCTCCAATTCTCATGGAAGAGCGTGTAAATTGTCTAACAGTCTAACTGTCTAACCGTGTAACCCTAAATCATAATAAGACTCCTCTTATTTATAGATATAGGGAACCCTCTTAAACTATTTAGGATTAGGGTTTTTATTTTAATTAAACTCCTTTAATTAATTAAACTCCTAATCCAATTAGGAATTTATGAGAGAGTACTTCTATTAATTAATTCCCAATCCCTATTAGAAATTAAATAATAGTAATAGTAATAATAATAATAAGACTCCTCTTATTAATTTATATATTTAATATTTCCAAAATATTAAATAATAAATATTAAGCTATTTAATTTATTCTATCTCCATAGATTAAATTAAATACACTTAACTTATTATTACAATTATGCCATTTACTTCTTAAATAAATATTTTCCTTTTGCGGTGTGAAGGTTCTCCATATTAAACCGGTTATGAATAAATCAATTAGAACAATTCTAATCTTATTTAAATAAATAAATTAAACTATTTAATTCATTTAAATAAATAATATTTATTCTACAATAAGGGTAGCCCCTTAGCGATCAACGACTTTCCAGATAATATAGATTTCAACATTAATCACAAAAGAACCTTTCAGTGAATAGTTATCGTACAATTCAATCCTTCTACCATACAATGTCCCAATTAAATATAAGACATGAAATTACTGTCAAGTCTTATTTTATTTAATTATATGTATTTCGATTCTCAAATGCACAACTCTAATTAATGCAAATTAGAAACTCCTTTCTAATTTCATTCTGCTTTGGCCAAAGACTTCTGAGTCGTCATTTATCGAATGACATAGGAGATTCTCTTCTTTTACTAGAAGTAGTAGATTCTTTGTTGATCATTCACCTATCTCCATGTACAACTTATTATACCCAATCATACCCTTTGATATACCCTCAGGGTCTTAAGGGACATGTCAAAGTACAACTCATCATACACAAGATACTATGATGATCTCAAGTCCAAGGATCACTTGTACTACTATCACTAGAGGAATTCCTATTGACAGGCGAGTAAAACTCCATTAGGTATTCCTTAGCGAGCCACGTTCAGTGAACTTATTCTCTAATAAGCACCTACATACTTGCTTTAGTGTCTCCACACAAATGATTATGAGATCAATCATCCTCTTCATAAGAGCAAGCAACGTATGTACTAATCTATCCGGATTCACTAATCTCCTTTTTAGTAATCCATCGATTAGGAACGATTTTAGTTTGTGAGCTATCTAGAATTTAGATCTCATTAGCATGATCCCCATCATGATTCTAAAAGCATTGCTCAAAACTATGGGTTTATCACATTTAATATAACAACACCATGTAGATAATATAAAATGCCTTTAATAACTGAATAAGATTACAAAGTATATGCTATATCATATCAAATATGATTAGCTTGTGTGCATACTACTTTCAATCTCCCACTTGCACTAAAGCCAATCGCCATGGTATCTAATACCCTTCTTTTCTAAGTGACGATCATCCTGCTGTTTGGATAAAGCTTTAGGAGATGGATATGCAATGCTGTTCTTGAGAGTCCATTATCTCTATAGTGACTTTTCCTCTTTCAATGATTCCACTAATCAAATGAAAGTGCCGCAACACATGTTTGAATCCAAGATGAGACTTAGGAACTATTCCTAGTTCTGTAATGAACTTTTCATCCAAACAATCAAACTTGCAGCTTTATTTACAGCTATATACTTTGTCTTTGTCACTAAACCAACAACTCTTTGCTGTTTGGAACCTTTCCAATTCACTGTACCACCATTCAAGGTAACTATTTACCTTAAAGTGGATTTGTTATCGTCTTGGTCAGTCTGAAAAACTTGAGTCTGTTTAGCTCTCTAGTTTTAATTTAGACCTACCATGAATCATGATCACATCTTCAGTACCGGTTAAGTACTTAAAGATGTTCATCACTGTCTTACAGTGATCATCTCTAGAATATGACTGATCAACATTAGACCTTGTATATTCACTGCATACATGATAGTAACTCATGCGATCTCTCTTTTAATTGGAGACAATTTTAGAGAGATACACTCTATGACTCATCATTATGAGACCTCTCTTGGAGTTTGCCATGCTAAACGCCTTTAACATCAAATGAATATACGTTCCTTGGGTTAAGCCGAACATCCTTTTAAATCTATCTATATAGATTTATATCCCCAATTTATAGGATGCTCCTCCCAAGTCATTCATGGAGGAATGTTTAGACAATTTTATCTTTACTAATTGTAGCATTGGTGTGTTATTCCTTATCAGTAGTATATCAACATATAATACTAGGAATGTCACAGTGCTCCCACTGACCCTTTTGTACACACTAGGTTCATTCTCGTTTTTGATAAAATCAAACTCTTTTGATTGTCTCATCAAAACGAATGTTCCATCTTTGAGAAGCTTGCTTCAATCCATAAATGGATCATTGTAGCTTAAAACACGATTTGCTTCAACCTTTGAAACAAATTCCTCTGGCTATATCATACATACATTCTCCTCAAGTCTTCATTGAGGAAGTGCGTCTCCACATCCATTTTGCCAGATTTCGTAATAAGCTACAATCACAAGCAAAATCCAAATGGACTTGAGCATTACCCGGTAATAAGGTTTTATCACAATCAACTCCTTAACTTGAAAAACCTTTTAAACAGGTCCGGTCTTATAGGTCTCCACCTTGCCATTTGCCCCAGTCTTTCTCTTAAAGACCCATATTCACACTCTAGGCACTATGCCCTTTTGTGGAGTAACCAGAGTCTATACTTGGCTCTCATACATAGAGTCCATTTCGGATTTCATGGCCATCTGCCATTTCTCTGAGTGTCTTTTACTCATAGCCTCATCGTATATAACTGGATCATCATCCTCTATGATGCGTACCTCATCATCATCCTCTATGATGAATCCATACCTCTCAGGTATCTTCGGTACTCTTCTAGATTTACGATTCAATTGTGGTACAATAGGTCTATCTACAGGTTCCTCGGTTCGACTTAAAGTGCTTTGTGGTTCTTGAACTCCTTCAAGATCTATTACCCTCCCACTAGCTCCTTCAATGATAAACACCTTTATCTAAGAAGGCAGCGTGTAGGATTATAGTAATAATACCCTAAACTTTCTTTAGGATATCCCATAAATCTGCACTTATCAGATTTTGTCCCAAACTTATCTTTGAAACCTTTTTCACATAAGTTGGACAACCCCTTATCTTAACATACTTAAGATTAGGAATCCTCCCTATCCATAACTTTTATGGAGTCTTAGGGCCGGATTTTGAGGTTACCTTATTTTGTACATATGCAACCATTTCTAGGGCATAACCCCAGATGGATACTAGAATGTCGGTATGAACAACTATTATTCCTTAGTGGATCACCTCTAGAAGCCAAACACTTAGGTGGCTAACGTTGATCAAAGGAAGGAATTTAATCGGTGGAATTCAAGGAGAACGCGAAGGAATTGGAGGTGAACTTGTACTTGAGGAAGCTTTGATTCACGAGGGTATAATTCTATATCTCTATCTCTTTCGTTTAATTGATAATTGATCACAAGGATGATCATTGATGGTTTGTATGAAAAATTTTAAAATCCGTTTTATTGCGCTTCCGCACTATTTATGTAATTTGATTGCATGTTCGCGCTATATACAAACCTAACAGTGGCATCATAGCCTAACCTTGTGCTAATTATCGATTATTATGATTCCATGTATGTATGGGTATGCGATTGGATCGATTTTCTAGGCAACGGAAAAAAAATTCGAAGTCTGCTACGTGGCCCGGCCGCGCTGCTTCCAGTTCATTCTGGAACGCGGCCGCGCCCGAACCCAGAAACTGTTTCTAGGGTGCAGCGCGGTCGCGCCACTCCTAGTTCATTTTGGAGCGCGGCCGCGCTGGGCTGCAGATTTTGAAAAAATTTTATTTTGATTTTATTTATTTTTAATTAAGATAAAAGGTTTATTTTCAATTAGAATATAATTAAAATTAAAAGTTTTATTTGAACTTGGAATTGGATTCTACGTTAACTAGAATAAAGGAGTTTATTCACATATGGAATAGGATTCCATGTTTCCTAGAATAAAGGAGTTTATTCACATATGGAATAGGATTCCATGTTTCCTAGAATAAAAGAGTTTATTCACACATGGAATAAGATTCCATGTTTCCTTAAAAATAAAGATGTTTATTTTGATAAGGAATAGGATTTAACATATTTTATTTTTCCAAGCAATTTTAAGTTAAAATAAAGGAGTTTATTTTGAACTTGAAATTGGTTTCCATGTTAATTAAAATAAAGGAGTTTATTTTGATTTGAAATTTGATTAAAAATAAAGGAGTTTATTTTTATTCAAAATTGGATAAAATAAAATAAATAAGTTTATTATGATTTAAATTTTGATTAAAATAAAGGAGTTTATTTTTGTTTCAAAATTGGATTTCTAGTAAACTTTTAATTGCCCATTAAATGATATCAATGCATATATGGAATGGTTTTATTATTCATGAGATGAATGTTATTTATTGATACATATGGAGATATGTATGATAATAAATAGGGATTGATTATAGACTACTGATCAATGTGTGATTGGATTTATTTTAGTGGATGCTTGAATGAATGAGTTTTATAAATGGGGTCTGCGTACCTCGTCTTATCTAGTTTTTCTTGATGTAAATTCTATCTTCCTCCTATGTACCTCCCCTTGACTGCTGATCAAGGTTTCTATTTATTATAAATAGTTTATGTAATAGGTTTAGTTAGAATTATTTTGAAGAATTGGAGACCAAGGAGCAAGGAGTGCTTGAAGACCCGTTTGTAATGGAGCCCGGGTTTAAATATAATAGTTATATTTAAATTTTGTTCTTGCACCCTAGGTTTGACCTTTTGGTTCACTTGGTGGCTCTAATGAACCAAACTAGAATAAAAGTCCATAATCAATCTGGGTAGAATATAGTATTCTATATGTGCATGCTTACTATGTATATATTATATATTATACAACATGCTTCACATGTTAAATAATATGACGCGTATTTTATATATATGTGCATGCGCGCTAAACAAGATGAGACAAATAATAACAAACCCCTCAAAGAAATTATATTAAGTCCTAAGAGTTCAAAGATATTTGGAATATTGAACGTCGCCTTCTAGCATGGTAAAGCGATAGAGTATTAAATATTTAATATGAGTTTGTTGTGTCACACAAGGCAAGTATTAAATATTTAAGATGTTGCTTTATCACATTTGATGTTTATAAATAGACTGAACGATATTGTTTTGTTGTGTCACACAAGGACAGTGTTTTTCTTTCGAATATATGGAAGTGCTAGGTTGGACTTAACTTGGATAATTTTGATTCGGATGTGTCACACTTGATCAAAATAATCTAAGAGGAAAAATACAAGGAGTTACATAGTGATGTAATTGACAATAGTTGTCTACCTATTTATTTATATATCGTTTGTTGTGTCACACAAGGCTATATACATTTGAAATGGGATCCTTATTCTCACTAGCAAACCTTTAAATTAGATTTGCCGAACTATATATATTGAGGGTAATATAGTTTGATGAAAAAGTGAGACATACCAATTTAAAATAAAGACCTAATTTATTTTGGTAATTAATTAAATGAATGTATACTAAAATGTTGTTAAATTAAAAATTCATTTACAGAATTTTACAATGTCTAATTTACTATCACTGCGGAGCATATTAGATGCTAATTAACCGGACTAAATTAAAAGGACTGGTTAAAGAATTTGAGAATAGTTCTCAAGGCTGAAAAGCTATCTTATGTCCTTAATATGCCTATCCCTGCAATGGTTGCAGACAATACCTCAGAGGAAGAGATTGCTACTTTTAGAAAGTGACAATATGATGCACAGTTGGCTCAATGCATCATGCTCGCATCCATGAGTAACGAGCTTCAGCGTCAGCCTGAAACTATGGATGCTCCTACTATACTCCTGCATCTTCAAGGAATTGAAGGGTGAGGAAAGTAGGACTATTAGATATCAGATATCTAAGGAGCTTTTCCGATCTAGAATGACCGATGACACTACAGTACAGACAAATGTCGGAAAAATGATCAATCTGATTAAACAATTAGGATAACAAGGTTTTAATGGATGGAGAGTTGATCCAAGATTTGATCTTGCAAATCACTTCCGGACTCTTTCTCACAAATTGTTGTGAATTTTCACATGAGCAAGCTATATGTCAGCCTGCCTGAGTTGCTTAAACATGTTGAAAACTGTAAAGAGTCACCTTCCAACCAAGAAATACCAAGTCTTACTGGTAGATGATTCTTCCAGGAAGCGGAAGAGGGCCAAAAGGATCTTCTTAAAAGAAGAACAATTCAAAGAAGGTAAGTGGAAAGGCAAAAACAAAGGACAATAAGTACAAGACTAATGTAGATAGCAAAGGAGTTTGCATCCACTGCAATAAGCCTACATACTAGAAAGGAAACTGTAAGGAGAATCTTACAGATGCTAACCAGAAGAAGCTTAGTGAAGCTTCGGTAACAAATACAGGTTTGTTCATGATTGAAATAAATCTTTCTGTAAGTCAAGGTTCTACTTGGGTATTGGATACCGGTTGTAGTTCTCACGTATGCAATCCAATGCAGAGACTAAGCAGAAGTAGAAAGCTAAACTAAGAGTAAGTAATCTTATGTGTGGGAATGGAGCAAAGGTTGTTGCATTAACCATAGGAACTTATAGTTTAGCATTGCCTACGGGCAAGTTTATTAACTTAATAAGTTGTTATTATGTTCCAGTTCTCATTAGAAACATTAGAACTTTCGTTGTTGGACAAGGAAGGTTCTGATATTATATTTAAGAACAATTGTTGTTCTATTTATAATGATAATGTTTTGTTTGAAACTGGAAGAATACTTGATAGATTTTGTATACTTGACTTACATGAAAAATATTTTGCAAATTGAATAAACTAATAAAAGAAAAGGAGATGGTCATTCAAAGAGTTGAATGTGTGTATTTAATAAAATACAAGTCTGAATCATTTGAAATGTTCAAAGAATTCAGAAGTGAAACATATTGACAAAGTATTAAGATTCTTTGATCAGATCGAGGAAGGAATACTTATGCAATGAGTTTCTAGATCATCTCAAAATGGTATGTTCTCATAATGGACACCTCCTGATACGCAATAATTGATTAGTATATCTAAAAGGAGAAACTGTACATTGTTGGACATGGTGCAGTCCATAATGATTTTTACCGACATTTTAGTATCCATCTGGGGTTATGCCCTAGAAACGGCTGCATATCTACAGAAATAAGGTAACCTCAAAAATCCGAGCCCAAGACTCCATAAAGGTTATGGATAGGAAGGATTCCTACTCTTAAGTATGTTAAGATAAGGGGTTGTCCAGCTTATGTGAAAAAGTTTCAAAGATAAGTTTGGGACAAAATATGACAAGTGCAGACTTGTGGGATATTCTAAAGAAAGTTTAGGGTATTATTACTATAATCCTACACGCTGCCTTCTTAGATAAAGGTGTTTATCATTGAAGGAGCTAGTGGGAGAGTAATAGATCTTGAAAGAGTTCAAGATCCACAAAGCACTTTAAGTCGAACCGAGGAACCTGTAGATAGACCTATTGTACCACAACCGAATTGTAAATCCGGAAGAGTACCGAAGATACTTGGGAGGTATGGATTCATCATAGAGGATGATGATGAGGTACGCATCATAGAGGATGATGATCCAGTTATATACGATGAGGCTATGAGTAGTAGACACTTAGAGAAATGGCAGATGGCCATGAAATCTGAAATGGACTCCATGTATAAGAACCAAGTATAGACTCTGGTGTATATGGGTCTTTAAGAGAAAGACTGGGGCAAATGGCAAGGTGGAGACCTATAAGACCAGGCCTGTTTAAAAGGTTTCAAATAGAGTCAAGGAGTTGACTGTGATAAAACCTTATTACTAGGTAATGCTCAAGTCCATTTGGATTTTGCTTGTGATTGCAGCTTATTACGAAATCTGGCAAAATGGATGTGGAGACACCTTTCCTCAATGAAGACTTGAGGAGAATGTATGTATGATACAGTCAGAGAAATTTGTTTCAAAGGTTAAAGCAAATCGTGTTTTAAGCTATAACGATTCATTGATGGATTGAAGCAAGCTTCTCAAAGATGGAACATTCGTTTTGATGAGACAATCAAAAGAGTTTGATTTTATCAAAAACGAGAATGAACCTAGTGTGTACAAAAGGGTCAGTGGGAGCACTGTGACATTCTTGGTATTATATGTTGATATACTACTGATAAGGAATAACACACCAATGCTACAATCAGTAAAGATAAAATTGTCTAAACATTCCTCCATGAATGACTTGGGAGGAGCATCCTATAAATTGGGGATATAAATCTATATAGATAGATTTAAAAGGATGTTCGGCTTGACCCAAGGAACGTATATTCATTTGATGCTAAAGGCGTTTAGCATGGCAAACTCCAAGAGAGGACTCATGATGATGAGCCATGGAGTGTATCTCTCTAATTGTCTCCAATTAAAAGAGAGATCGCATGAGTTATTATCATGTATGCAATGAATATACAAGGCTTGATGTTGATCAGTCATATTCTGGAGAAGATCACTGTAAGACAGTGAAAAACATCTTTAAGTACCTAACCGGTATTGAGGATGTGATCATGATACATGGTGGATCTGAATTAAAACTTGAGGGCTAAACAGACTCAAGTTTTTCAGACTGACCAAGACGATAACAAATCCACTTTAGGGTAAATAGTTACCTCAAAAGGTGGTGCAGTGAATTGGAAAGGTTCCAAACAGCAAAGAGTTGCTGGCTTAGTGATGAGTGTGTTTTATACACACAAATTGGGTACTTTTAGCCTTGATAATTTGTAAGTCTTTAGCTTTTTCGTTTGGTTTTATGTGTTTTCATCTTATTATTGTGTAATGTAGTTTTGTATTACTTTTATATGTTTTTGTATGCTTTTATGTGTTTTTACTTTGTTTTGTAGGAATTGAAATAAAGGTCCCTTGGATCGATGTGTTTTTAGCTTGATTCTAGCATTCCCGCTGCTTGTTTCTCAATTTAACCCATGATGAAATCCGAATCTCTCAAAACTCAAAGAACAAAAGTTATAGATCTTCATCTCCGCTTTCCAGAACCTCCGGAACCATCCAATTTGAAGTTCGTATGAGAGAATTATGGTCATTTTACAATCGGATTTTGCATGAATTTTACACAGCAGTTGCTTCGGGCTCAATTTGACTTTTGCTCTGGCCATTATCTCGACGAGCTCCAATTACGAAAGTTGTAGAGCTACTTCTTAGCTTTCCATATCCTACTTAATCGCCTTAATCCGAGTTCGGACGAAGAAGTTATGGCTATTTTACCAACAAACATAGAAGCTGATTCGGGCTACAGAAGCTCGTCGGGGCGGTTTCAGCGCCGGGGCGAGAAACTTAGGCCAATTTGGTCGCCGGGGTGAGCTCGTCGCGGACAGCAGCTGAGTTTTTGCAATTTTTGGTCCAAAACTCGGGAAATAGCTAGGTTTTTGAAGACCCAACTTTTATAACATCCAGGGGGTGACAAAAACACAATATTCTTCATTTCTACTTGCAACCTAGAGTGAGAAAGAGAGAGAGAGGCGGCTTGGAGAGGGAGGCCATGGCTCTTGGCCATGGTTCTTCAAGAGCTTCAAGGAGCAACAATGGTGGGAGCTTCAACAACATCAATGGAGGATCTTCAACCAACAACTAAGGGAAGTCATCCTTTCTTTTCTTTTTCCTCTAGGGCTAAAACTCATTCTTGGAGATCTAGTGCTACCAATTGTAACACCAATGGAGGCAAGGAATTAAATTAAACTTCTAGTTTTTCTTTGATACTTGTATTATCCATGGATGATTACCCAATATTTGGATTAGTTTGATTTATTTGTTATGAATTAAACTTTTATCTTGCTTTCCTTTTGATTGGTACCATATGGATTGGTTTATTATATTTTGTGCTTAATGTTTAATTGCTAAGGAATTGGTGATTAGCTTGGTAATCTATATAAAATTGGAAAATAGATTATAGATTCATACCATGAATATAATGACATGTGATTGTGTTATACATAATTTGTGTTTTGTCAATTCATTGTGACCACCATGATCAAAAGGAGAGTTAAGAGATTTGAACAAAGTAATGCACACCAAGTGTTTGACAAAATGCTTGACTGTGGATATTTTGTTCTTAGCTCTTTACCTATCTATTTATGTTTTAATAAATTTGTTTAATTAAGATCGAGATGCTTTGAAATTGTTATTGGGCTACATTAGAGATAATTCCTCGTAGGATCGATACTCTACTTACTCTTTATTATTTGTTGACCGCGTATACTTGCGCGTAAATTGTTCATATACAAATAGGACAACAAGTTTTTGGCGCCGTTGCCGGGGAATTAGTTTTCTAATGTTTTCCAATGGTGATTTCAATCGATTTGATCATGGGTTAAGCTTTAATTCATGTATTTATTTTATTATTGCGCGTGTTCTCCAATTGTGATAAATAGGCTGACAGGACAATGGGTAAATGCATTGCTCGTGTGCAAGACTTGGCGTAAGCTGGGGCCTCACAGTTCTATTTATTGTTATTATTTGCGAATTGGATTGACAAGACTTGGCTTAAGCTGGGGCCTTGTCCGAGACTTGGCGTAACTGTTGGGGCTTCAAGGTTCAATTTTGCATGACATGTTTTAAAAAAAAAAAAAAAAAATAAATAAAATTTAAACTTGTATTTCTGTTTTAATTAAAGTCAGGCCGATGACTATAAACCAAGCGCTTGATGGGAGGCAACCCATTCATTTTCATTCATTTGCATTTGTTATTTTTCATTTCCGCATTTTCAAAGTTTTCCAGTTATGTTTGTATTTAGTTAGTTGAGTTTTAGAATTTATTTTGCTTTTCTATCTCTCTTGATCTTATGTTGCTCAAACTAATGCGTGGTATGTTGCACTAATGCAGGTGTGGGGCATTGAGAATGATTGTAAAAAAAAAATCAAGTTTTGGGATACAGGGAGTTACCGCCCCCGCGGCAGGATTGAGCTTATTTTCACCGCCCCGGCGACGAGCTCGCCCCGGCGGCAAATGTTAGGCTTATTTTACTGCCCCGACGGTGAACGCGGAATCCAGTTTTTAAAAATCCTTCCAGGCAGTTCGGTCCCCTTCCTAGCCCTATCAAGCAAGCACCCACAACCAATTTCATCCCCTCTCCCACATGGATTCATCTTAACCCACTGAGCATTCAAAAGGATTCATCTCCAAATTGAAGGTACTAAACAAACAACTTCTTTTGCCAACACAAAGCAAGGTACTCACTCCAATATTTGCATACAAGTAAAATAAATTTGTCAATTGTGATGGGTATTCTTGGTTAGTTAAACTATTGTACTTGGATTTGTATTGGGTAATCATGCACTGTCAAATTTGGATAAATTTAGATTGGTTGCCCAATTGAGTTTGTGTTGGCTCAATTGGAGGATTTTAGGTTATTCATTGTTATGATTTGATTGAATATTATAATAACTTAGCAATTTTTGTTGGAACTGAGTTTGGGGGAGGTTTTTAATGAAGAATTTCAGTCAGCGCACATCGCGTAGTCAATGAATTATCTAAAAGAAAGTTGGATTGATTGAGCATTGTTTGGTAAGGAATTACTTGGTTATTATCCGAATGCCGCCCCAATGCATGTTCCTGAGCTACAACCGTTTCCAGTTTATCCACCATCAGACTCAAATGTTTAGAAGGCTATGGTTGAGCATGACGCTTGGCCAATCAGGGAAGTTTTCAGTTTTCATTTCATTATCTTATAAACAATGAGGACATTGTTCACTTTGAGTTTGGGGGTGGATCATATAACATTGAGACCATAGTTACATAGCATGTGTTAGTTATTTGTGCATTTTAATTTTGTTTGCTATTTTGAAAAAAAAAATTATTTATTTTTAGGATGTGTCTCTTGAGCATTGATTTAATTTGATTTATCCATGGTCAATGATAGCAACTTCTTTGAATTGATTCTAACTCATGGAAAATGGATAAATGTTGCTTAGTCCTTGTGCTTAATCGTTATTGTTGGTTATTGTTTTGCTTATGCGTCCTTTCACTCTTTTGCACCTACCCATGAGTATTGAGCTAGTTGTGTGCTTAGTGAAGGCTTTTATAACGGAATGCTTATGGGAAATATCTATAAACTCTAGAACTCGTTTAAACATCACTCGAAACAAGGTGTCCAAATTTGTTGTGTTGGATTTGATGGTCATGTGGTGAGTTGAGATGGAGCGTAAAACGCACTCACTCATGGACACATGCGTAGGAGAGATAGAGCGTAAAACGCACTCTCTTATAATTTTGATAAAAGTAAGACATTTATGTATATCAAATCTTGTGTTGAGTTGAGATGGAGCGTAAAACGCACTCACCCACAAGAGTGGACTTAGAATAAGATGGAGCATAAAATGCACTTACCTAGAGTCTTTTGATTGCAAATTTTTTGGAATTGTGATTTGTATACCTTTGTATTGAGTGATGTGTTAAGCATGTTATTTCGGGGTTTATTTTGATTATTTCATAAGGTAATGTGGTTACATAGCTTCATCCGAACTTGATTGGGTTAGTGCTATTGGGTACACATACATACACGGAAGGGACCTAAAACGAGCTATGACTAGCTAATTGTAAATCTAAACTTGCAACGCTTTGAAAGTTTCCTTGAGTTTTCATGTGTTTATGTTTTGAGACCATTGTCCAAGCTTATTAACTCATTGCTCAAGATAAGTTAGTTTATTAGAAATGTTTAATTTTTATAGTTTGTGTGTTTTGCTTGGGGACAAGCAAAGATTTAAGTTTGGAGGTATTTGATGAGTGTGTTTTATACACACAAATTGGGTACTTTTAGCCTTGATAATTTGTAAGTCTTTAGCTTTTTCGTTTGGTTTTATGTGTTTTCATCTTATTGTTGTATAATGTAGTTTTATATTACTTTTATATGTTTTTGTATGCTTTTATGTGTTTTTACTTTGTTTTGTAGGAATTGAAATAAAGGTCCCTTGTATCGATGCGTTTTACTTTGCTTTATATTACTTTGCTTGTTTCTTAATTTGACCCATGATACAATCTGAATCTCTCAAAACTTAAAGAACAAAAGTTATAGATCTTCATCTCAGCTTTCCAGAACATCCGGAACCATCCAATTCGAAGTTCGTATGAGAGAATTATGGTCATTTTACAATCAGATTTTGCATGAATTTTACACAGCAGTTGCTTCGAGCTCAATTTGAGTTTTGCTCCGGCCATTATCTCGACCATCTCCAGTTATGAAAGTTGTAGAGCTACTTTTTAGCTTTCCATAGCCTACTTAATCGCCTTAATCCGAGTTCGGATGAAGACGTTCTGTCCATTTTACCAACAGACGTCGAAACTGATTCGGGCTACAGAAGCTCACCGATGCGGTTTCAGCGCCGGGGTGAGAAACTTAGGCCAATTTGGTCGCCGGGGCGAGCTCGTCACGGACAGCAGCTGAGTTTTTGCGATTTTTGGTCCAAAACTTGGGAAATAGCTAGGCTTTTAAAGACCCAACTCTTATAACATCCAGGGGGTGACAAAAACACAATATTCTTCATTTCTACTTGCAACCTAGAGTGAGAAAGAGAGAGAGAGAGGCGGCTTGGAGAGGGAGGCCATGGCTCTTGGCCATGGTTCTTCAAGAGCTTCAAGGAGCAACAATGGTGGGAGCTTCAACAACATCAATGGAGGAGCTTCAACCAACAACTAAGGGAAGTCATCCTTTCTTTTCTTTTTCCTCTAGGGCTAGAACTCATTCTTGGGGATCTAGTGCTACCAATTGTAACACCAATGGAGGCAAGGAATTAAATTAAACTTCTAGTTTTTCTTTGATACTTGTATTATCCATGGATGATTACCCAATATTTGGATTAGTTTGATTTATTTGTTATGAATTAAACTTTTATCTTGCTTTCCTTTTGATTAGTACCATATGGATTGGTTCATTATGTTTTGTACTTAATGTTTAATTGCTAAGGAATTGGTGATTAGCTTGGTAATCTATATGAAATTGGAAAATAGATTATAGATTCATACCATGAATATAATGACATGTGATTGTGTTATACATAATTTGTGTTTTGTCAATTCATTGTGACCACCATGATCAAAAGGAGAGTTAAGAGATTTGAACAAAGTAATGCACACCAAGTATTTGACAAAATGCTTGAGTGTGGATATTTTGTTCTTAGCTCTTTACCTATCTATTTATGTTTTAATAAATTTGTTTAATTAAGATCGAGATGCTTTGAAATTGTTATTGGGCTACATTAGAGATAATTCCTCGTGGGATCGATACTCTACTTACTCTTTATTACTTGTTGACTGCGTATACTTGCGCGTAAATTGTCCATATACAAATAGGACAACACTTAGTGACAAAGACAAAGTATATAGCTGTAAATGAAGCTGCAAGTTGATTGTTTGGATGAAAAGTTCATTACAGAACTAGGAATAGTTGTTAAGTCTCATCTTGGATTCAAACAAGTGTTGCGGCACTTTCATTTGATTAGTGGAATCATTGAAAGAGGAAAAGTCACTATAGAGATAGTGGACTCTGGAGAACAACATTGCATATCCATTTACTGAAGCTTTATCCAAACAGCAGGATGATCGTCACTTAGAGAAGAAGGGTATTAGATACCATGACGATTGGCTTTAGTGCAAGTGGGAGATTGAAAGTAGTATGCACACAAGCCAATCATATTTGATATGATGTAGCATATACTTTGTAATCTTATTCGATTGTTAAAGGCATTTTACTTTATCTACATCGTGCTGTTATATTAAATGTGATAAACTCATAGTTTTGAGCAATGCTTTTAAAATTATAATGGGGATCATGCTAATGAGATCTAAATTCTAGACAGCTCACAAATTAAAATCGTTCCTAATCGTTGGATTACTAAAAAGGGGATTAGTGAATCCGGATAGATTAGTACATACGTTGCTTGCTCTTATAAAGAGGATGATTGATCTCATAATCATTTGTGTGGAGACACTAAAGCAAGTATGTAGGTGCTTATTAGAGAATAAGTTCACCGAACGTGGCTCGCTAAGGAATACCTAATGGAGTTTTACTTGCCTGTCAATAGGAATTCCTCTAGTGATAGTAGTACAAGTGATCCTTGGACTTGAGATCATCATAGTATCTTGTGTATGGTGAGTTATACTTTGACATGTCCCTTAAGACCCTTAGGGTATATCAAAGGGTATGATTGGGTATAATAAGTTGTACATGGAGATAGGTGAATGGTCAACAAAGAATCTACCACTTCTAGTAAAAGGAGAGAATGTCCTATGTGATTCGATAAATGATGACTCAGAAGTCTTTGGCCAAAGCAGAATGAAATTAGAAAGGAGTTTCTAATTTGCATTATCAGAGTTGTGCATTTGAGAATCGAAATACATATAATTAAATAAAATAAGCCTTGACAGTAATTCCGTGTCTTATATTTAATTGGGACATTGTATGGTAGAAGGATTGAATTGTACGGTAACTATGCACTGAAAGGTTCTTTTGTGATTAATGTTGAAATATATATTATCTGAAAAGTCGTTGATCGCTAAGGGGGCTTACCCTTATTGTAGAATAAATATTATTTATTTAAATGAATTAAATAGTTTAATTTATTAATTTAAATAAAATTAGAATTGTTCTAATTGATTTATTCACGACCAGTTTAATATGGAGAACCTAAAGGGTCACACCGCAAAAGGAAAAATATTTGTTTAAGAAGTAAATGGCATAATTGTAATAATAAATTAAGTGTTTAATTTAATCTATGGAGATAGAATAAATTAAATAGCTTAATATTTATTATTTAATATTTTGGAAATATTAAATATAAATTAATAAGAGGAGTCTTATTATTATTATTACCATTACTATTATTTAATTCCTAATAGGGATTGAGAATTAATTAATAGAAGTACTCTCTCATGAATTCTTAATTGGATTAGGAGTTCAATTAATTAAAGGAGTTTAATTAAAATAAAAAAAACTAATCCTAAATAGTTTAGGAGGGTTCCCTATATTTATAAATAAGAGGTGTCTTATCATGATTTAGAGTTAGATAGTTACACACTCTTCCATGAGAATTGGAGAGAGAGAGTACTTGCAATTTCTATAGAGATCGAAACTAGGGTTTTGCCAACACCCATCTTCTTGAATAACTATTATTCCTTGGTGGATCACCTCTAGAGGTCAAACACTTGGGTGGCTAACGTTGATCAAAAGAAGGAATTTAATCGGTGGAATTCAAGGAGAACGCGAAGGAATTGGAGGTAAACTTGTACCTGAGGAAGCTTCGATTCACGAGGGTATAATTCTATATCTCTATCTCTTTCGTTTAATTGATAATTGATCACAAGCATGATCATGGTGATGGTTTGTATGAAAAATTTTAAAATCCGTTTTATTGCGCTTCCGCACTATTTATGTAATTTGATTGCATGTTCGCGCTATATACAAACCTAACAGATACTACTCGCGAGCACATAAGTTATAACACATAAGTTATAGCACATAAAGTTAACCTTCAATAAATTTCCTTAATTCATTCCTTAGAACTCGATAAGAGTTTTAACACCACTACATTTCGATTCTTTCTAAGGCTAACTCCTAAGGTTCCCCACCTAAGGTTCTTAACCTACAGCTCTGATACCAACCTGTGACACCCCCAAATCCGGATACTTCAATTCCACAGATTTGGTGTTCACTATTTCATACATTCATGACTAACTACCCATGATAAAAGACAATATAATTAAACTGAATAAATTATCTCCCCACAATAGGGGTTACAACTTAAATCTCTTAAGTAAACAAAACCCAGGTCATCTAACCTTTATTACATCGTTGCGGAATTAAAACATAAAATTAAACGAGTCTTATTGCATAAATTCATCAAACAGATAACAATTCGCCAACTACTTCTGCATCTTGCCTTTGCCCTTACTAGTGGACGACTCATCTGATTTCTCAGTCTTAGCTGCAATGTTTAATGCAAGGGTGAGCAAACAATTTCCCACACGTATGATAACGATAACAATTGAATAATCAACGGAGTAGATTTTAACTGAGGAGTAATAACTTGTATAAAATCAATCAACAACAATCCAAAGGACTTAAAGCTCAATAGAAAATTTGGCTCAAGAATTGAACATAGATTTTAAGATCAATAGTATATTTGAGGGTCACAAGACCTCGAACTATGTCCTAGGTTATCAAGTATCACTACTGTAACCTTTAACAGTCTTATAGACTATGGACTATCCATCTCGTACTCCGGGGGATCAGTCCTTCGTACAATGTATTGTGCACAAACATTTTAACGCTACTGCGTAGTTTAATCCCCTATATTAGGGTTGTTCATCTCAGTTTAACTTCAGATTCCCTACCCAAAGAAACTTGGTTTGGAATAATTTCAAGATATTCTAAATCTTTGGAACGCTCATCAACTATGGACTAGCTGAATCAATAAGGAATTTGCTAGTCATTAAAGCATTTGATTTAACAATAAAATCGTACAACAAGATTTATGTTTGAAGTTTGAATAAGGATTCATGTCTGGATAATAAATGACTAGAATATAACATAAGCATTCGTCATTGTAACAACCTTGCTTGAACAATGATAAGCTAAGGTTAATAAGCTTGCTCAATGAAAGGAAAGTAAGAAACTTGCTTTCAACGGAATAAAAAGATTAAGGGTAGAAAACTTGCCTCGTGCGTAGATTACAGATTAAAGTTCACGCTCTTTAATCAACCTATACATTTCGTTTATAAAGCGGTAACAATAATTAGTTACAGTATACTAAGCACTTTAAAATTCGTTTTATCCAATTTCATTGAAACATCTCAATTGCTATTTGATAATCAATAAGTATTTGCTTATCAACCATCGTGGTATCTCATTAATCATTTAATACCTCAGTCTAAGTTTTAAGCATGCATAGAGTGACATATCGTAACTACAAAGAAAAGAAAAAAAATAACTTTTCCTGCAATGAGCTCGCAGGGGCAAGAATTTTCTTTACAATTTTCTTGTCGGGGCGAGACTTCGCTGGGGCGAGAAAACTCAGTTCACTTATCTCGTCGGGGCGAGAAAATGCAGTTCATTTCCACCGTCGGGGCGAGGAACTCGACTGTCATCTCCCACAGTTCGCGAACCAGCGAAACTCAGACCAAATTTTCCAAATTCTATCATCCGACTCACAAATTAAACACACCCAGACATCAAACATGTTGTAAAGCAGCTACCCAACATGTTTCTAACAATTCTAACTATTATAAAACACATAATCAACCAATTAAAATCTAAAAATTCATTATTAAAACAAAATATTCATATTTTGGCCTATTTGATAAAATTAAACACTGTGACTTCATCTATAAACCATTTTAATCCATTCCACTTGCATTCTTTTTTTTCATCATATTAACACATTCAAAAGTTAATTTACCGATTAATAATCAAATTGAACATCAATTTTTATACATATAAGCCATACATGAAAGTGAAACTCTGTAAAGCCAAAAACTCAATTCTAAAACATGTTTTCATGGATTAATTCAATTAAAACTGATTATAAACAACATACAATCACTAGTATATGCATATTAACAATTACAACCAAGTAATTCATGCATTGAGCAAATAAATTCATATATAGAGAAATAACAGTGAAGAACTCCAAGAAATATAAATAAAGAAGATTAGAATCAATTTATACCTCTTGATTTCTTCTTGGACTTAGTTAGATGATGAGTTAGCAATTCACTTTCTCCTTTTTTGATTTTTCCAGAATTTCTCTAAGCTCTCAAATTCTCTCTTCTCAAACTTTGCTTTTGTTTTCTTCTCTTCTCTTAGGCTTAGAAAACAACTGACGTTCTTACTTTAACGTAGCTTAGTTTAGTTTTTAATTAGTAAGTTAAAAGAAACAAAGAGTTAGGCCATGTTTGGCAAACTCAAATGCAGAAAAATGGAATTTCAAAGGCCACAAGGCCTTGTTTGGTTGAACCAAAGCAAACTAATCTATTTTTTTTACCAACCAAGAGTCACAAGGCCTTGTTTGGTTTATCTAAATTAATCCTTTTCCATTTATTTTAATAACCCATTATACTATATAGTTTAATTGTCACATTTTCAATTTAATTAAACCTATTATTAAATAAATTCAATTAAACCTTACCAATTTAATTATAACTCTTATTCAAATAAATCATTTATTCATCTAATTTAATTATTAAATTAAATTAGAATAGACATATCAAATTACATTTAAATTACAATTAACATAATTACACTAAAATGAATTACTCCACAATAACTTTATCAATTATTTATTTTACTCACTAAATAAATTAGCCAAAAATATTTATTTAACTCAATAAATATTTTTATTTATTCACAAAAATTACATTCGTTACACCCCTTCAAGGATAAACTCTTTTTCTAAGAAGGCAGCGTGTTTCGCAACAAACACCTTTTGATCAGTAGGATGATAGAAATAATATCTTAAACTTTCTTTAGGATATCCCACAAATCTACATTTATCAGATCTAGTCTTCAGCTTATCATGCTCAAACCTTTTAACATAAGCTGGACAACCCCAAGTCTTAACATGCTTAAGATTTGGTTTCCTCCCTATCC
The DNA here is from genome assembly GCA_034770075.1 of Aralia elata. Lineage (NCBI taxonomy): Eukaryota > Viridiplantae > Streptophyta > Magnoliopsida > Apiales > Araliaceae > Aralia > Aralia elata. The sequence continues at coordinate 59,694,772 of CM068386.1, read as the reverse complement.
ATAACTCATATGGAGTCTTTGGGACGGATTTGGTTGGTACCTTGTTAAGTAGGTATGCAGCCGATTCTAAGGCATAGCCCAGAAGGATACTGGAAGGTCGGTAAAACTCATCATGGAACGAACCATGTCCAACAATGTTCGATTTCTCCTTTCAGATACACCATTCAACTGTGGCGTCCCTGGTGGAGTCCATTGTGAGATTATACCATTTTCTTTGAGACAATTGAGAAACTCATTGGTTAAGTATTCCCCTCCTCGATCCGATCGAAGAATCTTAATACTCTTACCAGTTTGTTTTTCTACTTCACTTCTGAATTCTTTGAACTTTTCAAATGATTCAGATTTATATTTCATTAAATACACATATCCAAATCTAGAATGATCATCAGTGAAAGTAATAAAATAAGAATACCCTCCTCGTGCATTCGTTGTCATAGGTCCACATACGTCTGTGTGTACCAACGCTAATAACTCTGTAACTCTTTCTCCTTTTCCACTAAAAAAGGATTTAGTCATCTTACCTATGAGACAAGATTCACAAGTTGGATATGATTCGTTGTAATGCCCGTGAATTTTGAACGTCATTATTAATTAAATATAATTTAATTTTAATGAGTTAGCTTTGTGTTCCTATTTAAACCTTTGGGTGTATTGGTGGATTATGTGACTATGTGATTTATTGATCTACTTTGTGTTAGGGGAGTCACTAGTAGTATATTTAAACTAGTGAGCAAACCCTAAGGCTTTATACCCATAGAATTGGCAAAGCATTTACTAAATTAAATATTCAAGTATATTGAATATAGTTAGTAAATAAGGTGTGTGAGTTAATTAATGAAAGTAGTGGTTAATGAGATATGGCCAAATTGAATAATAATATTAATAGTCAATTTAGTAATTTATTTACTAAGTGACTAAGTTACTTAATTAATGAACCTAGTTCAATCATTTATATTAATCATGGATTTAGGTATTAATTGTGTGGCTTATTAAATGAGCTATCATAGGGTTAAATTAAATGACCCAATATTGCATTAAATAGATTTAGATTTTATTAGCCTAATCATTTAAATTGAAAGCCAATGGTATTTAATGTGTGGTCCAAAACTTAGCCACTTGATTTATTAAATGTGTAATAATTGTTTATTTATTTAAAACTATTTGGGACAATATTTTGGGACAAAATCCCTCCTTGCCGTGCACTTAGGAGAAAGGAGGAGTAAGTTGATTCAAATTTTATTTTAATTAAGTAGCTAGCTTGTGTGGGAAGTTGAAATGGTAGACTTGACATCATAGCTTCCTATAATGTCAAGTAGCTACCTATGATGTATCATAGCTTCCTAAGATGTCAACTAGCCACCCTAGTGACACAAGACTACTCACTAGCTTCATGATGACAAAAGGTAGAGATTTCTTGCTATTATCCAATTAGTAAGCCTTTATCCAAGGGACAACAAAGATATGGGGGATATTAGTAACTCTTACACAAAGGATAAGGATGTCAAGCTCCTATTGGTGGAAAATCTAATTAGCACACTTAAAGATAAGATTAAGGCTAAATGGAAGGGATAAGGTGAACTCTTATATCCAAGGGGCAAGAAAGATGTGGAGGATAATAGCATGAATTCTAATTTAGCATTATACTTGCAAGTATTCTATCCTTTCATTTCATTTCAAGTTCATTTCTTCTTTTCATCTCCTTCTTTAATTTCTCCCAAGCAAGAACATAGAGTAAGAGCTTAGAGAGGAAAAGAGAGTGAGATTAGCATAGTTCATGCATCCTAAGTTCATCACATACTTTGGTAGATCAAGGAGAGTAGCTACAATATCAAGGTGAAACCCTAAACCATTTCCTTCTTTCTTACTTTGTTTTATTTTCATAGTTTTTGAGAGATTTTGTTCTAAGACTCAAGAATCATTAGATCTTCATGCTTCATGTATAGATCTAATCCTCTTGAGTGTTAGAATGGAGATTCAAAGGAAGAAAAGGAACTTATGTTCTTAAAGGGTAAAAACCCTAGCTTTTCTTCACTTGGATCACCCATAACTTGAGATCTACAACTTGGATTTGTGATCCGTCGAAGGGGGTGCTAGATACATGAGTTAGCTAGTAAACCCAAGTAGTAGAACACAAATCCAATAATTTTTGAAGCCTTGGGGGCTATTTTCCCAAAACAGTCCAGCTATAAAACTTAAAGTTTTAAAACTCTAAAAACTTGCTGTCCTTGTTTTTCCAAAGGTTGTTTCGGCCAGTTATAAATCTTTTAAAAATTTGGAAAAAATCACAGGGGTACCTTAAGAAGTTATCTACAAGTAGGAAAAAGAACGAACACGTTTTAATGTCTAGTTTTTGTGTAATGGCTTTTACCGTGAAGGACTCCTAAATATTCATACCCAAATTTCTCACTGTGTATACCTTGAAAACATATGAAATTTTTACAGTATGTTTATGTATATTATGAGAGTGTACCCTGAAAAGTTCAAAAGTTTCTGAGTAAAACTCGATTTATGAAAAATGTAACAAGATTCGGAGGTTTTGAGTACTTTAAAAATAGTAAATCATTTTCTAAAATTCCAGGAAAATTGGTGGATCATTGTTGGATCACATACTATCCAGATCCAGAGGATAATAATTTTTAGAACCTATTTGCTATTTTTCATAATAATGTTATAGTTATGGTTAAAAGAAAATAAATGGTTAAATGATGTCATAAATAAGAAAAATGTGATTTTTAAGCTTGGATACTCCTAATATTATATATTCTGACTATTGAGGGGTATTTTAGTAATATTTAATGAGAAATAATATTTATGACCTTTTATGGGTAGTAAAGGAGTTGTTTAATAAAGGGTAAAACAATTAGAATAAATTGTTTATTCGCCTAATAACTTATTAAAATATTACTATGATATTTGTAATATAAGAATTCGATATTTTTTAAGTAAACAAAGAAATATTAAGATTAAAACTTCATGGAAATATTATTGAATGGGTAATAATATTTGTTTTGAGCATTAATAAATGATTAAGATATTATTAAAATGGCTAATAATATTAGATTAAAATATTATTAATGATATGAGAATTAAAATATTATTAAGAGATTAATAATATTAGATTAAAGTATTATTGGATGATTAAAATATTATTAAGATGTGAATAACATTAGTAAACGAATAAAAGTGTTATTAGTGGACTAATAATACCAAGAGGTGAATTAAATATTATCAGGATTGATAATATTAAGTGTCTTATAAGATTTACGATAGTTTATTAACTTATGTGTGCTATGTGATTTGCTTAATTGTTAAATAAATAGCATAAGTAAGCGTATCGATATACAACTACGCAGTACTAATTGGTAGATTGACGTTATCAATGTTAGGTTCTTCAAGGCCAATTAGTTAAAGCTAGAATTACTTATAGCTGAGCAGACAGGCAAGTTCCCTAACTCAAACTCGAGTTATTATTTTCGAAGCATGTTAGTGAATAATTATTGTTGATTATTCACATCTATACTGATTATTGAGATTCGCACCTTGTGCAATTGAATTCCTATTCTATTATTATTGAACTGTGAATTAGAGTAAAGTTCTTTCAAGCATGAACTGTTTATGAGATAGATCTATGCTATTTGTATCAGCTAGATCAAGCATGTCTAAATTTGTGAAATCAAATGTATTTTAAAAGCTGTTCTTATTAATTTGCTATAGTAAGAACTCTTGGCTGAGAAAAGGATAAATTTGATTAAGGCATGATATCAATGCTGGTTTATTAAGTGTTTATGCATAAATCACGGGGTATAAAAGGCTGATCCCCTTGATTACCAAAACTTTTAAGAGGTCCAGTTTAAATGCTGAGAACCTTGGCAAATGTCTATGGTTATTTCCAACCACTCAGTAATTGAAATTCAATTATTCGAATATTCAATCGTTGACTATTAATTCATGTTTCTTCACAATTCTATACTGTTGTTGAACATTGAAAGCGAAACTTCTTTCTAATCATGATATATCTCCCTTGTATATAAACTTTCTAAGCAAATTAGTTGCTTACCCTTGCTATATCATGATCTTTATTTCAGCTAAGGTAGAAACGTCTAAAGGGGACAAAGGAAAAGGGAAGGTGCAAGAGTAGTTTCCTGATATGGCTTATGTACTGGTTTATCTTAAATGTTATTTGGCTATGTGAACTCTTATTGTATTGAGGGTATGTTTTAAGTTAAGGTTAAAGAACCTTGGGACCATGATTGTAAGACTTTATTACTATTTCGATAAACAATGTATGTTTATTATTCCGCATCAGTTAGAAAGTATGTTTGTTGTTGAGTATCGTGAACACCGAATTCGAGGTTAGGAAACCCAGATTTCGGGGTGTCACATTCGTAATCAGATAGCTCTAAAAGTCTATCTTTATACAACTTGGTTAATCTTGTTTCATTGATATGACCGAGTCTACAGTGCCACATAAAGGTATAATTAACATCATCTCTTTTTCTTTTCTTAGTTTGTTCAATTTGTAGTATATTTTCATGCAAATCGAGTATGTAGAGTCCATTCAGTAAATTGCCAACACCATATAAAATATTTTTATTATAAATAGAACAATTGTTGTTCTTTATTATAATATCAAAACCATTCATATCCAATACAGAAATTGAAATAAAATTTCTAATGAGTGTTGGAATATAATAACAATTATTTAAACTAATGGACTTTCCCATAGGTAGTGCTAAACAATAAGTTCCTACAGCTAATGCAGCAACCTTTGCTCCATTTCCCACTCGTAGGACGACTTCATCCTTGTTCAGCTTTCTACTTCTGCTTAGTCCCTGCATATTATTATATATGTGAGAACTATAGCCGGTATCCAATATCTAAGTAGAATTTTGAATTTCAGAAAAATTAATTTCAATCGTGAACAAACCTAGATCGGAAGTCGAAGCTTCTCCAAGCTTCTTTTGGTCCGCAAGATACTCCTTGTAGTTCCTCTTCCAGTGTCCCGGCTTATTGCAATGGTAGCAAATTCCTTTGCTATCTAGATCAGGTTTATTTTTATCCTTTCTTTTTGCCTTGCCCTTAGCCTTCTTGTTTTTTTTCTCTTTAGAAGATACCTTTGGCCTCTTCCTTTTCTTGGAAGAATCATCCACTAGTAAGACTTGGTTCTTATTGGATGAGAAGTGACTTTCAGCAGTTTTCAGCATGTTAAGTAACTCAGGCAAGCTGACATCTAACTTATTCATGTGAAAATTCACAACAAATTGTGAGAAGGTGTCCGAGAGTGACTGCAAGATCAAATCTTGGCTTAACTCCCCATCCATCACGAACCCAAGCTATCCAAGTTGTTCAATCAAATTGATTATCTTGAGGACATGAGTCTCAACGGTAGTGCCCTCGGTCATACGAGATCGGAAGAGCTCCTTAGATATCTGATATCTTGCAGTCCTACTTTGCTCACCATACAACTCTTTGAGGTGCAACAATATAGTAGGAGCATCCATAGTTTCATGCTGACGCTGAAGCTCGTTACCCATGGATGCGAGCATAATGCATTGAGCCATGATTGCATCATCTTGCCACTTTCTGAAAGTAGCAATCTCTTTCTCAGAGGCTATTTTTGTAACATTTGCAGGGACTGACAAATTTAGGACATAAGAAATCTTTTTAGTAGTGAGAACAATTCTCAGATTCCTTAACCAGTCCGTGTAATTCGGTACAGTCAGTTTGTTAGCATCAAGTATGCTACGCAGTGATAGTGAGTTTGACATTTTTAAATTCTGCATGTGAAATAGACAGCATTTTAGCATACATTCATTTTATTAATCATCAAAATAAATTAGGTCTTTATTTAAATTGGTATTTCCCACTATTTTCATCAAACTATATTACCCTCAATATATAGTTCGGCAAATCTAATTAAAGATTTGTTAGTTAGAATAAGGATCCCATTTCAAATGTATATAACCTTGTGTGTGCACAACAAACTATATATAAATAAATAGGTAGACAACTATTGTCAATTACATCACTATGTAACTCCTTGTATTTTGCCTCTTAGATTATAATGGTCAAGTGTGTGCACATCTGAACTAAAATAATCTAAGTTAAGTCCAACATAACACTTCCATATATGTGAAGAGAAAAAGACCGCCCTTGTGTGTGCACAACAAAGCAATAATGTTCAATTCCTTAATAATCATCAAATGTGATAAAATAACATCTTAATTATTTAATACTCACCTTGTGTGTGCACAACAAACTCATGTTAAATATTTAATACTCTATTGCTTTACCATGCTAGAAGGCGACGTTCGATATTCCGAATATCTTTGAACGCTTAGGACTTAATATGATTTTCTTTGAGGGGTTTATTATTAATAGTCTCATCTTGTTTAGCGCGCATGCACATATATATATAAAATACGCGTCATATTATTTGACATGCGAAGCATGTTGGATAATATATAATATATATATATATATATATATAGTAAGCATGCACATATAGAATACTATATTCCACCCGGATTGATTATGGACTTTTATTCTAGTTTGGTTCACTAGAGCCACCAAGTGAACCAAAAGGTCAAACCTAGGGTGCAATAAATAAATTTAAATATAACTATTACATTTAAACTCAGGCTCCATTACAAACGGGTCTTCAAGTACTCCTTACTCCTTTGTCTCCAATTCTTCAAAATTAACTCTAACTAGTCCTATTATATAAACTATTTACAATAAATAGAAACCTTGATCAGCAGTTAAAGGGAAGTACATAGGAGGGAGATAGAATTTACATTAAGAAAAATTAGAAAAGACGAGGTACGCAGACCCCATTTATTAAAACTCATACATTCAAGCATCCTCCAAAATAATTCCAATCACATATTGGTCAATAGTCCATAATCAATCCCTATTTATTATCATACATATCTCCATATACATCAATAAATAACATTCATCTCATGAATAATAAAATTATTTCATATATGCATTGATATCAATTAATGGGCAAAAATTTTGCTAATATTTAGTTTTTGAAACAAAATAAACTCTTTTATTTTAATCAAAAAACTAAATCCAATTAAACTCCTTTAATTTTTAGCAATCTAGAATCATATTTTAGATAAAATAAACATTTTTATTTTAAACTTTTATCAATTAATAAATCATTTATGATAATTGAGAAAACAAAAAAATCTTTCAAACTCTACACACCGGCGCGGCCGCGCTCCAAATTAAACTAAGAGCGGCGCGACCGCGCTACACCCCCAGAAACGTTTTCTGGGTTAGGGCGCGGCCGCGCTCCAAAATGAACTGGAAGCGGCGCGGCCGCACCAAGATGCAGATTCAGAAAATTTTTTCAACCCAAAAATCCGATCGTATCGCATATCAATTCATACATGGAATCATCAAAATCAATAATTAACACAAGGATTAGTCTCTGATACCACTGCTAGGTTTGTATATTACGTAAGCATGCAATCAAATTACACAAATAGGGCAAAAGTGTGATAAAATGGATTTTAAAATTTTAATACAACCATCACCATGATCTATCCTTGTGTTCAATTATCAATTAAACGAAAGAGAAAGAGAAGAAGAATTATACCCTCGTAGATCAAACCTTTCTCCGGTACAAGTTCAACTCTTAGTCCTTCGTGTTCTCCTCGAATTCCACCGATAAGATTCCTTCCTTTGATCAACGTTAGCCACCCAAGTGTTTGGCCTCTAGAGGTGATCCACCAAGAAAGAATAGGTATTCAAGAAATTGGGTGTTGGCAAAACCCTAGTTTCTATCTCTATAGAAATTGCAAGTACTCTCCACAATCTAATGCAAGAGTGTGTAACCCTAATCTATGATAAGACTCCTCTTATTTATAGATGTAGGAAAAACCCTTCCCTAAACTATTTAGGATTAGGGTTTCTATTATAATTAAACTCCTTTAATTAATTATGCTCCTAATCCAATTAGGAATTCATGTGAGAGTACTTCTATTAATTAATTCTCAATCCCTATTAGGAATTAAATAATAGTAATAATAATAATAATAAGACTCCTCTTATTAATTTATATTTAATATTTCTAAAATATTAAATAATAAATATTAAGCTATTTAATTTATTATATCTCCATAGACTAAATTAAATACACTTAACTTATTATTACAATTATGCCATTTATTTCTTAAATAAATATTTTTCCTTTTGCGGTGTGACCCTTTAGGTTCTCCATATTAAACCGGTTGTGAATAAATCAATTAGAACAATTCTAATTATATTTAAATAAATAAATTAAACTATTTAATTCATTTAAATAAATAATATTTATTCTACAATAAGGGTAAGCTCCCTTAGCGATCAACGACTTTCCAGATAATATAGATTTCAACATTAATCACAAAAGAACCTTTCAGTGCATAGTTACCGTACAATTCAATCCTTCTACCATACAATGTCCCAATTAAATATAAGACATGGATTTACTGTCAAGTCTTATTTTATTTAATTATATGTATTTCGATTTTCAAATGCACAACTCTAAATAATGCAAATTAGAAACTGCCTTGGCCAAGGACTACTGAGTTGTCATTTATCGAATCACATAGGACATTCACATCTTTTTCTAGACGAGGTAGATTCTTTGTTGATCATTCACCTATCTCCATGTACAACTTATTATACCCAATCATAACCTTTGATATACCCTAAAGGTCTTAAGGGACATGTCAAAGTATAACTCATCGTACACAAGATACTATGATGATCTCAAGTCCAATGATCAATTGTACTACTATCACTAGAGGAATTCCTATTGACAGCCGAGTAAAACTCCATTAGGTATTCCTTAGCGAGCCACGTTCAGTGAACTTATTTTCCAATAAGCACCTACATACTTACTTTAGTGTTTCCACACAAATGATTATGAGATCAATTATCCTCTTCCTAAGGGCAAGCAACGTATGTACTAATCTATCCGGATTCACTAATCTCCTTTTTAGTAATCCATCGATTAGGAACGATTTTAGTTTTTGAGCTATCTCGAATTTAGATCTCATTAGCATGATCACCATCATGATTCTAAAAGCATTGCTCAAAACCATGGGTTTATCACATTTAATATAACAGCACCATGTAGATAATGTAAAATGCCTTTTAAGAAAATCAATTCTTTTATTAATAAATGAATAAGATTACAAAGTATATGCTATATCATATCAAATATGATTGGCTTGTGTGCATACTACTTTCAATTAGATGTTTCAATTTATATTGAGGAGCACATGCATTTAACCTATTATTTGTCCAATCATTTTTGTTTATTATAATTGATGTATGATACTATTGTGTCATAAATGGAACAAGATAAATACTATGAATTATAACGTCACATCATAATAAAATTTCTAACCTTCATAATTAAACACAATAAATCTCAATAAATAATTGTAAATATTCTTATTTTCTTAAAATATGATATACACAATTTTTATACATTTTAATATTCCCATTGTTATTATTTTATATGTTTTATTTAGTTTTGTAGAATTTATCTTATTTATCTTGAGGGGCAAATAAAGGATTACTATTCAATTTTAAAGATAACATGGGACTCTTGGAGGATTATCATGAAGAAGTTGAAATCAAGTTGAAGATAAAGAGATAAGAGAGCAAAAAGAAGACCAAGTTCAATGTATTAGTATTTGGTTAAAATTTATTTTTCCTATAAATAGGTCTCTTGTTTTAGAGAGGTACCACTTTTTATTTTCTTTTTCTTTGTTTTCCGCAAGAACAGAGAGATTTTCTTATTTTCTTTGTTTGGACGGAAGATAACAATTTTTTTTCTCATTGAAGTATCAATACAGATGCCTTTGCTTTCCATTCAATTTTTCCATTGAAGTATTATTGTTTGTTTTTAATTTCCATAGCTTTAGTTTGTTTTATTATTTACGTCACTTTACATTAACAGTACATGCTTTAGTTTTTTGTTACTTATATATACATTAGTTTTTCTAGTTAAATACTATAAGTTCTCTACTGTTTGCTTAATCATTTTTCTTTAGTTTTATTTTATTTCATGCAATTAGTAGTATTAATAATTTTATTTGTTTTTATTTTAATTTCCATGGCTGGCTAAGTTTTTAAATACTTAGGATGATGATGAAACTATGTATTTCATAATTAATAGTTTCTTTGTATTTTGAAATTAGTGCATAATTATTTTTGTCTTTATATTTACCTTCGCACAAATTGCATATGATTCTTATATTGATTGCGAGGTTTTGATAAGTTATAGTTAATCTGTGATTTTTTCATAACTTATGCTTACTCATATTAATTATATGAATCATTATTTTTAAAGGGAAGGAGAATAATTTGGGAATTAATTTGAAAAATAAGAAATTATTATTTGTGTTAATATTTAGTGGATTCGGATTCCTAGGTAGCTTTTCTCATTACCAATTTTCATTATTAATTTTTAGTTTACATTATTTAGTTAGTTAATCAATTCTCAAATCTTTATTTCTAATTCGCCTAAAATAGATATTAAGGATACATTGAAATTAATAGTCTCTGTGGGTTCGACCTGTACTTGTCAGTTCTTCAATTTGACACCGTGCACTTGCAGTTATATAATTTTATCACATCAAGTTTTTGGCGCCGTTGCCGGGGACTAGAATTAATTTTTTATTCCTTAATTTTTATTTATTCGAATTAGTTTTTAACTCTAATATTTTTTTAATTTTTTTCAGGATTATCGAAGCAGATCAAAGGTGCGGAAAGACAAGATTATTGCTGCGCTATTCCTGGTATTTTGTATCTTCTCAAAAAAAATAGTAGCATAGTTTTATTTTTATTTTTTTTAGTTTTTATTGTTAGTTAGAAAACTAATTGCTGCATTCATGCATTCACTCACATAGAGCATATCTTGTTTAGGTTTTTATTTTATTTATTTTTTGTCAAATATAAACTCTGGTGATTGCTGGAGGATTGAGGTATGTCAAAATTTCTCCTTCTTTCGTAATTCACATAGTTTGAGGACATTTATTTGGTTACCGTTTTTTATTTTATTTATGCATTTTCATCTTTAATCTAACGTCTAACATTAAGGACAAAAACCTGCAACAAGATAAGGTGGGGATTTCATCACCCTTCCTTGGCCCACAAGCAACCCAACTTGTATTTTGCATAACCTAGACCTAATAAAATCAAGAAGACGTTAGCCCCTAGGACTGTCGAGCTCAATTAGGACAAGCGACTCTAAAAAGAGGCTGAATTTTTAATTTATCAAACTATTGGTGTAAGCAAGTGCTTCAAAAGACAAACGCCTAAAGAACATGTGGTTATTCAATTAGTCATCGTACTCACGGACAAACTCCCACCGTTCTTACACTTACCTGCCTAATGGTATGATTAATTTCGAATTTGGTCGACCTTAAGGTGTAACTTGGAACAGTTAAGAGCTGTCTAGATTTTATTTAGGTTGACCTTAGAAGTAATTTTTTTCTTATTTATTACTATTTTTTCTTATTTGTTTTTGTGTGCTTATCTGCTTATTTGCGTATTTTCCAAGTACTGTATACAAAAAGTGTGGATTAGGGACGAAACATCTCGATTAGGGAGAAAACTTGATTTTTCGGTGTTCACTTTAAAAAAATAGAAGTCGCACAAACCCTTTCTTTAAGGGATCGATGTTATCCTTCCCGCTTTGCCCAACCTTCATGCATAAGTCTACTACCGGTAACTGGTAATAATTTTGAACTTAAACCGCATTTTATAAATATGTTACCAAAGTTCACTGGTATAGAAGATCCATATTTATTCATTCAGGAATTTGAGGAAGTTTGTGCTTTAATGAAAATTCAACAATTATCTGATGACTCAATTAGGTTAAGATTCATCACATTTGTTTTAAAAGATAATGCTAAAAAGTGGTTATATAGCCTGCCAAATAATTCCATATCAACCTGTGAGGGATTTATTGTTACATTTCTAAAAAAATATTTTTCAAATCATAAAACTGCTAAAATTAGGACTGCAATTCATCAACTTTGCCAACTTAAAAAAGAGTCCTTTTGGAAATATTTTGATAAATTTAAAAATTTGTTATCCTAGTGCCCACACCATGGAATTGAGAAATAGCGATTATGCCAAATTGCCTACGAAGGTTTAGATTATCCCACTAAAACAATGTTAGAGTCAATATGTCAAGGGAATTTTGTAATAACCAAGAATTTCTAAGTTATTATAAATAGATATATTAATTCAATGCTAGTGATATTTAAAAACTCTGTAATGTATTGAGAATGATTATGTGACTATATTATATAATGATATTTGTGAATGATGATAAATCTGTTAAGACATATGTGAGATATGCTTAATTCAAACAACAAGGAAGCTCATAACTTAATAAAATATATATTAGAAGTGGTAACTAAATAACCTAAGGGTTATAGTAATTAAGGTAGGCAAGTATGAAATTTATATACTAGTACCCTAACCCTAGAGATTTAATTCATACATCTCAATTAGTTAATTCTATAACTTGATTGAAGCAAGACTAATTGGGTTATATTAATAAAGGATGAATATTGATGTAATAAAATGTGTAATTAGTCCTAGTAGTATAAATTACTAGTGGACTAGTTCATTTAGTTTATTAATCAAGCTTATTTATTTAACTAAAGATGGACTTGAGTGTTATTAGATGAATTAATTAATCTAGCCCAATTGATTTATTAATCGAGCCTACTTTATCAACTTATTATGGACTTGAAGAATTAGTATGTAAATTAGTAAATTAGCCCATTAGAATTTAAATAACCAACATATTGGGAGCCCAATAATTTATTTAACTAGTGACCCAAACAAGTAGCCTAATAATGGTAGTAATTAAATTTAGTTTCAAGTGGCCCAAACTAGTAGGTGACAAGCCCAATGGAATTAAATTAAGAGCCCAAGTTTTAGCCCAATTGAGGAGGGACTTTTTAGTCATTTGTCTAGATAAATTAACGATTAAAATAAATCCAAAATGGAGCAAAATACTATAAGGTGGCCGGCCATGTGATGAAATAAGTAATGATGTTATTTTTTTTGATCTTATCTCTTTAAGTTAGGTGTCAAGCTAATAACTAATCCAACAACTATGTTTAATTTTTAATAAGCAACTAGATAAGGATGAGAGAGGGAGAGTGAGATATTAGTAGAATATAGTTAGATACATAATCTATAACTAACATTTAAAACAAGTAAACAAACATTTAGTCATTTTACTTTCATTCACTTCCTTTATTTCCTAGAAAGCTAAGAGAAAATCCAAGAGAGAGAGAGAGAGCTAACGGCAAGGAGGAGGAAAAAGGTGGAGGAGATCAAGCTTTAATGCACCCTAAGTTCCTAACATATTTTGGAAGGAAGAGGAGAGTAGCAACCAAAGGAAGGTAAAGAAAAAATTTCAATTTGTTAGTTAAAGTTTTGTGTAGTTATGTACTTTTATGTTAGATCTATAAAGTTTTATGATCTAGTTGGTTAAAACCTTATAAAAGGGTTGGATCTTAAAGTTATGTTGTGTAACTTGTTGATATATGTGAGATTATGTTGAAAATTTTGGAAAAAGAAAGTTAATGAGTTTTCCCGGAAAACTTTAGTTAGTAAGTGTGATCCATGTAGTTTATTTTGAAATCCATGTATGGTATTTGTAATATTCTTATTGGGTGTACTAGATCTTTAAGTAATGAGAAAAAGTCCTTTTTAATGACTCAAAAATATTGTGGAACGAACAAGATATAAAGGTTATGCTAAAACACCTCCTTGACGGAAAAAAAAAACAAAGTTGCTGACCTCTTGCTTTGGTACTATTTTCCGGGACCAATATCTCTCCAAATTTGGCATTTGATGAATGAAAAATATATTCAGGAAAATACGAATCCAACGCCTCTGACGGAACCTCAATCCGAGTTGTAGATTTCGTTTTATGAGCGTTTCCGTGAAGGACCCCAAAACTAAAAATGTAAAGAAAATGTTAGAAATAATAAAATTTTTAATAAAGTGTAATAAGTGATTAATTATTATTTTAATTCATATTATATAATGATTAAGGAGTAATTAAGTGATATTGAGTAGAAAGGATATAATAACTTAATTACATGAACAAAATAATTATTTATTATTTAATTATAAATAGGAGCAAATACTAATTAATTATTTTTGAGAAAGAATAATTAAAGATTCATGAAGTGGGTTTATTATTTATTTTTTAAGATAAATAATTAATTAATTATTTATTATTTAATTAATATTAAATAATAAATAAGTTCAAATGTTAATTAACTATTCTTTAATAAATTGTAAGGAACAATTAAAGACTAATGAGGTAAATAAATAAATTTGTATTTGAGGATAAGAAATTAATTAATTATTATTTAACTAATATTAAATAATAATTAAAGACAAATGAGATTAATAATTTGACTATTTATTATTTAATTAACATTAAATAATAAGTAGATGTAATTAGTTATTATTGATAATAACTAAAGGTAATTAACTAGTTACTATTCAACTAACACTAAATAGTAATTAAATGAAAATAGAGTTAATTAAATGAAGAAAATTTGGTTAACACATTAATTAAACAATTATAATAAATTGTTTAAAAGTTTAATAAATGTCTATCACTTAAGAAAAATAGTATGACTGAATTAAATCATTAACCTAATGTCTATTAAATGTCCAATAGACTTAATGATAATATAAGAGATTATAAGTGTTATGTTATTAATTGATTGTTAATTAAATAGTAAATGATGGAGTATAAATATTCAATTATACGCAATGTTAATTGACCGACCGACATTATCAATGTTAGGTCATTCGAAGAGTTTTAATTGAAGCTAGATAATTGTAGCTCGTCGAACAGGCAAGTTCCCTAACTCAAACTTGCGTTGTTACTTTCAAAACATGTTAGTGAATAATTATTTGTGATTATTCACATTTTTAATGATTATTGACATTTACACTTTGTGCAATTAAATTCCTGTTCTATTATTATTGAACTGTGAATTATTCTAAGTTCTTTCATTGATGAACTGTTTATGAGCAGGATCTATGCTAATTGTATCAGCTAGATCGAATATGTTAAATTTCATAAATTCAAATAACTTTTAAAAGCTAACCAACCAGTTAATTGGTATGGATTCTTCGACTGAGAAAAAGAACAGTTTTACTAAAGCATTAAATTGGAAAACAATTATTGCTCGTTTATTAAGTGTTTATGCATAAATCACCGGGTATGAAAAGCTAATCCCCTTGATTACCAAAACTTACTAAAAGGACCAGTTTAAATATTGACAACCTTCGTATATGTTCATAGTTATTTATGACCACTCAGTATCTATTATTCAATTATCGAATCTTGTTAAATGTTCTTTCATAATTGAGTTTCATTGTTGAACATCGATAGATAAATTCCTTTCTAATCATGATATATCATCCTTGTAATTACACTTACTGAGCAAATTAGTTGCTTACTCTTGCTATATCATGACGTTTATTTTAGCTAAGCCCGAAAGTTCGAACAAGAAAGATAAGGGCAAGGGCAAGGTCCAGGACTAGTTGGCTAAGAATAGTTTTATGTAACTATTTAAGTGATATATTTTGTTATGTAAATTGTACGTAAACCTTTTGTAATATTTAAGAGTATGTTTAAGTTAAGGTTAAAGAGAACTGGGGATATGTTTTAGAATGTTATTTAAATGAACAATGTATGTTTATTATTCCGCAATAGTATATAGAATGCTTATGATGATGATGGATCGTGAGCACCAAACCCGAGGTTAGAGAACCCGGATTTGGGGGTGTCACAGATTTTCTGAATAATGATGAAGAAAAGGCTTGGGAGGTTTTAGAAGACTTAGTAGAAAAAACCATACAATGGGAAACCACCCGAGAAACCTATAAACCTAGCTCATCTAGGGGTGTTCATACAATTGAGAATTTAATTGCCACTGAAGCTAAGTTGGCTAGTGTACTTAAAAGACTTGAAGCTTTAGAAACTAGGGGACTATCACATGTTAACCAAGTCTCAACACCCACACCTTGGTGTCTAAGGTGTAATTCACCAAGTCATTTGATAGAAGAATGTCCTAGAGTCATGGCCCAACCTGAAGAATATGAACAAGTCAATGCAATGTTTCAAAGACCTAGGAATGACCCATTTGCACCCACTTATAATTCAGGTTGGAGAAATTATCCTAATTTTACATGGAACCAAGGACCCTACCCAAATAACCCTTCAAATCAGGTCAATCAGTCTCTAAATCAATCTTTTCAACCTTACTAAAAGTCGAATCCTGGTCTGTACCGAAATTCAAATTTAGTAACTCAATATCCACCAGGTTTTTCTAATGAAAGTGAGAAGAGACTTAGCACTTTAGAGAAGAGCCTGAAAACTTTAATAAAATCTCAGCAAAACACTAACCAAGCCTTATCTCGTTTAGAGCTTCAAATGAGTCAATTGGGCACTCCAGTTAGTGAAAGAGAGAAAGGTAAGTTTCCTAGTTAACCCGAAACCAATCCAAAATTTTTAGTCCCTAATCAAAAACCCTATCATGCTAATTCACTTGAAAACAACCAAGTCAATCATGTGAATTCTGTAGTCTCTTTAAGGCCTGGAAATTATTTTAACAATCATGTTGGCATTGATAATGAAGAAGAGAAAATTTTAAATGGTGAATCTAACAATCCATCTTCAAAGTCAGACCAGCCTGAAGAGCCCACAGACTTTGAGTTAGTAGGCCCATCCACTAAACATGTGTCAAAAAATGATCAAACCACATCTTCTAAGTCAAATAAAAAAGTCTTTAAACCAAAATTCCCATTCCCTCAAAGACTTATTTCAAACAAGGCATCAGCCCAGTTAGATAAAATTCTAGAAGTGTTTAAACAAGTGAAAATTAATATTCCTCTTCTAGATGTCATTCAACAAGTTCCCTTATATGCTAAATGTCTAAAAGATTTGTGCACACACAAAAGAACCACACATGTTCCTAAGAAAGCTTTTCTAACAGCTCATGTTAGTTCTATCTTGGCATGTCAAGTCCCTATGAAGTATAAGGACCCCGGTTGTCCTACTATTTCATGCATCATAGGTGACACCTTAATTGAAAAAGCTTTGCTTGATTTAGGAGCTAGTGTGAACCTTTTACCATTTTCTGTGTACCAAACCTTGGGGCTAGGGGAGTTGAAAAAGACAAGTGTCAAACTCCAACTAGCTGACCGTTCTATTAAAGTGCCAAAGGGAATAGTTGATGATGTACTTATTAAGGTTGGCGACTTTGTCTTTCCTGTTGACTTTGTTGTCCTTAAAACCCAGCTTGTTACCAATCCCAAAGGTCAAATTCCTGTCATTTTAGGTAGACCATTTTTAGCAACATCTAATGCATTAATCAATTGTAGAAATGGACTAATGAAATTGACATTTGGGAACATAACAATTGACTTAAATGTGGGAAAGCAACCTAGTGATTTTTCTGACCAACCCGTTGAAGTGAATATGATTCAGGAAATATCTGAAAATGAACTTATGGAAGAAGATGAAATTCTTAATTTTTGTCTAAATCATTTTGGTCAAAATTAGGATGAAACAAAATATATAAATGAGGTAAATGAAATGTTAGAGTCATCTACATCAATGTCTTACTCTAAATGGGAACCCGTGACTGAGCCAATCTTAGAGCCTCTTGAAAAGAGTCCATCAGAGTTAAAACTCAAACCTCTTCCTGATAATCTTAAATATGCCTATCTAGGTCCTTCCAAAACTCTTCCTGTGATCATTGCTTCCGATTTAACAAACACACAAGAGGAAGAGTTATTAACCATCCTTAGAGAAAACAAAGAAGCCATAGGATGGAACATAACAAATATTAAGGGGATCAGTCCAGCCATTGTTCAACATATGATCCACTTAATAGATGATGCTAAACCAGTGAGAGACCCACAAAGGCAGTTGAACCCAGTTCTAAAAGAGGTTGTTAGGGAGGAAATTCTTAAGTGTCTAGATAATGGGATCATCTATCCCATTTCTAATAGCTCTTGGGTAAGTCTTGTTCTGGTGGTACCTAAAAAGTCTGGTTTAACTTTGGTTCAAAATGAAGATAATGAGTTAGTTCCCACTCGTGTCCAATCTGGTTGGAGAGTTTGCATAAACTATAGAAAACTCAATTCTGCCACAAGAAATGATCATTTTCCTTTACCCTTCATAGACCAAATTCTAGAAAGGTTCGCTGGTCATGCTTACTGTTGTTTCCTTGATGGATATTTGGGCTACTTTCAAATTCCTATAGCCCTAGAAGACCAAGAAAAGACCACATTCACTTGTCCTTAAGGAACCTTTGCATATCGTTGTCTACCCTTTGGGCTATGTAGTGCCCCTGCCACCTTTCAAAGATGTATGATGAGCATTTTTTTGACATGGTGGAAAAATTCCTAGAAATTTTTATAGATGATTTTTCCATATTTGGGTCTACATTTCATGAGTGCCTTCACCACCTTGACTTAGTTCTAAGGAGATGTAAAGAAACAAACTTAATTCTAAATTGGGAAAAATGTCATTTCATGGTAAAAAAGGAATTGTTCTTGGTCATGTCATATTTCAAAAGGGAATTGAAGTAGACAAAGCCAAAATCGACCTCATTGCCAATCTTCCACCACCTAAGACAGTCAACGAAATTCGTTCATTCCTAGGACATGCAGGTTTTTATAGGCGATTCATTAAAGATTTCAGTAAGAAAGCAAGACCCTTGACCAACCTTCTAGGTAAAGATGTAAAATTGGAATTTAATGAAAAATGGCTCCAATCCTTTGAACAACTCAAAAAGGAGTTTACTTCATCTCATATCATCAAATCACCCGATTGGAGTTAACCATTTAAGTTAATGTGTGATGCATCTGACTATGCAGTTGGTGCTATTCTAGGGCAAAGAATCAACAAAATTTTCCGTGTCATATACTATGCTAGTAGGACTTTGAATGATGCACAATTGAATTATTCCACTACTGAAAAAGAACTCCTAGCTGTAGTTTTTGCCCTAGAAAAGTTTCGATCTTATCTTATTGGGTCTAAAATTATTGTTTACACTGACCACGCTGCCCTCAAACATCTTCTCTCTAAGAAAGATTAAAAAGCCCGTTTAATTCGTTGGGTCTTATTTCTCCAAGAATTTAACCTAGAGATAAGAACAAAAAAGGGTCCGAAAATATGGTAGCTGATCATTTGCCCCGTTTAGTTGTGGAGTCCACCTCTGACCTGCCCTTAAATGAATCTTTCCCAGATGAGCAGCTTTTCTTCATATCTATTATACCTTGGTTTGCTGATATTGTGAACTACCTAGTCACTAGTGAGATTCCTTCCCATTGGTCCAAACAAGACTGGTCCAAATTTATTTCACAACTCAAACACTTTTATTGGGACGACCCCTATTTGTTTAAATATTACCCTGATCAAATCATTAGGAGGTGTGTACCCGACCATGAGTTTAGGAGTGTCTTATTATTTTGTCATAACCAAGCTTGTGGATGACATTTTGGAGGCAAAAAGACGGTAGCCAAGGTCCTCCAGTGTGGTTTCTATTGGCCTAGTCTATTCAAGGATGCCACCGAATTTTTGAAAGTAGTATGCACACAAGCCAATCATATTTGATATGATGTAGCATATACTTTGTAATATTATTCATTTATTAATAAAGAATTGATTTTCTCAAAAGGCATTTTATATTATCTACATAGTGCTGTTATATTAAATGTGATAAACCCATAGTTTTGAGCAATGCTTTTAGAATCATGATGGTGATCATGCTAATGAGATCTAAATTCTAGATAGCTCACAAACTAAAATTGTTCCTAATCGTTGGATTACTAAATTGGGGATTAGTGGATCCGGATAGATTAGTACATACGTTGCTTGCTCTTAGGAAGAGGATGATTGATCTCATAATCATTTGTGTGGAGACACTAAAGCAAGTATGTAGGTGCTTATTAGAGAATAAGTTCACTGAACGTGGCTCGCTAAGGAATACCAAATGGAGTTTTACTCGCCTGTCAATAGGAATTCCTCTAGTGATAGTAGTACAAGTGATCCTTGGACTTGAGATCATCATAGTATCTTGTGTATGATGAGTTATACTTTGACATGTCCCTTAAGACCTTGTGGGTATATCAAAGGGTATGATTGGGTATAATTAGTTATACATGGAGATAGGTGAATGATCAACAAAGAATCTACCTCGTCTAGTAAAAGACGTGTATGTCCTATGTGATTCGATAAATGATAACTCAGTAGTCCTTGGCCAAGGCAGAATGAAATTAGAAAGGAGTTTCTAATTTGCATTAATTAGAGTTGTGCATTTGGGAATCGAAATACATATAATTAAATAAAATAAGACCTGACAGTAAATCAATGTCTTATATTTAATTGGGACATTGTATGGTAGAAGGATTGAATTGTACGGTAACTATTTACTCAAAGGTTCTTTTATGATTGATGTTGAAATCTATATTATCTGGAAAGTCGTTGATCGCTAAGGGGGCTTACCCTTATTGTAGAATAAATATTATTTATTTAAATGAATTAAATAGTTTAATTTATTTATTTAAATAAGATTAGAATTGTTCTAATTGATTTATTCACAACCGGTTTAATATGGAGAACCTAAAGGGTCACACCGCAAAAGAAAAATATTTATTTAAGAAGTAAATGACATAATTGTAATAATAAGTTAAGTGTATTTAATTTACTCTATGGAGATAGAATAAATTAAATAGCTTAATATTTATTATTTAATATTTTGGAAGTATTAAATATAAATTAATAAGAGGAGTCTTATTATTATTATTACTTTTACTATTATTTGATTCCTAATAGAGATTGGGAATTAATTAATAGAAGTACTCTCCCATGGATTCCTAATTGGATTAGGAACATTATTAATTAAAGGAGTTTAATTATAATACAACCCTAATCCTAAATAGTTTAGGGAAGGGTTATTCCTACATCTATAAATAAGAGGGGTTTTATCATAGATTAGGGTTACACACTCTTGCATTAGATTGTGGAGAGTACTTACAATTTCTATAGAGATAGAAACTAGGGTTTTGCCAAATACCCAACTTCTTGAATACTTGTTCTTCCTTGGTGGATCACCTCTAGAGGCCAAACACTTGGGTGGCTAACGTTGATCAAAGGAAGGAATCACACCGTAGCATTCGAGGAGAACACGAAGGACTAGGAGTTGAACTTGTACCCGAGGAAGCTTTGTTCTACGAGGGTATAATTCTTATTCTCTTTCTCTTTCGTTTATATCGTTAATTGAGCACATTGATCGATCATGGTGATGGTTTGTATAAAATTTTAAAATCCGTTTTATCGCGCTTCCGCTCTATTTATGTAATTTGATTGTATGTTCGCGCTATATACAAACCTAACAATTTTGTGCCACTTGCAATAGGTGTTAACAATTAGGGAGGATCACTGGCGAAATATGATATCGATGTAACCCATTCTAGTCATTGAGTTGTTTGATGTTTGGGGAATAGATTTTCCAAATTCTTTTGAAAATCTGTACATTTTACTTGCGGTGGATTACGTGTCTAAGTGAGTAGAAGCTATTTCAACCAAGACCAATGACAATAAGGTTGTTGTTAAATTTCTAAAAGATAACATTTTCTCTCGCTTTGGTACCCGTAGGGCCATAATCAGTGATCGAGGAAAAACTTTCCGCAAGAAAAGACCGGTCTCTTAAATTGTCCGATGCATTGTGGGTTTACCGTACTGCCTTTAAGGCTTGTGTTTGGAAAAGCTTGTCACTTACATGTTGAACTTGAACATCGCGCTTTATGTGCCATAAAACAGTTGAATTTTGATATGTCCACTAGTGGGAGTCGTAGACAATTGCAATTAGCTGAGTTAGATGAGATTAGGAATGATGCTTATGAAAATGCTAAAATTTACAAGGAAAGAACAAAAGTGTTTCATGATAAATCAATTGATGAGTGGGTTTCATACCTACGAATCTAGTATTTTTGAGCTTAATTTGTTGTTATTCTTGAGTATTTTTATTATCATTTTATTCGTTTTTGTGTTTATTTTGTGTAGGATGTGTTAGTTTTGTATATTACGCAAGCATGGAATCAAATTACACAAATAGAGCGGAAGCGCGATAAAATCGAATTTTAAAATTTTATACAAACCATCACCATGATAAATCTATGTGCTCAATTGACGATATAAACGAAAGAGAAAGAGAATAAGAATTATACCCTCGTAGATCAAAGCTTCCTCGGGTACAAGTTCAACTCCTAGTCCTTCGTGTTCTCCTCGAATTCCACCGTTGAGGTTCCTTCCTTTGATCAACGTTAGCCACCCAAGTGTTTGGCCTCTAGAAGTGATCCACCAAGGAAGAATAGGTATTCAAGAAGTTGGGTATTGGCAAAACCCTAGTTTCTATCTCTATAGAAATTGTAAGTACTCTCCATAATCTAATACAAGAGTGTGTAACCCTAATTTATGATAAGACTCCTCTTATTTATAGATGTAGGAATAATCCTTCCCTAAACTATTTAGGATTAGGGTTTCTATTATTATTAAACTCCTTTAATTAATTATGCTCCTAATTCAATTAGAAATTCATGGGAGAGTACTTCTATTAATTAATTCCCAATTCCTATTAGGAATTAAATAATAGTAATAGTAATAATAATAATAAGACTCCTCTTATTAATTTATATTTAATATTTCCAAAATATTAAATAATAAATATTAAGCTATTTAATTTATTCTATCTCTATAGATTAAATTAAATACACTTAATTTATTATTACAATTATGCCATTTACTTCTTAAATAAATATTTTCCTTTTTGCGGTGTGACCCTTTAGGTTCTCCATATTAAACCGGTTGTGAATAAATCAATTAGAACAATTCTAATCTTATTTAAATAAATAAATTAAACTACTTAATTCATTTAAATAAATAACATTTATTCTACAATAAGGGTAAGCCCCCTTAGCGATCAACGACTTTCCAGATAATATAGATTTCAACATCAATCACAAAAGATCTTTCAGTGAATAGTTACCGTACAATTCAATCCTTCTACCATACAATGTCCCAATTAAATATAAGACATGGATTTACTATCAAGTCTTATTTAATTTAATTATATGTATTTCGATTCCCAAATGCACAACTCTAAATAATGCAAATTAGAAACTCCTTTCTAATTTCATTCTGCCTTGGCCAAGGACTACTGAGTTATCATTTATCGAATCACATAGGACATTCACATCTTTTACTAGACGTGGTAGATTCTTTGTTAATCATTCACCTATCTCCATGCAAAACTTATTATACCCAATCATACCCTTTGATATACCCCAAAGGTCTTAAGGGACATGTCAAAGTATAACTCATCATACACAAGATACTATGATGATCTCAAGTCCAAGGATCACTTGTACTACTATCACTAGAGGAATTCCCATTGACAGACGAGTAAAACTCCGTTAGGTATTCCTTAGCGAGCCACGTTCAGTGAACTTATTCTCCAATAAGCACCTACATACTTGCTTTAGTGTCTCTACACAAATGATTATGAGATCAATCATCCTCTTCTTAAGAGCAAGCAACGTATGTACTAATCTATCCGTATTCACTAATCCCCTATTTAGTAATCCAACGATTAGGAACGATTTTAGTTTGTGAGCTATCTAGAATTTAGATCTCATTAGCATGATCACCATCATGATTCTAAAAGTATTGCTCAAAACTATGGGTTTATCACATTTAATAAAATAGCACTATGTAGATAATATAAAATGCCTTTTAAGAAAATCAATTCTTTTATTAATAAATGAATAAGATTACAAAGTATATGCTACATCATATCAAATATAATTGGCTTGTGTGCATACTACTTTCAATCTCCCACTTGCACTAAAGCCAATCGCCATGGTATCTAATACCCATCTTCTCTAAGTGACGATCAAACTGTTGTTGTGTTAAAGCTTTAGTAAATGGATCTGCAATGTTGTCTTGAGAGTCCACACGCTCCAGGGTGACATCTCCTCTTTCAATGATCTCTCTAATCAAATGAAACCGCCGCAACACGTGTTTGGATTTCTGATGAGACCTAGGTTCCTTAGTCTGCGCAACAACTCCATTGTTGTCACAGAATAAAGGTACGACTCCTCTAATGCTAGGAACCACTCCAAGTTCAGTTATGAACTTTTTCATCCAAACAGCTTCCTTTGCAGCTTCACTTGCAGCTATGTACTCTTCCTCTGTCACTGAATCAGCAACTGTTTGCTGCTTGGAACTCTTCCAACTCACCGCGCCACCGTTTAAGGTAAACACATACCCTGAAACGGATTTACTGTCATCTTGGTCCGTTTGAAAACTTGAGTCTGTATAACCCTCTAGTTTCAATTCAGACCCACCGTAGGCAAGAAATACATCCTTAGTTCTTCTCAAGTACTTTAGGATGTTTTTCACTGCCTTCCAGTGCTCTTCTCCTGGATTCGACTGATATCTGCTTGTTACACTAAGTGCATGAGCGACATCTGGTCTAGTACATATCATACCGTACATGATATATCCTATTGCGGAAGCATAAGGAATCTTACTCATCCGGTCTCTCTCCTCAAGTATCTTTGGGACCTGTTTCTTGGAGAGATGTATTCCATAGCTCATCGGCATGAGACCTCTCTTGGAATCTTCCATGCTAAACTTCTTTAGCATCGAGTCAATGTACTTTCCTTGGGTCAAGCCCAGCATTCTTTTAGATCTATCTCTATAGATCTTTATCCCCAAAATATAGGATGCCTCACCCAAGTCCTTCATGGAGAAGTGTTTAGATAACCAAATTTTGATCGACTGTAGCATAGGAACATCATTCCCTATCAGTAATATATCATCAACATATAATACAAGGAATGAAACAGCGCTCCCACTAACCTTCTTGTACACACAAGGTTCATCCTCATTTTTGATAAAATCAAACCTTTTGATTATCTCATCAAAACGGATGTTCCATCTTCGAGAAGCTTGCTTCAATCCATAAATGGATCGTTGTAGCTTACAGACTTGGTTTGTTCCAACCGTTGAAACAAAACCCTTTGGTTGTATCATATATACATTCTCCTCAAGCTCTCCATTGAGGAAGGCCGTTTTCACATCCATTTGCCAGATCTCGTAGTCATAATAAGCTGCAATTGCAAGCAAAATCCGAATGGACTTGAGCATAGCTATTGGTGAGAAGGTTTCATCATAGTCAACTCCTTGTCTTTGTTTAAAACCTTTTGCAACCAGTCGGGCCTTATAGGTCTCTACCTTGCCATCTGCTCCAGTCTTTCTCTTAAAGACCCATTTACACCCAATAGGCTTAATGCCCTCAGGTGGTGAAACCAAAGTCCATACTTGGTTTTCATATATGGAGTCCATCTCGGATTTCATGGCTTCTAGCCATTTCTCTGAGTCTTCACTACTCATAGCCTCTTCGTAAGTCAATGGATCATCATCATCTATGATGCGTACCTCATCATCATCCTCTATGATGAATCCATACCTATCAGGTATCTTCGGTACTCTTCCAGATTTACGAATAGGTAGTGGTACAGTAGGTTTTTCTACTTGGTTAGGTACTTGACTTTGATCCGTAGTATTTTGTGGTTCTTGAACTTTTTCAAGATATATCTTACTCCCACTGACCCCTTCAAGGATAAACTCCTTTTTCCAAGAAGGCAGCGTGTTTCGCAACAAACACCTTTTGATCAGTAGGATGATAGAAATAATACCCTGATGTTTCTTTAGGGCATCCCACGAATCTACATTTATCGGATCTAGTCTTCAGCTTATCATGCTCAAACCTTTTGACATAAGCTGGACAACCCCAAGTCTTAACATGCTTAAGATTTGGTTTTCTCTCTGTCCATATCTCATATGGGGTCTTTGGGACGGATTTGGTAGGTACCTTGTTAAGTAGGTATGCAGCCGATTCTAGGGCATAACCCCAGAAGGATACTGGAAGGTCGGTAAAACTCATCATGGATCGAACCATGTCCAACAATGTTCGATTTCTCCTTTCAGATACACCATTCAACTGTGGCGTCCCTGGTGGAGTCCATTGTGAGATTATACCTTTTTCTTTGTGACAACTTAGAAACTCATTGGTCAAGTATTCACCTCCTCGATCCGATCGAAGAATCTTAATACTCTTACCAGTTTGCTTCTCTACTTCACTTCTGAATTTTTTGAACTTTTCAAATGATTCAGATTTGTATTTCATTAAATACACATATCCAAATCTAGAATGATCATCAGTGAAAGTAATAAAATAAGAATACCCTCCTCGTGCATTCGTTGCCATAGGTCCACATACGTCTGTGTGTACCAACGCTAACAACTCTGTAACTCTTTCTCCTTTTCCAGAAAAAGGAGATTTAGTCATTTTACCCATGAGACAAGATTCACAAGTTGGATATGATTTGTAATCAGATAGCTCTAAAAGCCCATCTTTATGCAACTTGGATAATCTTGTTTCATTGATATGACCGAGTCTACAGTGCCACATAAAGGTATAATTAACATCATCTATTTTTCTTTTCTTAGTTTGTTCAATTTGAAATATATTTTCATGCAAGTCAAGTATGTAAAGTCCATTCAGTAGGTTTCCAACACCATATAAAACATTTTTATTATAAATAGAACAACTGTTGTTCTTTATTATAATATCAAAACCATCCATATCTAATACAGAAATTGAAATACTGTTTCTAATGAGTGTCGAAACATAATAACAATTATTTAAACTAATGAACTTGCCCGAAGGCAGTGCTAAACAATAAGTCCCTACAGCTAATGCAGCAACCTTTGCTCCATTTTCCACTCGTAGGACGACTTCATCCTTGTTCAGCTTTCTATTTCTGCTTAGTCCCTGCACATTATTACATATGTGAGAACTACAGCCGGTATCCAATACCCAAGTAGAATTTTGACTTTCAGAAAAATTAATTTCAATCATGAACAAACCTAGATCGGAAGTCGAAGCTTCTCCAAGCTTCTTTTGGTCGCAAGATACTCCTTGCAGTTCCTCTTCCAGTGTCCCGGCTTATTGCAATGGTAGTAAATTCCTTTGCTATCTGGATCAGGTTTCTTTTTGTCCTTTCTCTTCGCCTTGCCCTTAGCCTTCTTGTTTTTCTTCTTTTCAGAAGATACCTTGGGCCTCTTCTTTTTCTTGGAAGAATCATCCACTAGTAAGACTTGGTTCTTGTTGGATGAGAAGTGACCTTCAGCAGTTTTCAGCATGTTAAGTAACTCAGGCAAGCTGACGTCCAACTTATTCATGTGAAAATTCACAACAAATTGTGAGAAGGTGTCCGGGAGTGACTGCAAGATCAAATCTTGACTTAACTCCCCATCCATCACGAACCCAAGTTGTCCAAGTTGTTCAATCAGATTGATCATCTTAAGGACATGAGTCTCAACAGCAGTGCCCTCAGTCATACGAGATCGGAAGAGCTCCTTAGATATCTGATATCTAGCAGTCCTACTTTGCTCACCATACAACTCTTTGAGGTGCAGCAATATAGTAGGAGCATCCATAGTTTCATGCTGACGCTGAAGCTCATTACTCATGGATGCGAGCATGATGCATTGAACCAGGATTGCATCATCTTGCCACTTTCTGAAAGTAGCAATCTCTTCCTCAGAGGCTGTTTCTGCAACATTTGCAGGGACTAACGAATTTAGGACATAAGAAATCTTTTCAGCAGTGAGAACAATTCTCAGATTCCTTAACCAGCCCGTATAATTCGGTCCGGTCAATTTGTTAGCATCAAGTATGCTACGCAGTGATAGTGAGTTTGACATTTCTAAATTCTGCATGTGAAATAGACAATATTTTAGCATTCATTCATTTAATTAATTACCAAAATAAATTAGGTCTTTATTTAAATTGTTATCTCCCACTATTTTCATCAAACTATATTACCCTCAATATATATAGTTCGGCAAATCTAATTAAAGTTTTGCTAGTGAGATTAAGGACCCCATTTCAAATGTATATAGCCTTGTGGTGACACAACAAACGATATATAAATAAATAGGTAGACAACTATTGTCAATTACATCACTATGTAACTCCTTTTATTTTGCCTCTTAGATTATTTTGATCAAGTGGTGACACATCTGAATCAAAATTATCCAAGTTAAGTCCAACCTAGCACTTCCATATATTCGAAAGAAAAACACTATCCTTGTGGTGACACAAGAAAACAGCATCGTTCAGTCTATTTATAAGCATCAAATGTGATAAAGCAACATCTTAAATATTTAATACTTGCCTTGTGGTGACACAACAAACTCATATTAAATATTTAATACTTGTCACTTACATGTTGAACTTGAACATCGCGCTTTATGGGCCATAAAACAGTTGAATTTTGATATGTCCACTAGTGGGAGTCGTAGACAATTGCAATTAGCTGAGTTAGATGAGATTAGGAATGATGCTTATGAAAATGCTAAAATTTACAAGGAAAGAACAAAAGTGTTTCATGATA
Organism: Aralia elata; assembly: GCA_034770075.1. Classification (NCBI taxonomy): domain Eukaryota; kingdom Viridiplantae; phylum Streptophyta; class Magnoliopsida; order Apiales; family Araliaceae; genus Aralia; species Aralia elata. The sequence goes on along the minus strand of CM068386.1, from coordinate 59,666,158 downwards.
AATCAATTGATGAGTGAGTTTCATACCTACGAATCTAGTATTTTTGAGCTTAATTTGTTGTTGTTCTTGAGTATTTTTAATATCATTTTATTCATTTTTGTGTTTATTTTGTGTAGGATGTGTTAGTTTTGTATATTACGCAAGCATGGAATCAAATTACACAAATAGAGCAGAAGCGCGATAAAATCGAATTTTAAAATTTTATACAAACCATCACCATGATCAATCTATGTGCTCAATTGACGATATAAACGAAAGAGAAAGAGAATAAGAATTATACCCTCGTAAATCAAAGCTTCCTCGGGTACAAGTTCAACTCCTAGTCCTTCGTGTTCTCCTCGAATTCCACCGTTGAGGTTCCTTCCTTTGATCAACGTTAGCCACCCAAGTGTTTGGCCTCTAGAGGTGATCCACCAAGGAAGAATAGGTATTCAAGAAGTTGGGTATTGGTAAAACCCTAGTTTCTATCTCTATAGAAATTGTAAGTACTCTCCATAATCTAATACAAGAGTGTGTAACCCTAATCTATGATAAGACTCCTCTTATTTATAGATATAGGAATAATCCTTCCCTAAACTATTTAGGATTAGGGTTTCTATTATAATTAAACTCCTTTAATTAATTATGCTCCTAATTTAATTAGGAATTCATGGGAGAGTACTTCTATTAATTAATTCCCAATTCCTATTAGAAATTAAATAATAGTAATAGTAATAATAATAATAAGACTCCTCTTATTAATTTATATTTAATATTTTCAAAATATTAAATAATAAATATTAAGCTATTTAATTTATTCTATCTCTATAGATTAAATTAAATACACTTAACTTATTATTACAATTATGCCATTTACTTTTTAAATAAATATTTTCCTTTTTGCGGTGTGACCCTTTAGGTTCTCCATATTAAACCGGTTGTGAATAAATCAATTAGAACAATTCTAATCTTATTTAAATAAATAAATTAAACTACTTAATTCATTTAAATAAATAACATTTATTCTACAATAAGGGTAAGCCCCCTTAGCGATCAACGACTTTCAAGATAATATAGATTTCAACATCAATCACAAAAGATCTTTCAGTGAATAGTTACCGTACAATTCAATCATTCTACCATACAATGTCCCAATTAAATATAAGACATAGATTTACTGTCAAGTCTTATTTAATTTAATTATATGTATTTCGATTCCCAAATGCACAACTCTAAATAATGCAAATTAGAAACTCCTTTCTAATTTCATTCTACCTTGGCCAAGGACTACTGAGTTGTCATTTATCGAATCACATAGGACATTCACATCTTTTACTAGACGTGGTAGATTCTTTGTTAATCATTCACCTATCTTCATGCAAAACTTATTATACCCAATCATACCCTTTGATATACCCCAAAGGTCTTAAGGGACATGTCAAAGTATAACTCATCATACACAAGATACTATGATGATCTCAAGTCCAAGGATCACTTGTACTACTATCACTAGAGGAATTCCTATTGACAGACGAGTAAAACTCCGTTAGGTATTCCCTAGCGAGCCACGTTCAGTGAACTTATTCTCCAATAAGCACTTACATACTTGCTTTAGTGTCTCTACACAAATGATTATGAGATCAATCATCCTCTTCTTAAGAGCAAGCAACGTATGTACTAATCTATCCGTATTCACTAATCCCCTATTTAGTAATCCAACGATTAGGAACGATTTTAGTTTGTGAGCTATCTAGAATTTAGATCTCATTAGCATGATCACCATCATGATTCTAAAAGTATTGCTCAAAACTATGGGTTTATCACATTTAATAAAATAGCACTATGTAGATAATATAAAATGCCTTTTAAGAAAATCAATTCTTTTATTAATAAATGAATAAGATTACAAAGTATATGCTACATCATATCAAATATAATTGGCTTGTGTGCATACTACTTTCAATCTCCCACTTGCACTAAAGCCAATCGCCATGGTATCTAATACCCATCTTCTCTAAGTGACGATCAAACTGTTGTTGTGTTAAAGCTTTAGTAAATGGATCTGCAATGTTGTCTTGAGAGTCCACACGCTCCAGGGTGACATCTCCTCTTTCAATGATCTCTCTAATCAAATGAAACCGCCGCAACACTTGTTTGGATTTCTGATGAGACCTAGGTTCCTTAGTCTGCGCAACAGCTCCATTGTTGTCACAGAATGAAGGTACGGCTCCTCTAATGCTAGGAACCACTCCAAGTTCAGTTATGAACTTTTTCATCCAAACAGCTTCCTTTGCAGCTTCACTTGCAGCTATGTACTCTTCCTCTGTCACTGAATCAGCAACTGTTTGCTGCTTGGAACTCTTCCAACTCACCGTGCCACCGTTTAAGGTAAACACATACCCTGAAACGGATTTACTGTCATCTTGGTCCATTTGAAAACTTGAGTCTGTATAGCCCTCTAGTTTCAATTCAGACCCACCGTAGGCAAGAAATACATCCTTAGTTCTTCTCAAGTACTTTAGGATGTTTTTCACTGCCTTCCAGTGCTCTTCTCCTGGATTCGACTGATATCTGCTTGTTACACTAAGTGCATGAGCGACATCTGGTCTAGTACATATCATACCGTACATGATATATCCTATTGCGGAAGCATAAGGAATCTTACTCATCCGGTCTCTCTCCTCAAGTATCTTTGGGGCCTGTTTCTTGGAGAGATGTATTCCATGGCTCATCGGCATGAGACCTCTCTTGGAATCCTCCATGCTAAACTTCTTTAGCATCGAGTCAATGTACTTTCCTTGGGTCAAGCCCAGCATTCTTTTAGATCTATCTCTATAGATCTTTATCCCCAAAATATAGGATGCCTCACCCAAGTCCTTCATGGAGAAGTGTTTAGATAACCAAATTTTGATCGACTGTAGCATAGGAACATCATTCCCTATCAGTAATATATCATCAACATATAATACAAGGAATGAAACAGCGCTCCCATTAACCTTCTTGTACACACAAGGTTCATCCTCATTTTTGATAAAATCAAACCTTTTGATTATCTCATCAAAACGGATGTTCCATCTTCGAGAAGCTTGCTTCAATCCATAAATGGATCGTTGTAGCTTACAGACTTGGTTTGTTCCAACCGTTGAAACAAAACCCTTTGGTTGTATCATATATACATTCTCCTCAAGCTCTCCATTGAGGAAGGCCGTTTTCACATCCATTTGCCAGATCTCGTAGTCATAATAAGCTGCAATTGCAAGCAAAATCCGAATGGACTTGAGCATAGCTATTGGTGAGAAGGTTTCATCATAGTCAACTCCTTGTCTTTGTTTAAAACCTTTTGCAACCAGTCGGGCCTTATAGGTCTCTACCTTGCCATCTGCTCCATACTTGGTTTTCATATATGGAGTCCATCTCGGATTTCATGGCTTCTAGCCATTTCTCTGAGTCTTCACTACTCATAGCCTCTTCGTAAGTCAATGGATCATCATCATCTATGATGCGTACCTCATCATCATCCTCTATGATGAATCCATACCTATCAGGTATCTTCGGTACTCTTCCAGATTTACGAATAGGTAGTGGTACAGTAGGTTTTTCTACTTGGTTAGGTACTTGACTTTGATCCGTAGTATTTTGTGGTTCTTGAACTTCTTCAAGATATATCTTACTCCCACTGACCCCTTCAAGGATAAACTCCTTTTTCCAAGAAGGCAGCGTGTTTCGCAACAAACACCTTTTGATCAGTAGGATGATAGAAATAATACCCTGATGTTTCTTTAGGGTATCCCACGAATCTACATTTATCGGATCTATTCTTCAGCTTATCATGCTCAAACCTTTTGACATAAGCTGGACAACCCCAAGTCTTAACATGCTTAAGATTTGGTTTTCTCTCTGTCCATATCTCATATGGGGTCTTTGGGACGGATTTGGTAGGTACCTTGTTAAGTAGGTATGCAGCCGATTCTAGGGCATAACCCCAGAAGGATACTGGAAGGTCAGTAAAACTCATCATGGATCGAACCATGTCCAATAATGTTCGATTTCTCCTTTCAGATACACCATTCAACTGTGGCGTCCCTGGTGGAGTCCATTGTGAGATTATACCATTTTCTTTGAGACAACTTAAAAACTCATTGGTCAAATATTCACCTCCTCGATCCGATCGAAGAATCTTAATACTCTTACCAGTTTGCTTCTCTACTTCACTTCTGAATTTTTTGAACTTTTCAAATGATTCAGATTTGTATTTCATTAAATACACATATCCAAATCTAGAATGATCATCAGTGAAGGTAATAAAATAAGAATACCCTCCTCGTGCATTCGTTGCCATAGGTCCACATACGTCTGTGTGTACCAACGCTAACAACTCTGTAACTCTTTCTCCTTTTCCAGAAAAAGGAGATTTAGTCATTTTACCCATGAGACAAGATTCACAAGTTGGATATGATTTGTAATCAGATAGCTCTAAAAGCCCATCTTTATGCAACTTGGATAATCTTGTTTCATTGATATGACCGAGTCTACAGTGCCACATAAAGGTATAATTAACATCATCTATTTTTCTTTTCTTAGTTTGTTCAATTTGAAATATATTTTCATGCAAGTCAAGTATGTAAAGTCCATTCAGTAGGTTTCCAACACCATATAAAACATTTTTATTATAAATAGAACAACTGTTGTTCTTTATTATAATATCAAAACCATCCATATCTAATACAGAAATTGAAATACTGTTTCTAATGAGTGTCGAAACATAATAACAATTATTTAAACTAATGAACTTGCCCGAAGGCAGTGCTAAACAATAAGTCCCTACAGCTAATGCAGCAACCTTTGCTCCATTTTCCACTCGTAGGACGACTTCATCCTTGTTCAGCTTTCTATTTCTGCTTAGTCCCTGCACATTATTACATATGTGAGAACTACAGCCGGTATCCAATACCCAAGTAGAATTTTGACTTTCAGAAAAATTAATTTCAATCATGAACAAACCTAGATCGGAAGTCGAAGCTTCTCCAAGCTTCTTTTGGTCGCAAGATACTCCTTGCAGTTCCTCTTCCAGTGTCCCGGCTTATTGCAATGGTAGTAAATTCCTTTGCTATCTGGATCAGGTTTCTTTTTGTCCTTTCTCTTCGCCTTGCCCTTAGCCTTCTTGTTTTTCTTCTTTTCAGAAGATACCTTGGGCCTCTTCTTTTTCTTGGAAGAATCATCCACTAGTAAGACTTGGTTCTTATTGGATGAGAAGTGACCTTCAGCAGTTTTCAGCATGTTAAGTAACTCAGGCAAGCTGACGTCCAACTTATTCATGTGAAAATTCACAACAAATTGTGAGAAGGTGTCCGGGAGTGACTGCAAGATCAAATCTTGACTTAACTCCCCATCCATCACGAACCCAAGTTGTCCAAGTTGTTCAATCAGATTGATCATCTTAAGGACATGAGTCTCAACAGCAGTGCCCTCAGTCATACGAGATCGGAAGAGCTCCTTAGATATCTGATATCTAGCAGTCCTACTTTGCTCACCATACAACTCTTTGAGGTGCAACAATATAGTAGGAGCATCCATAGTTTCATGCTGACGCTGAAGCTCATTACTCATGGATGCGAGCATGATGCATTGAGCCAGGATTGCATCATCTTGCCACTTTCTGAAAGTAGCAATCTCTTCCTCAGAGGCTGTTTCTGCAACATTTGCAGGGACTAGCGAATTTAGGACATAAGAAATCTTTTCAGCAGTGAGAACAATTCTCAGATTCCTTAACCAGTCCGTATAATTTGGTCCGGTCAATTTGTTAGCATCAAGTATGCTACGCAGTGATAGTGAGTTTGACTTTTTTAAATTCTGCATGTGAAATAGACAACATTTTAGCATTCATTCATTTAATTAATTACCAAAATAAATTAGGTCTTTATTTAAATTGTTATCTCCCACTATTTTCATCAAACTATATTACCCTCAATATATATAGTTCGGCAAATCTAATTAAAGTTTTGCTAGTGAGATTAAGGACCCCATTTCAAATGTATATAGCCTTGTGGTGACACAACAAACGATATATAAATAAATAGGTAGACAACTATTGTCAATTACATCACTATGTAACTCCTTTTATTTTGCCTCTTAGATTATTTTGATCAAGTGGTGACACATCTGAATCAAAATTATCCAAGTTAAGTTCAACCTAGCACTTCCATATATTCGAAAGAAAAACACTATCCTTGTGGTGACACAAGAAAACAGCATCGTTCAGTCTATTTATAAGCATCAAATGTGATAAAGCAACATCTTAAATATTTAATACTTGCCTTGTGGTGACACAACAAACTCATATTAAACATTTAATACTCTATTCTTTTACCATGCTAGAAGGCGACGTTCGATATTCCAAATATCTTTGAACGCTTAGGACTTAATATGATTTCTTTGAGAGGTTTATTATTATTAGTCTCATCTTGTTTAGCGCGCATGCACATATATATATAAAAAACGCGTTATATTATTTAACATGCGAAGCATGTTGTATAATATATAATATATATAGTAATCATGCACATATAGAATACTATATTCTACCCGGATTGATTATGGACTTTTATTCTAGTTTGGTTCACTAGAGCCACCAAGTGAACCAAAAGGTTAAACCTAGGGTGTAAGAATTAAATTTAAATATAACTATTACATTTAAACCCGGGCTCCAATACAAACGGGTCTTCAAGCGCTCCTTGCTCCTTTGTCTCCAATTCTTCAAAATTAATTCTAACTAGTCCTATTACATAAACTATTTACAATAAATAGAAACCTTGATCAACAGTCAAGGGGAAGTACATAGGAGGGAGATAAAATTTACATTAAGAAAAATTAGAGAAGACGAGGTACGCAGACCCCATTTATAAAAACTCATACATTCAAGCATCTTCTAAAATAAATCTAATCACACATTGGTCAATAGTCCATAATCAATCCCTATTTATTATCATACATATCTCTATATGTATCAATAAATAACATTCATCTCATGAATAATAAAACCATTCCATATATGCATTGATATCAATTAATGGGCAAAAGTTTTGCTAATATTTAGTTTTGAAACAAAATAAACTCTTTTATTTTAATCAAAAACCAAATTCAAATTAAACTCTTTTAATTTTAGTAATCTGAAATCCTATTCCAGATAAAATAAACATCTTTATTTTAAACTTATATCAATTAAATAAACCATTTATTTTAATTGAAGTAAAATTTGTTTTTCTGGTTCTGATGTCCGGCGCAGCTGCACCCAGAATGAACTGGGAAACGGCGCAGCTGCGCTGAACCCCATAATCGATTTTTCTGGGTTTGGGCGCAGCTGCGCTCCAGAATGAACTAGAGCCGGCGCAGCTGCGCCGCGTAACAGTTTCAGGAAAAACGAATTATGCCCAAAAATTTTGATCCAATCGCATACCATACATACATGGAATCATCAAAATTGATAATTAGCACAAGATTAGGCTCTGATACCACTGTTAGGTTTGTATATTACGCAAGCATGCAATCAAATTACACAAATAGAGCGGAAGCGCGATAAAATTGGATTTTAAAATTTTATACAAACCATCACCATGATCAATCTATGTGCTCAATTGACGATATAAACGAAAGAGAAAGAGAATAAGAATTATACCCTCGTAGATCAAAGCTTCCTCGGGTACAAGTTCAACTCCTAGTCCTTCGTGTTCTCCTCGAATTCCACCGTTGAGGTTCCTTACTTTGATCAACGTTAGCCACCCAAGTGTTTGGCCTCTAGAGGTGATCCACCAAGGAAGAATAGGTATTCAAGAAGTTGGGTATTGGCAAAACCCTAGTTTCTATCTCTATAGAAATTGTAAGTACTCTCGACAATCTAATGCAAGAGTGTGTAACCCTAATCTATGATAAGACTCCTCTTATTTATAGATGTAGGAATAACCCTTCCCTAAACTATTTAGGATTAGGGTTTCTATTATAATTAAACTCCTTTAATTAATTATACTCCTAATCCAATTAGGAATTCATGGGAGAGTACTTCTATTAATTAATTCTCAATCTCTATTAGGAATTAAATAATAGTAATAGTAATAATAATAATAAGACTCCTCTTATTAATTTATATTTAATATTTCCAAAATATTAAATAATAAATATTAAGCTATTTAATCTATTCTATCTCTATAGATTAAATTAAATACACTTAACTTATTATTACAATTATGCCATTTACTTCTTAAATAAATATTTTCCTTTTTGCGGTGTGACCCTTTAGATTCTCCATATTAAACCGATTGTGAATAAATCAATTAGAACAATTCTAATCTTATTTAAATAAATAAATTAAACTATTTAATTTATTTAAATAAATAACATTTATTCTACAATAAAGGTAAGCCCCCTTAGCGATCAACGACTTTCCAGATAATATAGATTTCAACATCAATCACAAAAGAACCTTTCAGTGAATAGTTACCGTACAATTCAATCCTTCTACCATACAATGTCCCAATTAAATATAAGACATGGATTTACTGTCAAGTCTTATTTAATTTAATTATATGTATTTCGATTCCCAAATGCACAACTCTAAATAATGCAAATTAGAAACTCCTTTCTAATTTCATTCTGCCTTGGCCAAGGACTACTGAGTTGTCATTTATCGAATCACATAGGACATTCACATCTTTTACTAGACGTGGTAGATTCTTTGTTGATCATTCACCTATCTCAATGCACAACTTATTATACCCAATCATACCCTTTGATATACCCCAAAGGTCTTAAGGGACATGTCAAAGTATAACTCATCATACACAAGATATTATGATGATCTCAAGTCCAAGGATCACTTGTACTACTATCACTAGAGGAATTCCTATTGACAGGCGAGTAAAACTCCATTAGGTATTCCTTAGCGAGCCACGTTCAGTGAACTTATTCTCCAATAAGCACCTCATACTTGCTTTAGTGTCTCTACACAAATGATTATGAGATCAATCATCCTCTTCTTAAGAGCAAGCAACGTATGTACTAATCTATCCGGATTCACTAATCCCCTATTTAGTAATCCAACGATTAAGAACGATTTTAGTTTGTGAGCTATCTAGAATTTAGATCTCATTAGCATGATCACCATCATGATTCTAAAAGCATTGCTCAAAATTATGGGTTGATCACATTTAATAAAACAGCACTATATAGATAATATAAAATGCCTTTTAAGAAAATTAATTCTTTTATTAATAAATGAATAAGATTACAAAGTATATGCTATATCATATCAAATATGATTGGCTTGTGTGCATACTACTTTCAGGATGGAATTGGAGGGGTATCAAAGTCATTTTGGTGAAGAATAATGCTTAATAAAGATTAATGGGAATTAAACTTGGAGCTGATGGCATTTTTGTGATTCTGGGGTCTTGATCGAGCGCCGGAGCGCGGGATTTGCATTAGGATGAGCGTCGGGGCGCTGGGAGCAGAACTTGTAGGCTTTGTGCGGCTGTGACGTATTAAAAAGAAGCCAATTAGGAATGGGAGAAGGGTTTTTAACTGATATAAATAGGGTAACAATTGAGGATAGGAGAGACAGAGCATTTTTACTGAAGACTAGGAGAGCACTTGAAGGGATTGCAACTGGAGATTGAAGATTGGAGGCTTTTATTGAGATTTTATTCTTCTCCTCTATTTGTAATTTGAATTAAGATGTTTTTCATGGGATATTTGGTTTTAATTTTCAGCATGAACTAACTTTTTAATTAAGGCTACAATTGAACCATTATTGATTATGGATTAATTATTTATTTGATTCCAATTATTATTTCATTATCAAGTTGTCTATCATATCTGTACTAATTAATTAATTGTCTGGCCAACAATTAGCGGGATACTCTAAGTGAATTCGGGAGATGAAATCTAGGGTTAGATCATGACATGATAGCATGTATTCTTAATTATTTGTATGGGATGAATAATTAGGGTTGTGAAGTGAATAAGAATATCTCTTCGCTGCATGTAACTTTTGGGAATTGATACTTAATTAATTTGATTCTTTTGTTTTGCATAGGAATATCGCAAAATAAATTGAGTTAGATAATTTTATTTGATCACTTGGAAAAGGGCTTATAAATAAAGTTGAATTCCTGTTAACAGCTTGGATGAATGTGATAATTGGATAAATTGGATATAATAATTCATATGATATAGTTGGGGATATTGTAGTCTTAAGTCTTAATCATCTGAAATTCAACCTTTGTGTTAGATAATTTTCTTAGTTAACTTTATTAGTCAAATCATTATTGAAATTTGTGATCGTTTAAATAGAAACTGAATTAGTATAAAATTAGTAGTTGGAGTTTATTTAACTGGATTCCTTGTGGGTCCGACACTTATTACTTATTCTATATTACTTGTTGATCGTGTGCACTTGCGCGTAATTGATTGTATCTAAAATCGATAACAAGTTTTTGGCGCCGTTGCCAGGGAATCTTTGTTTAAATATTAATTTCATATTAGTTACAATTGATTCAGTTTTAATTTAAACATTTTCTTTTTATTTTTAACTCTTCTTATTGTGTTTCTTCTTTCCGCAGGTAGCTCATTTGTGTATGCACACTAGGTCTAAGTGTAAAAAGGAGCTTTTGCTATACACCGAGGATATTGAGAAGAAGTTACGAAAATTAAGATTGACTAGTGCGGTAGTATATACAGAAGAAAAACTGGCAGAGGAAGAAGAAATTCCCGTAAACATGGCTAGGGAAGAGAAAAGGTCAATTAGGATTACGCGATGCCGATAGTTACGGATATTCAGTCTAGCATTCAGAGACCTGCGATCAACGCGAACAGCTTTGAGATAAAATCGGGGACGATTCAAATGTTACAGAATTCGGTACAGTTTGGGGGTAGTCCGAATGATGATCCGAGTGAACACATAAGGAACTTTTTAGAAATCTGCGACACCTTCAAGTTCAACAATGTTACAGAAGAAGCTATAAGGTTAAGACTTTTCCCGTTCTCACTGAGAGATAAAGCGAAGAGTTGGCTACATTCCTTGCCACCAGGTTCAATCACGACTTGGGACGACTTAGCTCAAAAATTTCTGGCTAAGTTCTTTCCACCAGCGAAGACGGCAAGATTAAGGAATGAAATTCACACGTTCACCCAGTTCGACTCTGAAACATTGTATGAGGCATGGGAACGGTTTAAGGATTTGCTTCACAAGTGTCCGCACCATGGGATCCAGAATTGGTTGTAGGTACAAACGTTTTGTGATGGGTTGAATGGTCCTACGAGGGCTAGTGTTGACGCAGCTGCTGGAGGTGCCATCATGGGGAAGAATATTGAGAAGCTTTCCAATTGTTAGAAACCATGGCAACCAATAACTACCAGTGGCCCACGACAAGGTTAAATAAGTCAAAAACAGCAGGGAAGATAGAAGTAGATGGAGTTACAGCCTTAGCAGCCCAAATGTCCGCTCTAATGAGGAAGATAGATTCATGGGGACCGAGGTCGGTTGCACAGGTGGTGGTAATTTGTGAACAGTGTGCGGGAGAGCATTCCACAGATCAGTGTCCCATAAATTCAGAGTCAGCTCAGTTTGTAGGAAGCTATAATAGACCGCCGGCACCGTATCAGAATGCTTATAATCAGGGGTGGAGGAATCATCCGGGTTTCCCTTGGAGTGATAATCAAGCTCAAACTCAGGCTCCACGACCACAGAATCCACCCGGTTTTCAGAATCAAGGTCCACAGCAGGCAAAAAGGAAGAAGAACTTAGAAGATGCGTTGGCAAAGTTCGTTGCAGCTACCGATAAGAGGATGACAAAGCAAGATAAGTTGTTGAATCAGGTAGATTTAAATGTGAAAAGCCAAGCAGTGTCAATCAAAAATTTAGAGAATCAGATGGGGCAGTTAGCTCAGGCTCTGAATACTCGTCCACAAGGAGCATTACCGAGCGACACTGAAATTAATCCAAGAAGAGACGGAAAGGAGCATTGCAAGGCTGTAACTTTGAGAAGCGGAAAAGAGCTATCTGAGGCGGTGAAAGGAAGTGAACAGCCGAAATCTACGAATGATAAGGAGAAAGCTACCGAGAAAAATGTGAGCGATGGTTCTAATTTGGGAAAGAATCCGGAAGTGGAGGTAACACTTAATGAAAACAAGCAAAGCAATGCAGTGCCTCCTCTTCCATTCCCGCAGAGATTTCAGAAGTCCAAATTAGACAAACAGTTCTCAAAATTTTTGGAGGTTTTCAAAAAGCTTCATATCAACATTTCGTTTGTAGAAGCTTTGGAACAAATGCCTAGTTATGCCAAATTTATGAAGGAAGTCTTGTCTAAGAAGTGGAAGTTTGGTGAGTTTGAGATAGTGGCCCTAACCGAAGAGTGCAATGCAATTTTGCAAAAGAAATTACCACCGAAGTTGAAGGATCCGGGTAGTTTCACTATTCCGTGCGTAATAGGTAATCAGTTCTCTGGGAGGGCATTGTGCGATTTGGGAGCGAGTATCAATTTAATGCCGTTGTCGGTTTACACTCAGCTTGGGTTGAAAGCACCAAAACCGACAAATATCAGCTTGCAGTTAGAAGATCGGTCAGTAACCTATCCGAGGGGAATAGTGGAAGACATTTTGGTTAAGGTTGACAAGTTCATCTTCTCGGCTGATTTCATCATTCTAGATTACGAGGAAGACAAAGAAATTCCAATTATATTGGGTCGGCCATTCCTAGCTACTGGGAGGACATTAATAGATGTGCAAAAGGGGGAATTGACAATGAGAGTTCAAGATCAGGAAGTTACTTTCAACGTGTTTAAGTCAATGAAGTTCTCTAAAGAAACCGAGGAGTGTTCGCGGATTGATACAGTGGACGAGGCGGTGATCGAGGTATTCAACAAAACTTATTTAGCAGATTCACTTGAAGCGGCATTAACTGGTTGTGATGCTAATGATGACTTGGATCGTATGGATTACGTGAAGATACTGGATGCGATTCCGATTTCTCGAGAATTTAACAAGCGATTTGATAGTCTTGATCGTCTTGATGGAGTAGGGAAGCTTTCTAAAACTTCAATAGAGGAACCACCGGTATTAGAACTCAAACCCCTTCCAAATCATCTGAGGTATGCTTACTTGGACGAGTCAAACACCTTACCTATAATAGTTTCTACTCATTTAACTGAAGTTCAAGAAGAAAAACTGTTAAGGGTGTTGCGCGAGTATAAGACGGCAATTGGGTGGACCATAGCCGATATAAAAGGAATTAGCCCGTCATTTTGCATGCATAAAATTCTGCTTGAGGAAGGGGCAAAACCAGTGATTGAGCAACAACGAAGATTAAATCCTATCATGAAGGATGTGGTGAAGAAGGAAATCATCAAGTGGTTGGATGCGGGAATAATTTATCCGATTTCTGATAGTTCTTGGGTTAGTCCCATGCATTGTGTACCAAAGAAAGGCGGAATGACTGCGGTAGAAAACGAACATAACTAGCTCATTCCTACGAGGACTGTGACCGGGTGGAGAGTGTGCATCGATTACCGAAAATTGAATAAGGCGACTCGCAAGGATCACTTCCCCTTGCCATTCATTGATCAGATGTTGGATAGGTTAGCAGGTCATCAGTTTTACTGTTTGTTGGACGGATATTTGGGCTATAATCAGATTGCAATTGCTCCGAAAGACTAAGAGAAGACTACGTTTACTTGTCCGTATGGAACCTTCGCATTCCGGAGGATGTCCTTTGGTCTTTGCAACGCACCAGCCACATTCCAGAGATGCATAATGGCGATTTTCTCCGATATGGTCGAGCAGAATTTGGAAGTGTTTATGGATGATTTTTCGGTATTCGGTGATAGTTTTGATTTGTGCCTCAACAATTTGATCCTAGTGTTGACACGATGCGTGGAAACAAACTTGGTGCTCAACTGGGAAAAGTGTCACTTCATGGTCAAAGAAGGAATTATATTGGGTCACAAGGTTTCTGCAGCTGGCCTAGAGGTAGATAAAGCGAAAATTGAAACAATTGAAAAGCTACCTTTGCCAATATCTGTGAAGGGTATAAGGAGTTTTTTGGGACATGCTGGTTTTTACAGACGTTTCATCAAAGATTTTTCAAAAATTTCGAAGCCACTATGTTCACTCCTTGAGAACGATGTACCGTTTAAAATCGATCAGTCTTATATTGATGCATTTGAAGTGTTGAAACAGAAATTAATATCCACTCTGATAATGGTTGCTCCAAATTAGTCTCTACCATTTGAACTGATGTGTGATGCGAGTGACTTTGCTTTGGGTGTGGTGTTGGGACAACGCAGAGATGAGATTTTTCACACCATCTATTACTCAAGCAAAATGCTTACGGGAGCACAGTCGAATTACACCACAACCGAAAAGGAATTGCTTGCGGTTGTGTTTGCCTTTGATAAGTTTCGGGCATATCTAGTTGGGACTAAGGTGATAGTGTATACAGATCATTCAGCTATAAAGTACCTGATTGAGAAGAAGGATGCAAAGCCTAGGTTGATTCGATGGGTTCTTCTTTTACAAGAATTCGACTTAGAGATCCGAGATAGGAAAGGCACAGAAAATCAGGTTGCAAATCATCTTTCAAGATTAGAAAACTCCGATGTGAGAACGGATGAATTAGTGATCAACGAGTCGTTTCTGGATGAGCAATTGTTGTGGATCACGACGACAGTGCCTTGGTATGCGGATTTTGTCAATTATCTGGTAAGCAACGTACTCCCTCCGGATTTGAATTTTCAACAACGCAAGAAATTTCTTCATGATGTCATCTTCACTCATTGTCATTCTTCAGAGTATGGTGGGCACTATGGAGGAGAACGGACAGCGGCAAAAGTGCTCCAATCAGGGTTTTTCTGGCCCTCGTTGTTTAAAGATGCTCATATTTTTGTCCTAAAGTGCGACCGATGCCAACGGGTTGGAAATATCTCAAAACGGAACGAAATGCCTCTCAAAAACATCCTTTAAGTGGAGCTTTTTGATGTATGGGGCATCGACTTTATGGGGCCATTTCCTTCATCATTTAACAATCAATACATATTATTGGCAGTGGACTAAGTGTCCAAATGGGTTGAGGCAGCCGCATTACCCACCAATGATGCCAAGGTTATTTTGCGGTTCTTACGGAAGAACATTTTCACCCGATTCGGAACACCATGAGCCATAATTAGTGATGAAGGCACCCATTTCTGCAACAAACACTTCACCAAGCTTCTTGCTACGTATGGGGTTAAACACAAAATAGCTATGGCTTACCATCCCCAAACAAATGGTCAAGCTGAAGTGTCGAATCGTGAGATCAAGAGCATCTTGGAGAAAGTCATGAATCTGTCACGTAAGGATTGGACGATGAAGTTAGATGATGCTTTATGGGCTTATCTCACAACATATAAGAACCCCATCGGAATGTCACCGTATCGAATGGTTTATGGAAAAGCATGTCATTTACCAGTGGAGCTGGAACATAATGCGTATTGGGCTATTCGTAAGTTAAACTTTAATCTCCAAGCATCAGGTGAGAAAAGGCTTCTTCAATTGAACGAGATGGAGGAATTTCGACATCACGCGTATGAAAATGCTAAACTCTATAAGGAGAAAGTAAAGAAATGGCATGACAAACGCATCCTTGATCGGAAGTTTGAGTCGGGCCAGACAGTATTGCTATTCAACTCTAGGTTGCTTCTTTTTCCTGGAAAATTGAAGTCAAGATGGTCGGGACCATTTGTGGTTACTTTAGTCACGCCGCATGGAGCCATTGAGATTGAAGAACCAAGCTCGAAGCGTACGTTCAAGGTCAATAGTCAATGACTGAAACACTACTGGGGGGAGACGTCGATCATAACTCGGCATCGATCTATTTGATAGATGCACCTGATTCTTGAGCACAGTAGAAAAGTCTGGCTGAGGACTTTAAACTAAGCGCTATTGGGAGGCAACCCAACATTTAATTTTACTCCGGCAACTTCTAGTTCCAATTTATAGAATAGCCATTTATTTATTTATTTATTTTTATTTTTAATATTATTATTGTTTTCACCGCTATGTCTTAATCTCTGCAGTTGAATGAAGTAAGGATATTAAGAAGCCAATTGTACAAGAATGAAAAGGATGTTTGAAGGAGTATAGGAAAGGTGCAACAGGGAAACTTAAAGCTGCTCCAAGCGCCCCAGTGCTATACCTATGAGCAAACCCAGAGCCCCGACGCTCAAGGTGAAAGTAGTATGCACACAAGCCAATTATATTTGATATGATGTAGCATATACTTTGTAATCTTATTCGGTTATTAAAGGCATTTTATATTATCTACATAGTGTTGTTATATTAAATGTGATAAACCCATAGTTTTAAGCAATGCTTTTAGAATCATGATGGTGATCATGCTAATGAGATCTAAATTCTAGATAGCTCACAAACTAAAATCGTTCCTAATCGTCGGATTACTAAAAAGGGGATTAGTGAATCCGGATAGATTAGTACATACGTTGCTTGCTCTTAAGAAGAGGATGATTGATCTCATGATCATTTGTGTGGAGACACTAAAGCAAGTATGTAGGTGTTTATTAGAGAATAAGTTCACTGAACGTGGCTCGCTAAGGAATACCTAATGGAGTTTTACTCGCCTGTCAATAGGAATTCCTCTAGTGATAGTAGTACAAGTAATCCTTGGACTTGAGATCATCATAGTATCTTGTGTATGATGAGTTATACTTTGACATGTCCCTTAAGACCTTTAGGGTATAACAAAGGGTATGATTGGGTATAATAAGTTGTACATGAAGATAGGTGAATGATCAACAAAGAATCTACCACGTCTAGTAAAAGATGTGAATGTCCTATGTGATTCGATAAATGACAACTCAATAGTCCTTGGCCAAGGCAGAATGAAATTAGAAAAGAGTTTTTAATTTGCATTATTTAGAGTTGTGCATTTGAGAATCGAAATACATATAATTAAATAAAATAAGACTTGACAGTATTTCCATGTCTTATATTTAATTGGGACATTGTATGGTAGATGTAACGAATGCAATTTTTATGATTGAATAAAAATATTTATTGAGTTATATAAATATTTTTATTAATTCATTGAGTTAAATAAATAATTTATTAAGTTTTGGTGAAGTGGGTATATATTGAGTTTAATAATGTTAAATATTATTTGAATGTGATTTGTTATGTTTATTCTAATTTAATTTAATGATTAAATTAGATGATGAAAAGGTTTATTTGAATAAATGATTTATTTGAATAAGAGAATTTATTTGGTATTATTGTTATTTGTTAAATGAAATTATTATTTGAGTTGGTAAGGTTTAATTGAATTTATTTAATAATAAGTTCAATTAAATTAGAAGTGTGACATTTTAAACTATATGTTATATTGGTTTATTAAAATAAATGAGAAAGTGTTTAATTCAGTTTTACCAAACAAGGCCCTATGATCTTTGTTTGGGAATAATGGGTTATTTTATTTGTATTTTACCAAACATGGCCTTAAGACCTTTAGTTGAAATAATGGATTAATTTATTTAGTATTTGCCAAACAAGCCTTAGAGGCTTTTGAAATTTTTAACTGATAGATATTATATCATACGTTATTATTATATTAAGTATCAGTTTTTATTTTGTTTTTATTTCATCAGTTTTTATTTTTTAGAAAGAACGTCAGTTAAGAAAGAAAGAAAGAAAAACAAAGAAGAAGAAACACAGAGCTTGAGAGAAAGAAAAGAACTCTGTGAATTTGAGAGTTGAGAGAAAAGAGAGAAATTGTGTGAGAAGCTTGGTGATTGGAGTAAGAATTCAAGCAAGGAAGTTTAATCAAATTTTCTTACAACAATTGAAGGTATAATTCTTTTTCCTCTTGGTTTATTCTACTGTATATAATTTTAGTTACTGTATGTGAATTCAATTGCTAGAGTATATGAATTATTTGATTATAGTTGTTGTAATTGGTAGTAATCATGTGTTAGATGATTATATGTTGATTAATAATCAATTTAGAGGTGTTAATTCATGAAAACATGATTTAGAATGAAGTCTTTGTTCTTACAGAGTCTTATCTCATGTATGGTATATATATTTGATAATTGATGTTCAATTAGATTATTAATTGGTAAGTTGACTTTTGATTGTGTTAATACGATGAAAAATGAAAAGAATGTAATTTGAATGGATTAAAATGATTGAAAGATGAGTTTACAGTGGTTGATTTTATTAAAATAGCTAAAACATGAATATTTGGTTTTAACAGTGAATTTTTGGTTTTAAATTGGTTGATTATGTGTTTTATAATGCTTAGATTGATTAGAAACGTGTTGGGTAAATGTTTTGTATCATATATGATGTCTGGGTATGTTTAATTTGTTTACTGGATGGTAGAATTCGGAAAATTTGGCCAAATTTGGCCTAAGTTTTCACTGGTTCGCGACTGTAGGAGATGACTGTCGAGTCTCTCGCCCCGGCGAGAGAAATGAACTGTAAATTCTCGCCCCGGCGAGAGCTCGCCCCGGCGAGAAATTTACAAAGGAATCCTCGCCCCGGCGAGAAAATTTAAAAGGGAATTCTCGCCCCGACGAGAATCACTGCTGGAAAAAAAAAATTTATTATTTTGTTTTCCTTTCTTGGAAGTTATGATGAATAATTAAATTTATATTAAAGTATTAAGTGATTAATGAAATTCCTAGATAATTGAAACTTGTTGATTATGGTTTGCTAAACGAGATGTTATAATAAAAAGGATAAGAGCTAGCTTAAAGTGTATATTTTTTTGTAACTAATTATGTTACCATTTTATAATTAAATGTATAGGTTGTTTAAGGATCGTGAGATATTTAATTTGTAATCTACGCTTGAGGCAAGTTCCTTATCTCAACTTATTACTTTTACGTTGAGCAAGTTGTTCTTTTCTTTTAACTTGTTAATTTATTCAAAACAAGTTTATTTATATTGAGCAAGCTTATTGACCTTAGCTTATTGATATTCAAGCAAGGTTACTATCATGATTATGTACTTAAGTTTTATTCCAATCATTGTTTATTATTCAAACTTCAAGTATAGTTTCTATTGAACAAACTCTATTGATGAATTAGACTAGCAAACCCTTATTGATTCAGCTAGTCCTTAGTTGATGAGCGATTTCAAAGACTTAGAATATTTTCTATTCTTGTTCCAAACCAAGTTTATTTTGATACGGATTCAGACGATAAACTGAGATGAACAACCCTAATATAGGGGATTACTTACGCGACAGCGTTAAAATGTTTGTGCATAATACATTGTACAAAGGGCTGATCCCCCTGAGTACGAGATGTTGGTCCATAGTCTATATGACTGTTAAAGGTTACAGTGGAAATACTTGTCAACCTAGGACATAGTTCGAGGTCTTGTGACCCTCAGATATAATTTCTAAATCTCGAAATCTATTTTTCCTTGAATCGAGCATTCAAACGAGCTTTTAGACTTTGATCATTTATTTACTGAGATTCAGAAAATTATTATTCCTCAGTTGAAATCCATTTCATTTAAATATTATTGTTATCGTACTTGTGAGCAATTGTTTGCTCACTCTTGCACTAATCATTGCAGCTAAGGCTGAGAGGTCGGACGAGCCGTCCACAAGCAAAGGCAAGGGCAAGATGCATAAATAGCTAACGACCTACTATTTACTTGATGATTATTTGTAACAATACTTGTTTTAAATTATGTTTTATTCCGCATTGATGTATTAAGGTTTAGATAACCTGGGAATTGAATGTTTAATAGTTTGGTGATGTAACCCATTTTGGGAAAATATTTCTTTAAGTTTATTTAATTGTTATTTTATTGGGTAGTTAGTTTTGAATGTATGTTTTAGTGAACACCAAATCAGTGGAAATTAAGTACCTGGATTTGGGGGTGTCACAGGTTGGTATCAGAGCTGATAGGTTATGAACCTTTAGGTGGGGAAAACCTTAGGGTAGTAGCCTTTTAGAAGATAGAGAATATAGTGGTGATAAACTCTTATCGAGTTCTAAGGAATGAATTACGGAAATTCATAAAAGACAATAAAATGATTATGTACTATGTGCTTATTTGATAACAAACTTATGTGCTCGCGAGTATTATCGATTAGTAATTAAAACTTAAAAATTTTGGTGTCAGGATGACTGATAGAGGAGAGCCCAGCCAGACTAGGGAGGAGGAGCCCCGAGATATTCACGTAGTTCATGAGCATCTAGTGCAGAAGGAGCCATCTCCATTGGTTACAGTTACAGGTCACGAGTATGAGCCTGAGATTGATCCTGAGGAGGACCCTCAGGAGGATCCTGAGGAGGAGGAGGAAGACCCTGAGGGGATCTCACTATCTACTTTGGGTGTTCAGATGTACGAGCAGGTGTATGATCGTAACATAGAGTTGCAGGATAGAGTGGAGGAGTTAGAGAGGCAGCTGGCGGAGCGATAAACTGCTTTGAAGCAGAAGAGCAGTGAGATCGAGGAGCTAGACATACGTCTTGGAGATGTGGAGTGGAAGTTGGTTCATGTAGAGAGTGAAAAGGAGGAGTTAGAGGAACATGCTGCAGAACGTCAAGCCACTTTAGAGCAGAAGGATGCTGAGATCCAAGACCTTTCATCACGTCTTGCAGAGGCTGAGCAGAGGCTAGCACAGTCTGAGTATCGACGCGGACAGTTGATAGCCAGGGATGAAATTGTCCGAGATGAGTTGAAAGAGGAGTCAGCTAAGCGGGCGAGAGCTGAAACTGCTTGGTTAAGAGAGGCTGATCGTGCAGATAGAGTTGAGTGCGAAGTGCGATCAAAGAAGGCTAAGATTGATGAGATGGAGTATATTTTTCATACTACCATGGATAGAGCTCAAGATCGAGCTAATCGTCATCCAGATGTGATGGATCGTAGGATGATGACACGCATTATGGAGCAGGAACGCCAGGAAGCTATGCGTCGTGGGATGTCATCATAGATTGTGATTAGTTATGTTATTATGATACCATGAAGTGAATAAATTGTAAATCCCAGTTTCTATAATGGGATAGAATAATGATGTAATCCTGAAACTTTGTGATTTCAGGATAGATGATGTAAATAACTATGGTGTTATCTCTATTATGTTTTCAGGCAATAAATGAATAAAATGCGAAAGTTTATCAGATGTACTGTGTGTTAAGTGTTTTATATAAATGTTTAAGTTAAGACTTAAATGTTTAAGTAATCGAGCAATAGTCTAATGACGCAAATTTTTTTTTTAACAGTAAGATGCCTCCAAGAAGACAACCAACACGTCAACAGACCCCTGAGGGATCTACTAACAACGAAGAAGCCAACGCTAATCCCATGCAGCAGTTGGTAAATTTGTTAACGGGAGCCTTTGCAAATCAACCACAAGCTCAGGCTACAACCTTTAAAGACTTCAAGGCTGTCGGACCTCCGGAATATCACGGGTCTATGAATCCGATAGAGGCTCAAACATGGATTATGGAAATGGAGAAGGTGTTTGATGTCGCTAGAGTCAGCGAGGACCAGAAGACGGCATTTGCAACCTTCATGCTGAAATCAGAAGCTAGCTACTGGTGGCAAGCAAATAAGACTCGAGGTGGCCAAGGGATTATTCCGTGGGAGCGATTTAAAGAGATGTTTTTCGAGACCTACTTTCCGGCAAGTGCTCAAAATCAAATGGAGGTGCAGTTTCTGGAACTGAAGCAAGGTACCATGACGGTACCTGAATATGCTGCAAAGTTTAATGAGCTGGCGCGGTTTGCGCCATATCAGGTCAACACGGATGAGCGGAAGGCTAGGAGATTTGAGCAGGGACTGAAACCCTGGTTATATAGTAGAGTTTTGTTGTTTCAACTGAACTCATTTGCGGCAGTGCTGGAAAAGGCGATTATCACTGAAGGAGGCAGTGATGCTCTGTCCAAGTATAATCAGGAGCAGAGGAAGAAGAAGAATGATAGTGAATACAAGGCAAGTGGTAGCCATGGGGGCAGTAGCCAGAAGAGGAAATGGAATGATAGTAACTCTGCGGGAAGTCAGCAGGGTAATCAGAAGAAGAAGATGGAGGTGTGCAGCAACTGTGGAAAGAGCCATATGGGTGCTTGTTTGAAAGGTAAGAGGGTGTGCTTCAACTGCGGGCAGGAGGGGCATATCGCGCCGAATTGCCCTAATCCAAAGAAGGGAGCATGTTTCATCTGTGGGTCGAAGGATCACTTTGCCCGAGAGTGCCCTAAGAAAGCAACTACAGGTGGAGCCAGTTCAGGAAAGGGAAACAACGGTGGTGGAGGCAATCTGACTATCACAGGACCCACGCAGCCCAACCGACCTACCGCTCGAACGTTCAATATGACGGTGCAGGATGCTGTGCAGTCAAAGGATGTAGTGTCAGGTATCATTCCAGTCAATAATGTTAATGCTTATGTATTGTTTGACTCGGGTACTACTTGCTCATTTATATCCGATGATTTTGCTAAGAAATTAGAGTTACCTCAGGAAGAATTAGATTACCCTATGAACATAGAAATTGCGAATAGAGAGGTGATTCCTATTAAGTTTGTCCACAAGAACTGTCAGGTAGATATTAAGGGTCATGTGATGACAGTAAACTTGATCCCAATTCGTCTTGGGGAGTTTGATGTTATTTTGGGTATGGATTGGTTGTTTAACCATGGGGCAGTTATTGACTGTCAAAAGAAGTGTGTAAACCTTATGACTCCGTCAAAGGTAGTGTTTTATGGCAGCAAGTCGCCTAGACAAACGAGTTGTCTGACGATGATGCAGGCCAGAAAGATGTTGAGACAAGGATGTGTAGGATATCTAGCCTACATAGTCGATACCCGAAAGGTGGGTGCAAAACTGGAGGAGATACCAGTAGTTAGGGATTTTGCGGACGTGTTTCCTGATGATTTGCCAGGATTACCGCCAGATAGGGAAATCGAGTTTGTAATTGATTTAGCACCGGGAACGGCCCCTATATCGAAAGCCCCGTATCGAATGGCTCCGGTAGAAATGAAGGAGTTAATGGTGCAGCTGCAAGAATTGCTGGATAAGAAATATATTCAACCGAGCGTCTCGCCGTGGGGAGCGCCGGTATTGTTTGTTAAGAAGAAGGATGGGTCAATGCGTCTTTGCATTGATTATAGAGAGTTGAATAAGGTCACGATTAAAAACAAGTATCCATTGCCAAGGATCGATGACCTGTTTGACCAACTGAAGGGAGCAAGATATTTTTCGAAGATAGATTTACGAAGTGGGTACCATCAATTGAAGGTGAGAAAAGAGGACATACCAAAGACGGCGTTTCGAACCAGATATGGTCACTATGAGTTTTTGGTTATGTCATTTGGTTTAACGAATGCGCCTACAGCATTCATAGACTTAATGAATACGGTGTTCAAACCATTTCTGGATAAGTTTGTGGTGGTATTCATAGACGACATTTTGGTTTACTCCAAAACTCAAGAAGAACACGTGGAGCATTTGAGAGTGACGTTGGAGGCGTTAAGGAAGGAGAAATTATATGCAAAATTTTCAAAATGCGAATTTTGGTTGGAGCGTGTTCAATTCCTTGGGCATGTTATTGATAAAGACGGAATTTTGGTGGATCCAGCGAAAGTGGAAGCTGTCATGAACTGGGATCAGCCGAAGACACCGTCAGAAGTGAGGAGTTTCCTAGGTTTGGCAGGATACTACAGGCGTTTTATTCAAGATTTTTCTAGGATCGCCACTCCGTTAACGAATTTAACAAGAAAGTCAGTGAAGTTTATTTGGACGGTAGAGAATTTCGAGTAAGAAAGTGCGAAGAGAGTTTCCAAGAACTAAAGAAGAGACTAAGTTCGGCACCTGTGTTGTCTTTACCAGATGATACAGGAAATTTTGTGGTGTACAGTGACGCATCACATAAAGGACTTGGTTGTGTGTTGATGCAGAATGGTAAGGTTATTGCATATGCATCGCGCCAACTAAAAGACTATGAAAAAGGATATCCGACCCATGATTTGGAGTTAGCAGTTGTGGTGTTTGCTCTGAAAATCTGGAGGCATTATCTCTATGGGGAGAAGTGTGAAATATATACAGACCATAAAAGTCTGAAGTATATTTTTACACAGAAGGATTTGAATATGCGGCAGAGGAGATGGATAGAATTGATCAAAGACTATGACTGTGAAATTCTATACCATCCAGGGAAGGCTAACGTAGTTGCTGACGCTTTGAGTAGAAAGGGTCGGGAGAAACTACTTTTGTTAACTGCTCAGGAGAAGCTCGTAGCAGAAATGGCTAAATTGGAATTAGAGGTGAAGGGTTTGGCAGAGCCTAATGAAAAATTGTTCCAAATGGAAACTCAACCAACTCTGGTGGACAAAGTCAAGGAAGCGCAACTCAAGGATGAGGAGTGTATTAATATACGGAAAAGAGTGCTTGAAGGTGAAGAGCTTAAATATAAAATCGATACCGAAGGGTTGCTGAGATTTGAAGGCAGAATCTGGGTACCGTCAGTATTGGCAATCAGAGAGGAGATTTTGAATGAAGCTCACAGTTCGAGATTTTCGGTTCACCCAGGAAGCACAAAAATGTACCAGGATCTTCGACAACATTTTTGGTGGCCAAACATGAAAAGAGAGGTTGCCGAGTGTGTTGCGAAGTGTCTCACTTGTCAAAGAGTTAAAGCGGAGCATCAACGACCAAGTGGTTTGTTACAGCCATTGGAGATACCAGAATGGAAGTGGGAGCATATCACGATGGACTTCGTGGTAGGGCTTCCAACTACTCAGAAGGGATATGATGCAATACGGGTCATAGTCGACAGATTAACGAAATCAGCGCATTTCTTGCCTATCAAAATCCGATTCACTTTGGATCAGCTGGCAAAGTTATATGTCAAAGAGATTATCTCGAGGCATGGAGTTCCAGTATCAATAGTTTCAGATCGAGATCCACGGTTTACATCCAAGTTTTGGAGAAGTCTGCAAGCTTGTTTAGGAACACAGTTGAGAATGAGTACAGCCTATCATCCTCAAACCGATGGCCAGAGCGAAAGAACAATTCAAACGTTGGAGGATATGCTCCGAGCGTGCGTTATGGATTTTAAAGGTAACTGGGATGATCATTTACCTCTGGTCGAGTTTGCTTACAACAATAGTCATCGCGCTAGTATCGGCATGCCGCCCTACGAAGCATTGTACGGAAGGAAATGCAGAACTCCATTATGCTGGGATGAAGTTGGTGAACGACGACTATTGGGACCCGAATTGGTACAACAAACTGCTGAAATTGTCAAGGTAATAAGAGCCAGATTAATAGCCGTTCAAGACAGACAGAAGAAGTATGCTGATCAACACCGACAAAATCGCGAATTTGAAGTCGGCAGTTTTGTGTTTCTCAAAGTATCTCCTTGGAAGGGGAAAATCAGATTTGGTAAAAAGGGTAAACTCAGTCCGCGATTTATTGGACCGTTTGAGGTGCTTAAAAGGGTGGGTGAGGTAGCTTATGAGGTAACTTTACCTCCTGAGTTAGGCCACATTCACAACGTTTTCCACATATCGGTGCTACGAATGTACAAGCCAGATTATAAGCATATAATAGAATATGAACCGATACAGTTTGAGAAAGATTTATCCTATTAAGAGATACCTGTACAAATAGTAGACAGGAAAGAGCAAGTTCTTAGAAATAAGGTGATACCTTCTGTAAAGGTAATCTGGAGGAACCACAATGCTGAAGAAGCAACGTGGGAACTCGAAGCGCAAATGATGCAGAATTACCCTCAATTATTTGTTTAATCTTTGTATTGCGATTCTGGGGACATAATCTTTGTAAGGAGGGGAGAATGTAACGGACGATTTAATTTGCGTTGTGATTCTGGGGACAGAATCCTTTTAAGGAGGGAAAGATGTAACGAATGCAATTTTTATGATTGAATAAAAATATTTATTGAGTTATATAAATATTTTTATTAATTCATTGAGTTAAATAAATAATTTATTAAGTTTTGGTGAAGTGGGTATATATTGAGTTTAATAATGTTAAATATTATTTGAATGTGATTTGTTATGTTTATTCTAATTTAATTTAATGATTAAATTAGATGATGAAAAGGTTTATTTGAATAAATGATTTATTTGAATAAGAGAATTTATTTGGTATTATTGTTATTTGTTAAATGAAATTATTATTTGAGTTGGTAAGGTTTAATTGAATTTATTTAATAATAAGTTCAATTAAATTAGAAGTGTGACATTTTAAACTATATGTTATATTGGTTTATTAAAATAAATGAGAAAGTGTTTAATTCAGTTTTACCAAACAAGGCCCTAGGATCTTTGTTTGGGAATAATGGGTTATTTTATTTGTATTTTACCAAACATGGCCTTAAGACCTTTAGTTGAAATAATGGATTAATTTATTTAGTATTTGCCAAACAAGCCTTAGAGGCTTTTGAAATTTTTAACTGATAGATATTATATCATACGTTATTATTATATTAAGTATCAGTTTTTATTTTGTTTTTATTTCATCAGTTTTTATTTTTTAGAAAGAACGTCAGTTAAGAAAGAAAGAAAGAAAAACAAAGAAGAAGAAACACAGAGCTTGAGAGAAAAAAAAGAACTCTGTGAATTTGAGAGTTGAGAGAAAAGAGAGAAATTGTGTGAGAAGCTTGGTGATTGGAGTAAGAATTCAAGCAAGGAAGTTTAATCAAATTTTCTTACAACAATTGAAGGTATAATTCTTTTTTCTTCTTGGTTTATTCTACTGTATATAATTTTAGTTACTGTATGTAAATTCAATTGCTAGAGTATATGAATTATTTGATTATAGTTGTTGTAATTGGTAGTAATCATGTGTTAGATGATTATATGTTGATTAATAATCAATTTAGAGGTGTTAATTCATGAAAACATGATTTAGAATGAAGTCTTTGTTTTTACAGAGTCTTATCTCATGTATGGTATATATATATTTGATAATTGATGTTCAATTAGATTATTAATTGGTAAGTTGACTTTTGATTGTGTTAATACGATGAAAAATGAAAAGAATGTAATTTGAATGGATTAAAATGATTGAAAGATGAGTTTACAGTGGTTGATTTTATTAAAATAGCTAAAACATGAATATTTGGTTTTAACAGTGAATTTTTGGTTTTAAATTGGTTGATTATGTGTTTTATAATGCTTAGATTGATTAGAAACGTGTTGGGTAAATATTTTGTATCATATATGATGTCTGGGTATGTTTAATTTGTTTACTGGATGGTAGAATTCGGAAAATTTGGCCAAATTTGGCCTAAGTTTTCACTGGTTCGCGACTGTAAGAGATGACTGTCGAGTCTCTCGCCCCGGCGAGAGAAATGAACTGTAAATTCTCGCCCCGGCGAGAGCTCGCCCCGGCGAGAAATTTACAAAGGGAATCCTCGCCCCGGCGAGAGCTCGCCCCGGCGAGAAAATTTAAAAGGGAATTCTCGCCCCGGCGAGAATCACTGCTGGAAAAAAAAAATTATTATTTTGTTTTCCTTTCTTGGAAGTTATGATGAATAATTAAATTTATATTAAAGTATTAAGTGATTAATGAAATTCCTAGATAATTGAAACTTGTTGATTATGGTTTGCTAAACGAGATGTTATAATAAAAAGGATAAGAGCTAGCTTAAAGTGTATATTATTTTGTAACTAATTATGTTACCATTTTATAATTAAATGTATAGGTTGTTTAAGGATCGTGAGATATTTAATTTGTAATCTACGCTTGAGGCAAGTTCCTTATCTCAACTTATTACTTTTACGTTGAGCAAGTTGTTCTTTTCTTTTAACTTGTTAATTTATTCAAAACAAGTTTATTTATATTGAGCAAGCTTATTGACCTTAGCTTATTGATATTCAAGCAAGGTTACTATCATGATTATGTACTTAAGTTTTATTCCAATCATTGTTTATTATTCAAACTTCGAGTATAGTTTCTATTGAACAAACTCTATTGATGAATTAGACTAGCAAACCCTTATTGATTCAGCTAGTCCTTAGTTGATGAGCGATTTCAAAGACTTAGAATATTTTCTATTCTTGTTCCAAACCAAGTTTATTTTGATACGGATTCAGACGATAAACTGAGATGAACAACCCTAATATAGGGGATTACTTACGCGACAGCGTTAAAATGTTTGTGCATAATACATTGTACAAAGGGCTGATCCCCCTGAGTACGAGATGTTGGTCCATAGTCTATATGACTGTTAAAGGTTACAGTGGAAATACTTGTCAACCTAGGACATAGTTCGAGGTCTTGTGACCCTCATATATAATTTCTAAATCTCGAAATCTATTTTTCCTTGAATCGAGCATTCAAACGAGCTTTTAGACTTTGATCATTTATTTACTGAGATTCAGAAAATTATTATTCCTCAGTTGAAATCCATTTCATTTAAATATTATTGTTATCGTACTTGTGAGCAATTGTTTGCTCACTCTTGCACTAATCATTGCAGCTAAGGCTGAGAAGTCGGACGAGCCGTCCACAAGCAAAGGCAAGGGCAAGATGCATAAATAGCTAACGACCTGCTATTTACTTGATGATTATTTGTAACAATACTTGTTTTAAATTATGTTTTATTCCGCATTGATGTATTAAGGTTTAGATAACCTGGGAATTGAATGTTTAATAGTTTGGTGATGTAACCCATTTTGGGAAGATATTTCTTTAAGTTTATTTAATTGTTATTTTATTGGGTAGTTAGTTTTGAATGTATGTTTTAGTGAACACCAAATCAGTGGGAATTAAGTACCTGGATTTGGGGGTGTCATAGTAGAAGGATTGAATTGTACGGTAATTATGCACTGAAAGGTTCTTTTATGATTAATGTTGAAATCTATATTATCTGGAAAGTCGTTGATCGCTAAGGGGGCTTACCCTTATTGTAGAATAAATATTGTTTATTTAAATGAATTAAATAGTTTAATTTATTTATTTAAATAAGATTAGAATTGTTCTAATTGATTTATTCACAACCGGTTTAATATGGAGAACCTAAAGGGTCACACCGCAAAAGAAAAATATTTATTTAAGAAGTAAATGGCATAATTGTAATAATAAATTAAGTGTATTTAATTTAGTCTATGGAGATAGAATAAATTAAATAGCTTAATATTTATTATTTAATATTTTAGAAATATTAAATATAAATTAATAAGAGGAGTCTTATTATTATTATTACTATTACTATTATTTAATTCCTAATAGGGATTAGGAATTAATTAATAGAAGTACTCTCACATGAATTCCTAATTGGATTAGGAGTTTAATTTAATTAAAGGAGTTTAATTAGAATAGAAACCCTAATCCTAAATAGTTTAGGGAAGGATTTTTCCTACATCTATAAATAAGAGAAGTCTTATCATAGATTAGGGTTACACACTCTTGCATAAGAATTGTGGAGAGTACTTACAATTTCTATAGAGATAGAAACTAGGGTTTTGTCAACACCCATCTTCTTGAACAAGTATTATTCCTTGGTGGATCACCTCTAGAGGCCAAACACTTGGGTGGCTAACGTTGATCAAAGGAAGGAATTTAATCGGTAGAATTCAAGGAGAACGCGAAGGAATTGGAGGTGAACTTGTACCTGAGGAAGCTAGAATTCTACAAGGGTATAATTCTTATTCTCCATCTCTTTCGTTTAATTAATAATTGTGCATAAAGAAAGATCATGTTGATGGTTTGTATAAAATTTTAAAATCTGATTTTATCGCTCTCCCGCTTTATTTATGTAATTTGATTGCATGTTCGCATTATACAAACCTAACAGTGGTATCAAGAGCCAAACTTTATGCGAATTATTAATTGTTTTGATTCTGTATATACATTGATATGTGTTTAGAACAATTTAATTGGGCATAATTGTTTGTGTAAAATTATTTATTTTTTTTATTTTTGTAAATTAAAATAAAGAAGTTTATTTTGATTTGGAATTTGATTAAAAATAAAGGAGTTTATTTTTATTCAAAAAAAAAAATTGGATAAATTAAAATAAAGAAGTTTATTTTGATTTGAAATTTGATTAAAAATAAAGGAGTTTATTTTATTCAAAATTGGATAAATTAAAATAAAAGAGTTTATTTTGATTTGGAATATGATTAAAATAAAGAAGTTTATTTTAATTGAAATTGGATTTCATGATAACTAATTAGAGTTGGAATTGGATTCCATGATAACTAATTGGAGTTGAAATTGGATTTTATACTAACTAATATTGCCCATTAAATAATATCAATGCATATATGGAATGGTTTAATTATTCATGAGATGAATATTATTTATTGATGCATATGGAGATATGTATGATAATAAATAGGGATTGATTATGGACTATTGACCAATGTGTGATTGGATTTATTTTAGAGGATGCTTGAATGAATGGGTTTTTATAAATGGGGTATGCGTACCTTGTCTTCTCTAATTTTTTCTTAATGTAAATTCTATCTCCCTCCTATGTACTTCCCCTTGACTGCTGATCAAGGTTTCTATTTATTGTAAATAGTTTTTGTAATAGGACTAGTTAGAATTAATTTTGAAGAATTGGAGACAAAGGAGCAAGGAGCGCTTGAAGACCCGTTTGTAATGGAGCCCAGGTTTAAATATAATAGTTATATTTAAATTTTAATCTTGCAGCCTAGGTTTGACCTTTTGGTTCACTTGGTGGCTCTAGTGAACCAAACTAGAATAAAAGTCCATAATCAATCCGGGTAGAATATAGTATTCTATATGTGCATGCTTACTATATATATATATATTATATATTATCCAACATGCTTCACATGTAAAATAATATGACGCGTATTTTATATATATGTGTGTGTGCATGCGCGCTAAACAAGATGAGACAAATAATAATTACAAACCCCTCAAAGAAATTATATTAAGTCCTAAGCGTTCAAAGATATTTGGAATATCGAACGTCGCCTTCTAGCATGGTAAAGCGATAGAGTATTAAATATTTAATATGAGTTTGTTGTGTCACACATGGCAAGTATTAAATATTTAAGGTGTTGCTTTATCACATTTGATGCTTATACATAGACTGAACGATGCTGTTTTGTTGTGTCACACAAGGACAGTGTTTTTCTTTCGAATATATGAAAGTGCTAGGTTGGACTTAACTTGGATAATTTTGATTCGGATATGTCACACTTGATAAAAATAATCTAAGAGGCAAAATACAAGGAGTTACATAGTGATGTAATTGACAATAGTTGTCTACCTATTTATTTATATGTCGTTTGTTGTGTCACACAAGGCTATATACATTTGAAATAGGATCCTTATTCTCACTAGCAAATCTTTAATTAGATTTGTCGAACTATATATATTGAGGGTAATATAGTTTGATGAAAAAGTGAGAGATACCAATTTAAAATAAAGACCTAATTTATTTTGGTAATTAATTAAAATGAATGTATGCTAAAATATTGTTAAATTACAAATTCATTTAACAGAATTTTATAATGTCTAATTCACTATCACTGCGTAGCATATTAGATGCTAATTAACCGGACCGAATTACACGGACTGGTTAAGGAATCTAAGAATAGTTCTCAAAGCTGAAAAGCTATCTTATATCCTTAATATGTCTATCCCTGCAATAGTTACAGACAATGCCTCTGAGGAAGAGATTGCTACTTTTAGAAAGTGGCAAGATGATGCACAGTTGGCTCAATGCATCATGCTCGCATCTATGAGTAACGAGCTTCAGCGTCTACATGAAACTATGGATGCTCTTATTGTACTCCTGCACCTTCAAGGAGTTGAATGGTGAGGAAAGTAGGACTGCTAGATATTAGATATCTACGGAGCTCTTCCAATCTAGAATAATCGATGACACTACAGTATAGACAAATGTCCTAAAAATGATCAATCTGATTGAACAAATGGGACAACTGAGTTTTGTATTAGATGAAGAGTTGATCCAAGATTTGATCTTGCAATCACTCCCGGACTCTTTCTCACAATTTGTTGTGAATTTTTCACGTGAACAAGCTATATGTCAACCTGCATGAGATTGCTTAAACACGTTGAAAACTGTAAAGAGTCACTTTCCAACCAAGAAAGACCAAGTCTTACTGGTAGATGATTCTTCCAGGAAGCGGAAGAGGTGTAACGAATGCGATTTTTGTGAATAAATAAAAATATTTATTGAATTATATAAATATTTTTATTAATTTATTTATGGAGTAAAATAAATAATTTATAAAGTTATGGTGAAAGAATTTATATTAAATGTTATTTAAATGTGATTTGATGTGATTATTCTAATTTAATTTAATAATTAAATTAGATGATTAAATGATTTATTTGAATAAAAGATTTATTTGAATAGGATAATTTATTTGGTGTTATTGTTATTGGTTAAATAGAATTATTAATTAAAGTTTAATTGAATTTATTTAATAATAAGTTTAATTAAATTAAAAGTGTGACAATTAAAACTATATAGTAAAATAGATTATTAAAATAAATGGAGAAAAGGTTTTATTTTTGTTAAACCAAACAAGGCCTTGTGACCCTTGGTTGGTAAAAATGGGTTATTTTGTTTTGGTTCAACCAAACACGCCCTTGTAGCCTTTGAAATTCCATTATTTTTATTTGGGTTTGCCAAACAAGGCCTAACCCTTTGTTTTCTTTAACTGATTAATTGAAAGCTAAGTGCGTTAAAGTAAGAAAGGTTGTCAGTGGTTATCTAAGCCTAAGAGAAGAAAAAAAATATACAGAGAGAATTAGAAGAGAGAATGTGAGAAGGAGAATTTGGAAATTGGAAGTAGGAATTCTAAAATCAAAGGAGAACTAATCAAGTTTTCTAAGCAATAGAAGGTATAATATTCTTCACTATATCTCTCTTTTAAATTTACTTTACTGTATATGAAGTTAGTTGTTCAAAGCATGAATTAGTTGATGTAATTGTTAGTAAGCATGTACTAGATGATTATATAGTGGTTATAAATCAATTTGAAGGTGTTAATCCATGAAATCATGTTTTAGAATGAAGTTTTTAGTTTTACAGAGCTTTATTTTCATGTATGGCTTATGTGTATGAAATTGATGTTTAATTTGGTTATTAACCGGTAAATTGACATTTGATTATGATTATATAATGAAAAACGAAAAGAATGCAAGTAGAATGGATTAAAATGGTTGAAAGATGAATTCACAGTGTTTGATTTCATTAAAATGGCTAAAATATGAATATTTTGTATAAACAGAGAATTTTGGGATTCTAATTGGTTGATTATGTGTAGTATAATGGCTAGAATATTTAGAAACATGT
This sequence comes from Aralia elata, assembly GCA_034770075.1. Taxonomy (NCBI): domain Eukaryota; kingdom Viridiplantae; phylum Streptophyta; class Magnoliopsida; order Apiales; family Araliaceae; genus Aralia; species Aralia elata. The sequence continues at coordinate 59,632,848 of CM068386.1, read as the reverse complement.
TGGGTAAGTGTTTTCTAGCATGTTGGATGTCTGGGTGTGTTTAATTTTTGTGTTGGATGGTAGAATTCGAGAAATTTTGGCCTAAGTTTTCACTGGTTCGCGAACTGTAGGAGGTGACTGCCGAGTTTCTCGCCCCAGCGAGAATATTGTTAAGGAAATCTTCGCCCCGGCGAGAAAATTGTTACGAAAATCTTCGCCCCGGCGAGCTTTTTGTTGAGTAAATCCTCACCCCGGCGAAGGATCAGTAACTGAAATTTTAAAATTTTATTTTCTTTGTGATTTTACTATGATGCTATAAACAAGTTTAAAACTTATATTAAGGTATAAAGTGACTAATGAGATACCACGATGATTGTTAAGCAAGTACTTGTTGATTATCGAATGACAATCAAGATGTTACAATGAAATAGGATAAGATCGAATTTTAAAGTGTATATTGTTCTGTAACTAATTATTGTTACCATTTTATAATCGAAATGTATAGGTCGATTAAGGAACGTGAATTATTTAAATCTGTAATCTACGCACGAGGCAAGTTTTCCTCCCTTAAACTTGTTATTTCCATTGAGCAAGATTATTAGCCTTAGCTTATTGTTATTCAAGCAAGGTGGTTATCATGATTAAGTGCTGAAGCTTTATTCCAGTTATTTGTTATTCGATCGTTGATTGTTGTTGTTGGTGGTTTTCATGTTGTCCGATTTGTATATGAACAATTTACGCGCAAGTATACGCGGTCAACAAGTAATAAAGAGTAAGTAAAGTATCGATCCCACGAGGAATTATTACTAGTGTTTTCCAAGTACTAACTTTTTATCATCTCAATCTTATTCAAACAAATGATAGTTGTTTTTGTTGTTTTGTATTAATGAAGATAACAAATAATTAAACAACTATGGAAAGCATTAAGATAATGAAATCAAATATTAACAAGTCTAAGATTGCAATTTCCCCCAACACTTCACTTGAATATCCTAACTCTCTCTTTTCAACTAGTTAAATCACAAGGATTGTTATCCGAGAATTTACAAGTATATACAAGCCTCTCTCGATGGTCAAATACGTATTTCCCAATGCGGTGTATAAATATCTCTATTCTACACACTAGCAAGAATCCAATATCAAGAATAATCAACAAGACACGTGTCACCAAATCTCATTAATCACCCTATCAATTATCAACTTTCGCAATAGAAATCATTAAGCATGATTCTCAAATGGATACATGTGGTATTTAGGTATATGTCTATCCTAAATACAATCAAATTATCCATTCATGAAGGTAATAAATAAAACACACGTCACTTAATTTCATAAATTACCCATAGGAATATCTAATTTTCACATGATATCATAACAAGGTCTCAACCTATACTTCCTCTCTCAATTCCATATAAGTTCCCAAGGTAATTACTAGCAAGGTAATTAATATATAAAGCACAAATTATGATATCCAATCACAAATAATTAACCAACATCAAAGAGAGAGCATTCAATTCAAACTATGTATTGGGTTCCATTGAAATCTTAGCAAATGAGTCCTAGTTCATGGTAACTACAATAAACATCAAATTTGATCTATATATCATCATATTGGATTTACAAAATAAGAAGAAAATACTAGAAATAAAACCACTTTTGAAGATTTCCCAACGTTGCTTGCTTGAGGGTTGATGATTTCTAGCTTTCCTCCTTGATTTGGTACTCCTTTCTTCAATTGTTCCTTTGATTTTGCTGGAAGTTCCTTGTATTGCAGCCCATTTCTCTTCAATTTTGATGTTTATGTGCAGCCTCCACAAGTGTAGTTCCTGATTTTCGAGCCCCTGGATATGTTATAAGTGTTGGGTATGAGTAAACCTAGCTTAGCACCTCCAAAATGACCAAAAAACCTGAAAAATCTGCTTCTGTCCGCGACAAGCTCGCCCCGGCGAGCTTTTTGGCCTAAGTTTTCTCGCCCCGGCGAGCTCTCGCCGCGGCGAGGAATTTGTGTAGGAAATTCCCGCCCCGGCGAGCTCTGGAAAAACGACCATAACTTTTTCGTCCGAACTCGTATTAAGGCGATTAAGTAGGCTATGGAAAGCTAAGAAGTAGCTCTACAACTTTCATAACTGGAGCTTGACGAGATAATGGCCGAAGAAGGACTCAAATCGAGCTCGAATGAACTGCTATGTAAAATGCATGCCAAATCCGATGGTAAAATGACCATAACTCTCTCATACGAACTTCAAATGGGATGATTCCGGATATTCTGGAAAGCTAAGATCAAAATCTACAACTTTCGTTCTTTGAGTTTTGAGAGATTCGGATTGGATCATGGGTGAAATTGAGAAACAAGCAGCGGGAATGCTAGATTCAAGCCAAAAACACATCGATCCAAGGGGTCTTTATTTCAATACCTACAAAACAACGTAAAAACACATAAAAGCAAATAAATACATATAAAAGTAATACCAAACTACATTACACAATAATAAGATGAAAACACATAAAACCAAACGAAATAGTTAAAGACTTACAAATTATTAAGGCTAAAAGTACCCAATTTGTGTATATAAAACACACTCATCAAATACCCCCAAACTTAAACATTTGCTTGTCCTCAAGCAAAACACACAAACTATAAAAATTAAACATTTCTAAATAAAAACTATCTTGAGCAATGAGTTAATAAGCTAACCAATGGTCTCAAAGCATAAACACAATAAGGTTCAAGGAAACTTTCAAAACGTTGCAAGTCTAGATTTACAATTAGCTAGTTATAGCTTGCTTTAGGTCCCTTCCGTGTGTGTGTGTGTACCCAATAGCACCAAACCAATCAAGCTCGGATGAAGCTATGCAACCACATTACCTTATGAAATAATCAAAATAAACCCCGAAACAACATGTTTAACACATCACTCAATACAAAGGTGTACAAATCGCAATTTCCAAAAATATGAAATCAAAGGACTTTAGGTAAGTGCATTTTATGCTCCATCTTATCCTAAGTCCACTCTTGTGGGTGAGTGCGTTTTACGCTCCATCTCAACCCAACACAAGATTTGATATAAAAAACTTTCTTTCTTTTGTCATCAAATTATAAGAGAGTGCGTCTTACGCTCTATCTCCCCTAAACATGTGTCCATGAGTGAGTGCGTTTTACGCTCCATCTCAACTCACCACATGACCAAAAATTCAAACACAACAAATTTGGACACCTTGTTTCGAGTGATGTTTAAACGAGTTCTAGAGTTTATAGATATTTCCCATAAGCATTCGGTTATAAAAGCCTTCTCTAAGTATACAACTAGCTCAATACTCATGGGTAAGTGCAAAAGAGTGAAAGGACACATAAGCAACACAATAACCAACAATAACAATTAAGCACAAAGACTAAGCAACATTTATCCATTTTCCATGAGTTAGAAACTATTCAATCAAGTTCTTATCATAGACCGTGGATTGTAGTTCAAATCAAATTAAAACAATGCTCAAGAGACACATCCTAAAAATAAATGAATTTTTTTTTTTTTTTGAACAAAAACACATAACTTAAATCATATAAAAACTAAATTAAAAACACACAAATACGAAGTATTACCCCCAAACTTAAACTTGACATTGTCCTCAATGTATGATATAGGAAAAATTAAAATAGAAGACTTCCCTGAGAACGTGTCAAACGCTATTAATATCATCTTTCAAGTCCCCTAAGTTGGGAGCGCACCCCAATTTGCTTAGTATTCGGTACCTGAAAGCAATTGACTAAAGAAATTAAAATGCAATTAAACAAACTAAAAAGCAATTGAAAAAAATCAAAATCAAAACAATAAAATTGGGTTGCCTCCCAAGAAGCGCTTGTTTTAAAGTCTTCGGCCTGACTAACTCCCTCCTTTTATCCAATTCCCCTTCGATAATTGAGGAACCCACCCTCCATTGATAGCCATGTAACTTTTGGGAGGTTCCCATTAGTGAGAGCCATTGAGTTAAAGTCACCTAGCTTGCTTTTTGTAGATAAGTTCTCAATTTCAAATGTCAAGAAGCTAGGTACTTCCTCCGCTGTGTCTGTGATAAGACTGGGGCATTGGGGCTTGTCAAACACAACGGGCTCTTCTTCTATCGTCATTTCCTCGGTCCACCATGGCTCCACATTCATACTAGCTCCATCGTCACATAGAGCCTCGCCTAAGAAATGACTACCAAGTGGACACGGTTTTGCAAAACTGACTGGATTCTTGAACTTTAGTAGAGAAGGCACTTGAGGTATTAATACAATCGGCTCATCTTTGTTAGAACTCAAGGCTGGATCCTCGGCCTCCTTTTCCCGCTCCCCACTTGTCTCCCCATTATCGACATCTTGTGGCTCATCCAGTTGCAGATTTGACTTGGGCTCACCATTAGTCTCAGAATCTATGTCATTACACCAATTGTTTTGAGGACAGTTGTTTAAAGCATTGAACATTTGATCAATCTGATTCTGAAGATTTTGAATTGATATTTCCTGACTTTTCAACATCTCCTCCTTCGAAGCCATGATCTTGGTCACAAGTTCCTCAAAGTTTGACATCTTCTCTTCTTGAATAGGAGGTGGACATGAGAATTCCGGTGCAAAAGCTGGACTTGGAGCATAACATTGATCATCATAATTGTAGCTCCATGTAGAATCCGGGTGATACCCCCAATCTTGGTGATAATCGGGATAAGCATAGTTATTGAGGTAATCACCACCGTAATGTACCGGCCCAAAACTGATGGTGCATTGATGACTCGGGTGATTGTCAGCACAATAATCACAAGCAACTGTTATACCTTGGGTGCTCTCTACTACTAAAGCATCCAACTTCCTCGATAGTGTTTCAAATTGTGCTGACAATGCAGAGAGTGCATTGAGTCCATCAATCCCAGTTTCCATTGGTTGAGTCATACTCGTGTATGGCCATTGATAAGCAAATTCATCCATGGTGTACCTTGCAAAGAAGATAGCATTAAAACAGAAAATAAATGATAAAATAAACTAAAAGCAAATTTATATACAAGTTTAAATTAAGATCAATTTGATTATGACTAATATTGGAAAAATACTAGAAAAATAATTCCCCGGCAACGGCGCCAAAAACTTGTTGTCCGATTTGTATATGAACAATTTACGCGCAAGTATACGCGGTCAACAAGTAATAAAGAGTAAGTAAAGTATCGATCCCACGAGGAATTATTACTAGTGTTTTCCAAGTACTAACTTTTTATCATCTCAATCTTATTCAAACAAATGATAGTTGTTTTTGTTGTTTTGTATTAATGAAGATAACAAATAATTAAACAACTATGGAAAGCATTAAGATAATGAAATCAAATATTAACAAGTCTAAGATTGCAATTTCCCCCAACACTTCACTTGAATATCCTAACTCTCTCTTTTCAACTAGTTAAATCACAAGGATTGTTATCCGAGAATTTACAAGTATATACAAGCCTCTCTCGATGGTCAAATACGTATTTCCCAATGCGGTGTATAAATATCTCTATTCTACACACTAGCAAGAATCCAATATCAAGAATAATCAACAAGACACGTGTCACCAAATCTCATTAATCACCTTATCAATTATCAACTTTCGCAATAGAAATCATTAAGCATGATTCTCAAATGGATACATGTGGTATTTAGGTATATGTCTATCCTAAATACAATCAAATTATCCATTCATGAAGGTAATAAATAAAACACACGTCACTTAATTTCATAAATTACCCATAGGAATATCTAATTTTCACATGATATCATAACAAGGTCTCAACCTATACTTCCTCTCTCAATTCCATATAAGTTCCCAAGGTAATTACTAGCAAGGTAATTAATATATAAAGCACAAATTATGATATCCAATCACAAATAATTAACCAACATCAAAGAGAGAGCATTCAATTCAAACTATGTATTGGGTTCCATTGAAATCTTAGCAAATGAGTCCTAGTTCATGGTAACTACAATAAACATCAAATTTGATCTATATATCATCATATTGGATTTACAAAATAAGAAGAAAATACTAGAAATAAAACCACTTTTGAAGATTTCCCAACGTTGCTTGCTTGAGGGTTGATGATTTCTAGCTTTCCTCCTTGATTTGGTACTCCTTTCTTCAATTGTTCCTTTGATTTTGCTGGAAATTCCTTGTATTGCAGCCCATTTCTCTTCAATTTTGATGTTTATGTGCAGCCTCCACAAGTGTAGTTCCTGATTTTCGAGCCCCTGGATATGTTATAAGTGTTGGGTATGAGTAAACCTAGCTTAGCACCTCCAAAATGACCAAAAAACCTGAAAAATCTGCTTCTGTCCGCGACAAGCTCGCCCCGACGAGCTTTTTGGCCTAAGTTTTCTCGCCGCGGCGAGCTCTCGCCGCGGCGAGCTCTCGCCGCGGCGAGGAATTTGTGTAGGAAATTCCCGCCCCGGCGAGCTCTGGAAAAACGACCATAACTTTTTCGTCCGAACTCGTATTAAGGCGATTAAGTAGGCTATGGAAAGCTAAGAAGTAGCTCTACAACTTTCATAACTGGAGCTTGACGAGATAATGGCCGAAGAAGGACTCAAATCGAGCTCGAATGAACTGCTATGTAAAATGCATGCCAAATCCGATGGTAAAATGACCATAACTCTCTCATACGAACTTCAAATGGGATGATTCCGGATATTCTGGAAAGCTAAGATCAAAATCTACAACTTTCGTGCTTTGAGTTTTGAGAGATTCAGATTGGATCATGGGTGAAATTGAGAAACAAGCAGCGGGAATGCTAGATTCAAGCCAAAAACACATCGATCCAAGGGGTCTTTATTTCAATACCTACAAAACAACGTAAAAGCACATAAAAGCACATAAATACATATAAAAGTAATACCAAACTACATTACACAATAATAAGATGAAAACACATAAAACCAAACGAAATAGTTAAAGACTTACAAATTATTAAGGCTAAAAGTACCCAATTTGTGTATATAAAACACACTCATCATTTCACAACCTATAAACTCGCGCAAGTATACGCGGTCTAACAAGTAGTATAGAAAAAGTCGAGTGTCGAACCCACGAGGACAAAGTACTAACAAGTTACTCAAGTATTAAAATATATCTCAACGGTCTTATTTAAACAAGTGAATAAGGGTTGTGTGTTGAAATCAATTAGGCAGAAACAGTTGAATAAAAAGGCGAGTTGTATCAAAGATGTCAAGCTAGGATTACAACTCCCCTAATGCCTCACCTATTAGTCCTAACTCTCCATTTAACTAACAAATCACAAGAATGGTCAACCGAGAACACAAGGTACACATAAGCCTCTTCCAACGGTCAAATGCATATCCCTTAGCTAGATGAATCACAATATTCCTATGGTGAAAATAACTAGACTAAGGGTCATTAATGTTAATCTCAATGGTTACAAAGGGCAAATAGACATATTCCTATTCTATCTTGCATTTTGTGCACTCATTCCCTAGGGCAATGGTCATAACAAGTATTGTTGTACTTAAGGAAAGGTATAACATCAATTTTCCAATATCAGTTAATACCTATATCAATTCCTATCTCAAGCAATTGATAAATAAGCATGAAATACAACAATCCATTCAGAACATGATTCATTAAATAAATATGAGAGAAATTCATATTAAGCTAATCATTAGGTTACATTGCAATCCTAGAAATGTAATTAGTTCATAACTATATAACTAATTAATACATTCATGATGTTCAACATAATTAAAATTACACAAATGGATAACAGAATTTGAAGAGAGAAAACTCCTGCTCGGAAGTGTTTAATGATTCAGCTGCCTCCTTGTGTAGCTGCCTCCTTTTCTCCCTAAGTTTCTAAGTCTCCTTTAA